>VZRL01005554.1:0-10074 GCA_013397895.1 Origma solitaria | reverse complement strand
TGTCAGTGTCCTGTGAGGTCTCTCGAGGAGCTCAGGGCGGAATTTCCCTTACCTACAGTGCAGGGATGCCCCCAGACAGGTCAGAACCGAAAAGGCCACGAACGTGGGAGACCTCACCCCTCCTGACATGCCTGGCCAGCTCTCAAGGCCACCCCAAAACGTCCTGGTGCATCCAGGACCTGTGTTTTGCCTCTCCTCGTGGAGAAGCTGCTCCTCAGCAGGGCAGCATTTCAATGATCATTGTGCAGATCAGACTAAAGGGAGGAGGCTCAGGATTTTTCTAACCTCTCTTCTGTATCTTAAGGCTACTGGGACACAAACTGGGACGCCACAGAGTGAAGAGAAGGTGGGGAGGTGGTGCCCGAGCGCTGAGATGCCTTTGGAGGAGCACAAAAATACTCCTGACAGCTCTGGTTAGAGCACTCGGTGTCACTCAGGATGAGCTGTCAGCTATTCTGTGTCCGGGAGGAGTTTCAGTAAGTTCAGAGACCCAACATAAAACGAAAATTAACCATTTGCAAAAAGACAAATACTTTAATATAGTTTGAGAATTAAGGCTAAATGTCCTTAATTACAAATCCTTTAATACCATTTAAGTGTGTGGCTTGCAGTGGTGTCTTGTGGCCACCAAGGGAAAGTGAAGGTAATTCTAGTAAATTACTTTTATTTTTTAATTCTGGAAATTCAGGTTATTATACTGAACTGGAAAAACTCAGGGTGGGCTATATGCTCACCTATATTGACTCTTAATCCAGCTTTTCAATGATTCTTTTAAGGTGAATTTGACTGAAGTCAGCCCCACTAATTTCTATTTAATAGTGTTGGATAGGAGATACTTTATTTTTTTTTTTCTTTCTCTGTTGTGCATAGCTGCATCTCAGTTTTCCCAGAGCATTTTAATAAGGAATGCAAGCCGTAAATTTCCTCCAACAACTAGATAACTTTTTTCTGAATATACTCACTTTCTAATACTTTGTATTTCATGGGAGTAATTTAGTGTTTCCCACGGGAGCCATTTCCAGAGATAAGCTGGTGGATAAACATCTGACTATAAATCACGAGAAGTTTTTTAGTTGTGAGCCAGCACAGCTTTGATATTTGATGTTTATGGCTAATAAACTCTACCCAATCAGACAAAACTGTTGTTTAAGTCTGTGGACCATGTTCTCACCTCAGCAGGGTCTTGTTGACCGAATTTTTACAGTCTGAGCTATTCAGGCGAGTGTTTCTCTGGAGATCAACCCCTGGACCGGAGAGTCAATCAGAGCAGTAGGTGACAACTGAGAAAAGGTCTGCCAGACCTTAGGGACTGACTTCCCAAATCCCTGAAAAAAGGTCTGCCAAACCTTAGGGACTCACTTCCCAAATCCCTCTGGTGCAAGCAGCACATGGACTGGGCTGAGTGAGCAGAGTGTGAGCCTCAGACTGCACCAGGACCGCGTGGAGAATCGCTGTGGCATTTTACACAATTTGTTAGCTCAGGAAACGCAACCTCTGCTACAGAAGTGGAAACTCCAGTTCTCCCGGGAGCCTGGAATCCTTTCCTGGCTCAGAGCGCCCTAATTCCCTGAGTTAGGAGTGCATCCCAGCAGCCTTTCCCAGGCTGCAGGCTCGCACTTACCTTGTAATGACGTAAGGTGCAAAGCAAAGGATGAAGGTACCAATAAAGGTACTTATTTTCTTTGTCGCTCGCTGCCTCCGCCTCCTCTGCTCTTCGAGACAACGCTCGCGCACGCTGGGGGACATGGGACACAAACAATCAGAACATCAGAGAGCAATTTGCAATGCCTTCACCATGCAAAGATGGAATACAATCGTTCCAGAATCTGCTATAAACCAATACCACTGCATTTATGTGGGACAATACCAAGTATTAATGCATTTTCTTATCATCTTACCCTTCACAAAGTCACTGATTGTATATTTATGTGCACCCACCCCCACTGTATCAATTGATCTCTAGCAAAATTGGTGGAATTCATCCTTGAATTCAATTTGCAGCTCCTTTTTGAGCTACTGCAAGCTGTATTTGCAGGCAAGATGATACTCGGGGATTTGGAAAGTCTCCAGAGTGGGATAGGCAGCACGCTACTTCCCTGGAAACAATGACTCCAACACCACTGCCTCGGAGAGGAGAAACTTCCCAGCAAGATCAGCAACAAAACAGCAAAATCATAATGGGAAAAAGAATACTCTGAACCTTCAGCCCAACATGGGAGCAATCACTGTGTCCCATAGCTGTGAGCCCACAAATATTCCATCAGCCCATGGAGCTCCACAGAGCTGCTGTGCCGAATGCTCTGCAGGGCTGGAATTGTTTAATAAACCCTCAGTGCTGGGATAGCCTCGTTCCTCACCTCAAACCAGCCCCATTTCTGACTAAACACGTGCTAATTAGTCCCACCCTGGTTTTTTTTTCTACCTATGGTATTTTAGGACAAGAGCGTCCCCTTTGAGTTTCCCTTTGGTGGTCTCAGCAGGCCACGAGAGAGCTCCGAATTCCCTTGGTGTGCCAGCAAGGAGCACAGGGCTCAGACCTCACTTTCGCTGCAAAAAAATCTCTGAAATCAGCACATTTGCTTGGGAAAACAGTGATTAATGTGAAAGCTCATCTTCCTTCTCTCTCTGCTGAAGTGACTCCTGTGCTCCCTATGTTTTCTGAGGGAAGTGGATGAATTCCTTTCTGCTCCAGGTACTTCCCACAGGGCCAGGACTGCCCATGCCTCAATAAATCCCTTTGGAAAGGGCCCAGCCAAAGCCAGACTGCCATCCTGAGCCCTCTCTGTGCACATGGCAGTGCTGCCACGTGTTGATCTTTGCACAGATCTCATAGTGACACAGTCACTTCTCAGGCAAAATGAATGGGCTGGCCAAAATCCTGTATTTATATATATATATATATATATATATTTAAAAAACCCAACTGTTTGGCCTTGGTCTTCCCATATTTGTTGTAAATTTTTAATTGATGACTCACTCGCAGGCTCCACACTCTCAGAGCTCTGAGGCTTATGGCCATACCCTTACATTATTTACTTCATCTGCAAATGTTTTATCAACATCCAAACACATGTTATGTCCTAAGGATCTCAGTGTGTTTCAGTGACATCTGTGGCAATGAGCTCTTATGTTCCATTCTGGTGCCAAAGAAAAGGAGTTTCTTTTGTTCCATTCTATATTTTGTCTTACATTGCCAGTCCCCAGAGCAGCTATCATGATGTCATGAAATAAACATTGGAGGAAAAGTTTGTTCTCCTAACAGATTTTCTTTGTCTTAAAGAATATGACACATTTAAAGGCATTGCATGTTCTATATGTGAGTTATTTGCAGCTAGAAATGACAGCTGAAAAGGAAAAAAAATCCACCTTTTCAAGGAAACCTATGTGCTTTCAATTCTACAAGAGCTGGGGACCTTGGAGTATTTTCATGTGCAGACAGATGATCTTAGAGCTCATGAGCTTCATTTAAGACCTGTGTTCTTAAATTCATAATATCTGAAGTACATAGCAATATAGGAAAGTGAATCTCCAAAGCAGGTTCAATTAAGGTGCTGTTCGGGAGGAGAGGGTGGTGTATTTTTGTCTCTGTTTCCCCAGTTACATCTTTTCCTTTCTGGCACATACAAAGCTGTCTCTCACTCCTGGAGCTCACCCATGACTGTCCTCATAGACTTAAACCCATTTCTTTTGTTCAGCCTTTCCAGATGTATCCAATAAATGCCACATCGCAGAGGAAGGTATTTTATCTCACTCCTTCATGTAGACAATGTACACAGATGAATATTTTGCTTTTGCACACACTTTCATGCACTAAGATAAGACATATATGAGTTCCAGTTGTGACATCAGTAATAGAACAGGATTATTGACTAAGCTTTCATTTAAAGATTTTAATTCTCTGGGAAATCTGAGCTATATCCCTTTGAAGGTTTGGTACTTTAGACAAAGTTTATGAGATACTGGACCTTAAGATGTGTAGAGCTGGATATACCAAAAACATAATATAGATAGTGTGAGTGAAGAAATACATGGGTTAAGCACTTAAGTGAAGTTTTGCCCAAATCTCCCACAATACCCAAGATAATTTGGTCTTAAGAACAAAG
The DNA here is from genome assembly GCA_013397895.1 of Origma solitaria. Lineage (NCBI taxonomy): Eukaryota > Metazoa > Chordata > Aves > Passeriformes > Acanthizidae > Origma > Origma solitaria. Next base: position 5,971 of record VZRL01005554.1, on the reverse strand, counting down.
AAAAAGCAGGATCCACTAAAAAAACCCTAAGCTAACTTGAAAGGACATATGCCCTAAACATTCACAGAAATTTGTATGGTATTTGGAGATTTCCTTTGTGCTCGTCTTGAATGATCTTCAGGAGATCACTGGTGCCTGTCTAAGTCACAGGTCATAAAGCCATCTGTCACCGCGCCTGTCACCAGACCCCCTGCAGGGGGACTCCGAGTCATAGGAAGCAGCAAATCGTCTGTACTCATCTCCCAGCATTGAAACCAGACCCTGCACAGAGCCAGAGGAGACAGAGTAGTCCAAGGTGGGATTGCAAACTTTGTGTGGACACGGCCAGCATCCCTGGCTGTGCTGTCAGGTGCTACAGAGCACCCTGAAATCGCCTGTTATATAGTGCAAATGATGCCTTTGTCGTGTCAGAGATTTGTGAGCATCGCCAGCTCTTTCGGGACAGCTGCAGCCCCTGTGCATCTCTCACAGGAGGGAAGGTGACCTGAGATCTGAAGCAGCCCCTCCACAAACCGAATCAGCCACCAGCTCTGTAATCTAGGAAGCTGAAACCCTCTTTTCTTAGAGAGAGGCATTAGAATAACCTGAAGCCAGAGGTAAGAGTCAGTGGTGCTGGTTACTCACAGCGCAGTGCCTGCACAAATCTGCCTCCTCCAAAGAAAGGAAATAGCACTCCTACAGCCCCACTGAATCCATCCCTCAGTGAGAGGATCGCAAAATGCACAAACACCCTCAAATCAACCTCAACCAGAAAAAAATGCAGAGGAGGAGAAATAACATTGAGAATTTTGCCCTTTTACTAAACTTTGCTGTGCAGTCCAGGCATACTTTTAGCATTAGGCAAAACGAATGCAGTTTCAAACAGCCCTGGTGGGTTTATGGCACTTTCCTGGGAGTAACCACCACATCTCCTCATGCTGCAGGAACTCAGGCAGTCGAGGCACAGTTCATCAACCAGACAGCACAGAGGGTAGGAGGGTGTTTTTCCCTCAGTGGGACTTGGAAAGGGAAGATTTATACCTGTATTTCTCAAGAACGGCTACAAGACTTGCCCAAAGTTCTGCTCTGCATTCTTGGTCCAGAGACAGCTCAAACAGCTGGACAGGAGCACTCTGAGCAAATGTTTCTGTTCCTCTAAAATGTGCTGCCCTGCCCTGATCCTTCCAGACTGACTTGTCTTAGCTTCAGGCATCCCCAGAACATGCCCTGTTTTTGAGGACAGCCCCATGTGCTCTGAGCCCTGCAGCTCTGCCCCTGGCTGGCTGCAAATGGAGGGGCTGGTGTTCACCCCCAGCTCGTGGAGCAAAGGGCAGAGGGATGGTCAGATAGGATGTGCGGCGTGGGACTGCCCTCTCTGTCTGCTCCCTGCTTTCCTCCCTTCCAGGAAGATTTCTTCCCTGTATCACACGCCAAAGCTGCATCCCTTCCAGATCTATGCATTGATTATTCATGCAGGATTTATAGCTTGTGCATAATCCCTGGTGTGACTTTTGCACACATTCCTCTCCCGGTTTGGAGCTTGCCTTCCAGCCCACAATCCTCCCCATGCCTGGGGACTTCTCCTGTGTCGAGGCACAAGGGACTTGCCGAAAACCTCTTATTTGAAATGAGCTTTACACGTCCCTTGTTTGTCACATTAACACTGCTACTGAATTCTCTCTCACTTAGATTTAAGTATAGGCATTCGAGCGCATGAGTTTTGCAGATGGAATTCCCTTAGGATTCTGCCTTCGGGAGTGATGAAGTTACAGAGAGCACAGCAATGGGGAAACTGCTGGGAAAAGGAGCAGCAGGCAGCGTTCAGCTTCCCTCCCAAACTCTGAGGGACATGTGCAGCCTCCTCCCTCTCAGGGATCCAGCATCGTTTTGGGCTGACAGTGCCCAAAAAATGCAAAGGTATCAACCACTAAATGCACCTTCGGAGACAAAGGGCAGTGATCTGACCACCGTCTCAAAGGGAAGTGCATGCTTAGCCAAAACTGCCTGTTTCTTTGCCCTCCCTCCGAAAACAAGTCCTTAAGCCTAACCAAAAACCTAACTTTAATCAGAGAATTAAACACACATGAAAAGAAATGTGCAGAATAGAAACCAGTCAGGAGGATGCTTGTTTTCTCCCCCTCCCCATCCCCTGCTGTGAGACGGATTAGTCTGCATTTAGCACAGCACTGAGCCCCCTCCCCAGTCCTCCTGCCACGAGCAGCTGCTGGAAGCTTACCTGGGGTGGATGTCCACAAGCAGCACCAGGGTCTGCATGGTGATCACGTCGATCCGCTTACAGTGGAACCGTGCCACCTTCAGCACTTTGAGATATGTGAAACACAGGACCACGAGGGACAGGAGGAAGCTGAGGGCGTGAAAGACCCCAGTGAAAATCACAAACTGTGTCCTATCCTCCGGTCTCTTGTTGTAGAGCGTGCAGGAGGCGTAGAGGTGATGGAAACCCACCCAGGAGAGAGAAGCTGCTACTATGGGGAAGGAGGCCGAGTGCAACCACGTGTAGCTCAGGATGAGAGCGGCGTCTCGGAACCTCATCTTGGAGTGATAACTCAGCGGGAAGACCACGGCAATCCACCTGTCGATGCTCAGAGCTGCCATGCTCAGCATGGAGTTGGTGGTGAGGAAAGTCTCCAGGAAGCCCACAACGTGGCACACCTGATCTCCTCCCGGCTGACTCTTGTAAATGATCCCAGCCAGGGTCAGGGGCATGCTCGAGACGGCCATCAACAGGTTGCAGAAGGTGAGGTTGAGGATGAACAATCCCGGGACCTGCTTGCGGATGTCGGCGCTGTACAGGAAGCACATCAGCACCAGCACGTTGGCCAGCAGGGCCACGAGCATCAGCACCACCACCACGAAAGCCAGCAGCAGCTCCCAGATGCTCATGGTGCGTCCAGTCACAGCAGGGACATCTCCGCAACTGCGCCGCGCCGGCTCCGGGGGACCATGGCCAGAGGTGTCCCCAGCTCGCCCTCCTCGCCAGCCTGCTCGCTGCTGTACATGCCCTCGGTGTTTTTAGAGGAGCTGCAGTTTTCTCCTCCAACCTCCCCCTCCTCGCTGCTCCTTTCCACGTCAACGCTTCCCGAGACGTGCACAAAAGCACTGGGAATGCCCATCAAACTGCAAGGAGGGCTTAAAAAATTTCAGCAGGACTGAACCACTGTCTCCCGTTTGTCTGTTTCGAGGACAGCGCGTTATTCTGAGAAACTGCTCTCCTGAGATCCCTAATTATCAGCCCCAAGCTCGCAAGCAATCCACCGAGTGAATTGTGCTCTCTTTCTCCCTTGCTCTCTGCCTCTCTCTCCCTCTCTGCCTTTCTCTCCCCTCCCCTCTCCTCCAACCCTCATTCCCTTCCAGGCTGAATGTAACCTGCTTTTTATGATCACAGATAAAAACCCCATTAATGGATTAAAGCATGCACTCTGCTGGTGATTCGCAAACGTGATTATGTCATCCCCGCTCCACAACCCCTCCCCTTCTCCTTGCGACTGTGACTAGACTTTCCTCAAGAGAAATCCCATGCTTTCCTTTAATTGATTTAGCCATTAATTTGCAAGCAGCCTTGTAACCGAATTCCTGCACTCCGGTGTGTTTTCCTGCATTTCGTGCATCACTTGCAGTGCTGCTGCTTGCTCTCAGCCAGGGCAGGGGCTTCCTTTTCTCCTCATTAAAGAGATAGGGGGAAATGGATATATTCTGCTGCTTCTCTGGAGCTGTCATTAGGCTACGAGAATGGTTTTATTGCTCTGGTTCAGTACTTTGCAGTCTCAAAATACAACACAGAGGAGGAAAAGGATTGCTTCCCCTCCTCCTCTAAAAGCAGGGAAATCAAAGCCCCGATGGCAGTGCCACCTGCCCTGGGTCACAGGGCACAGGGCAGGTGAGGGGCAGAGGCAGCATCGTGCTGCAGAGATCTCTGTTCGCTCAACCTTTCTCCTCTCCTACAGTTTTTGCTTCCTCCTAATCAAAGCCTCTCTCCCTGCGAGGGTGAGCGTCCTGTGAGATCAAAACTAAACAGCAGCTTGGCAGAAGAAATAGGAATGAGTCCGCCTTGCACATAATTAGGTGTCAAAATTAAGTTTGTTTTAAAGGACGGAGCGGGATCTGTTTTCTCACTGCTTTTCCTGTCCCTTTAAATCAGTTTTAACTGGGCAGGCTGCGAGTTTGTGAGCAATTAGGACAGCCTTCTGATCAAGGCAGCCAAGCTTTAATCCCCGCACAATAAGAAGGTAAAAGATACCCTGCAGCACAGCTCTCGGGGCTCAGTAAGTTCCTCTGCACGTGTTCAGAGCTGGATGCTCGGGCAGTTTTCCCTCGGAGCCCTCCAGAGCTGTGCATCTCCATGAGCAGCAGCTGTTCCCTGCAGCTCAGGAGCGGAGCTGGCGCCCTGCACGCTGCCAGGGCTTGGCATGCTGGAGGAAAGCTTCCCTCACTTCAGCTTTGGTTTGTTTGGTTTGCAAAAGCCTGGCTTGAAGGGCTGATGGAGCCATCAAAGACCACGGAGGAGCAGCTCAGGATGCAGAGCCTGGCTCTGCCCATCAGCCCTGGGAGCTTTCTGTCTCCAAAACACAACTCCTGCGAGGGGATGAGGAGCAGACTGCAGTGTCTGCCTCTCTCCCAGAGCCAGGGAAATGCTGGAGTGACCACCCCTGGAAGGGTTCAAAAAATGTGTGGATGTGGCATCTGAGGGCGTGGTGGTGATACTGGGTTGATGGCTGGACTTGATGGTCTTAGAGAGATTTTCCAACCTTAGTGATGCTACGAGGAAAGCCTAAAGGTGACCCCTTTAAATGAGAGGAGTTTTTACCCTCTCTGAAGAAGCAGACTAAGGAAATTAGAGAAAATGAAGGTTTTGCTGCTGCAAGTTCCTTGCAGGACCTCAGCAAGTTTCCTCCTTGGGCAGGAAACCACAGCCCTGCTGAGAGGAGCCCTGCCATCCACATCCTGAGCCTGTCTGTGTGACAGTCATGGACAGCTCCAAGCTCAGAAGGCAGCGGCAGCTGCAGGACCTCAGGAAGCTGCTGTGTGAGTGGGAAGTCACCGCGGAGAAAAATGCAGGAAATCTTACTAGGAAGAACAGGGGAAAAATGGGAATATCTGGTGAGATACATACATATATATATATGTATGTGTATATATATATATATGAGGCAGGTACTCTGTGACAGCGGTAAAGGAGAATCTCATCCCCACTTGGCATCAAGGTGATTCCTGAGTCTTCTTCCCACACTCAGCCTCCTCCTGGGCTCCAATGAGCCCTGCAGGACCCCCAGATGAACAAGGACCTGGAATCCAGGCTTTTCTCCTGCCCTCAATGCTCGAGGCCGTGGGTTTATCGGGGTTTCCTGACACAGCATGCTGTTATCCCTCCAGCGAGCTGTGGTGCCTCCAGGATTGAAAAGCTCTGCTCCTGAGTAATTCCCTGCTGTGATGGAGGTCTGGCAGCAATGTCAAGCCTGGGTGAACAGTGGGGGAGGAAATTTATGCCTGGAAAAAAGGGATTAGGGATGACAGTCGGGAAAAGAGGGTTCTCCCTAAGCGATAGATGTGAAATAATGGGAGGCAGAATGAAAGAGTTCAGTGAAGCTCTGATGGAATATGGAAGGTCAGATTTGGGGGGAAATCTACAGTAAAGGGGAAAACCTTTACAGATTTCAGGAGGAAGCTGAAGTTTTCTCTCGGTGAGTGATTTGAGTCTCAGTGTGTATTTTGTATTCTGAAGGCCCAAGTGATTTACATAACTAATTCCCCTGTTGCTAATCCCTGCAGCAGAGGAGGTTTGCTGAACACTTCTGGGTTTATTTACCATGTGAACCCGAGGGAGCACCATGGACCCATCAAATTGCTTCATTTGATACAAATCAGGAGGAAAGAATCCGCCGGGCACCTGCCGAGGGTTAACCCCAGCTGGCGACTGAGCACTGCGCGGGCACTCCCCCTTTCCCAGGGGATGGGATCCTGGGATGGGATCCTG
>VZRL01005553.1:148004-190423 GCA_013397895.1 Origma solitaria | reverse complement strand
AGAGTGTGGCCCTGCCTGCCCCAAAGAGTGCGGCCCTGCCCCAGAGAGCGCGGCCCTGCTTGCCCCACAGAGCGCGGCCCTGCCCCACAGAGCGCGGCCCTGCCTGCCCCACAGAGTGCAGCCCTGCTTGCCCCACAGAGCGCGGCCCTGCCCCACAGAGCACAGCCCTGCCCCACAGAGTGCGGCCCTGCCCCACAGAGCGCGGCCCTGCCCACCCCACAGTGCCACAGTGGCCGTCCCCACCTCTCCACCACGGTGAGCGCGTCATTGAACCTGGCGGCAAACACGTCCCCGGTGAAGTACTCGGCCAGGCGGCCCACGGCCTGCAGCAGCGAGCTCAGGTCCCGCAGTGAGCAGTGCAGCCTCCTGCAGTCGTTCTCGGCAGTGATGTTCAGCCTGTGACCTGCAGGGACACCGCGGCTCCTTAGCGACACCGCCACTCATTAGCGTTCCTCTAATGGCCGCCCTAAGAGCTGGAAATTCAGCTGTGCAAGGGGAAAACTCTACAACTTTGTGGCTGAGCCATACAGCTCTTGGGGATGGGAAACCTAATGACAAAGTGACAGGAAATGCAAAGTTTATTCTAATTACGTGACAAGCATTCTTCTGAAATGAGCTCGGCGCTGGGTCACAGGTCAGATGGCAGCTCTGGCTAAGGACTGCAACTCTGCAGCTTGGAAAGGAACTTTGACTCTTGTGACAACACTTCAAAGGCTGATAAAGATGTTACCGACTATTTCAGCCTTTTACACCTTTATTTCCTTCTCTATAGTGTTAATTCCTACACAAACAGGAGCCTTTCTGGTTGTCTGCTGCCATCAGAAGCAATCCCAGCTCTGGAAAAGGTGGTTTTCCACACTGCCTCTGCTGGCTACAGTACCAGTGATCCAGCAGCAGATTTGGGACAGCGAATCTGTGACTTCACTTCTGATGTGAAGTGTGTTGCGCACCTCCTTATTTCTCAGGTACAAGAAACAATCCATTAACTACATGTGCCAGCCGCACTCAATCCTCCTGCTGCTCAGGTGTGGATACCTGGGTTCAAATATTCCAGAGCTTTCACCAAAAAAGCAGATATGTTCTGCAACACCACCTTTCAGAGAAAATCAGATTTTATTTCCATTGACCGTATTTAATCCCAGATTAAGCTTTCAGCAACAACCTCTCCATTTTGTGCAATGAACACTAAGACACAATTCCATGCCATGTGCTCTGGGATGTGCAGGGAAGTTGGATCCAATGACTCACTCTGGTCCCTTCCAACATGAACCATTCTGGAATTCTGTGCCACCGCCCAGTGCTGAATCCAGAGCTGCATCCGAGCTGCTGCTGCTGATCCAGCCCCCAGGACAGCTTCTAACACAGGCTGGTGCTGCACTGAAACCCTACACATTGCTTATGCTAGGGCTGAAATGATCCTAACACTGGGAATACTTTTTCCGGAACTGCATATACAACAATCACCACTCTCCCTCTACAGCAGTATTGAAGATGGAGCAGATTCCTCTCCTGGTCTCACCAGTAAATTTCGACATTACCTCAAGCTACACCCTCCCCTCACGCAGATCTCACTACTGCTGCTTTCCTTATTTCTCAGGAAGGAGCTGTAGAATTTGGTGCTACATATCTGTTCTTAACATCTTTGGGATCTTCATGTCAAGTACCAGATCAAGGGAAGAACCATGCCAATAAGAATAAATCATATTATGAGATTTCTGGCTGCTGTTGGAGTTTAACTGCTGAGCCATGAGACACCACACAGGTTCAGATAACTGAAGACAGAAAAAACAACACCAAGGCAGGTCTAGAGTGGTTTTGCAATCATGAAAGAGGGAGGAGCACAGTGTTAGAGGGTGGTTATTACCTGTTCCTGAAGTGACCACGAACTGCTGGAGCCCCAGATACACTTCCAGGTTATCCTGCAGAACGGGAAACTGGAAAAGAGAAGAAATGAATGTGATCCTGGGGCTTGGCAGGCAATAACACCCAACCACTGATTGCTGTGCCAGAGCAGAGTTCTCATTTCTCCCCAGTGCCTTCAGACAGACGTTTGGAGGAAGGGCAGGTTGGGCTCCAGGCTGATCCTGCATCCCACAACTTCCCAGGTCTTAACAGCTGTCAGGAAAACAAAGATCACCCCCCTGGAGGCACTTCCCTGGGGCAGCTGTCCTTTCCCACTGACCCCAGCACTCAGCCTGACAAGAGAATGGTGTGACAAGTGAAGTGAGGGCACAGCACGTCCAGGAATGTACAACCAGGCTGGATGTGCAACCCAGGCCAAAGAGAGAGGAGTGGCAATCTGTAGTGCAGGAGCTCTGTACTGCACCCACCTCACCTGCAATATCAGCTCCTCTAAAGGAAGCTCCCAAAACATGCAACCAGAAATTTGAGTTCAGCGCCTCTACCAGAGTACAGAAGGCAAGCAGTGCAGCACTCTGTCAGCACACTGCAGCAGCTGAAATTCCATGGGGAAAACAGCCAAGGTAATGGACACCACAGTTCTCAGCACCCCAGGGTGGGAGCTGAGTGTCAGCCCAGCTCCATCACTCGGTAGAATAGCCAACAGCCCAGGCCCTGCCCATACTTCAGCTGAAGAATTCTTTTCAACTCTCTCAGCCTGGCATGGCTCTGTCTAATTTCTGTTGGTGAAAGCAGCATAAATTGATGGGTGATTTTAGGGAAGCTCTCTCGCCCATCAGCAGAAGGAGCTGCAGCCTTTCCTTGCCCAGCATGGGATGGAGAAATGGCAGCTGCTGTCCACTGCTTTAATTGTTTGCCACTGCTAAACTAACCACTGCACCCAACCAGCCCTGCAGCCACTGGGAAAAGCATTGGGAACTGCCCGAGAGCCTCCCACATTCCCCAGTCCACAGGAATCAACAATGCAGGGCTCAGGAAAACATTCTCTACCCAGCTTCCAACATGCTGTGCCTAATTAACAGTGGAGTGTCTTTGCATAACTGCCTGGGGGGAGTTTAAAAAACCACAGAGCCTTCCTCACGAGAATGTGTTACTCCAAGGAAGCCACATGCTCTCCTCCATCTGATCCATCTGCTCCCCGAAACACCCGCTCCTCTCCCTCAGTGCCTCCCGCTGACTCACGGCAAAGCTGCACAGCAGCCTCTGCTTTTGTTCCCTCCTTCTAGTAACAGCCTTCTCCTGCTTCACTCCTCAAATAAAAATATCAATTGCAAAGGCACGTCAGGTCAGGCATCTCCTGCCTCTACAGCAGCCCAGTTTTCTCTGCTTCTTAGGAATACAGTTCAGAGGTCGAGGTGTGCAGTGTTCCCAGCAGGATTAATGCACTTGCTGAGATCTCACTGCTGTTATTTCCCTTTCTTTCACCCAGCAGAAACATACGGACTGCTCTGAATTCTGGGCTGCATTTCCAGCCTCAAGATCTCATCCTCAAACTTGTTATGATGCTACAAACCCAGACAATTTTACACCACCAAAGGTAGCAACAGCAGGTGGAGAGAAGCGCTTACCCAGATCAGATCTGCTTTCCCATTCTCCAAGGCCCCTCTCCAGCATTTTTATCTAGCTTTTAATTTAAACAGAAATTCCACTCTACTTAAAGCCCTAATAATGACACTTACCTGCCCAATTCACAGTGCTGCCTCCAAGATAAAGACCAAGATAAACAGCAGGGAGAGGTTGCTGCCAAATGTTTACACTTTGAGGGGTGGGAATTTCTAAAGAGTGTCCACCAAGTTGGACTTAGACACTGACTTAGACACTCTCTTCAAAACACCAAGAAATCCAACAAAGACAAGGAAACAATTTTTTCCCTTCAATTTCTAATCTCCCCTTGCCAAATTTCGCATCCAACCCCACACTTCCCTACTTTTCTTGGCACTGAGGCGTCTATCAAAAAAACCTCCAGCAGTTGGTGCTCGTTCCACGTGGCACTTTTGGCCTGGGGAAGGACTTACGAGTGTGGAGAAGGCATGAGTTGGCAGGAGCTCCATGACTTTGGCCACCACTTCCAGGCTCTGGCGCAAGTACCGCTGCCACTCCGTTTGCTGCTGCAAACAAAAGGGACATCAGGGTGAGCACAGCCCTTCCCACGGCAACACTGAGATTCTGGGACACTGGGAATGGAGGGAAAGGAGGGAAAAACCAACCCAAACCAACCCAAAGCAGCACCTTAGAGAAATGTAACTTGCACACTCCACTCAAACTAATTTTCATATAGAATTTGTTCTATTTTCACACAGAATTGATAAAACTGGGTGGAACAGTGCAGGAGAAGGGAGGGGGAGGACTGCAAACAACTTAATAGGTGAATTAAACAATTCTATTAACACTAAAAGACTCTTCATATGCTCAGCTACACAGGTGAACTGAGAAAAATGCTGCATATTACCATCATATCCCAAACCTGCCATTAATATGAGAGAGTAGAAATGGAACAAGAAATACACAACTGAATCAAAAGCAGCATGTCCTGACTTAATTTTGCCCTTAAATAATGAACTGAAACCCTTCTCAAGTTTTATACCAAAAGCTTAAAGCCTTGCAAGTATCATCATTTGCCACTCTGTTTCTGAAGCATAAAGACAACTTCATCAGGACTGCTCTAGATAATGTCACAAGTAAGGGTATAAATTATTATCACCATGGAAAGTCATTCAAACACCATCATGGTCTTCACAGGGGTATAAGAAGACAGCTGAGTATCCAGATGACACAAGTGTCAAATGAATAAAGAAAATAATTTATTTCAGTTATGAAATGGTGCTGAAATCAAGCTCAGAACCTGTGATGTGACCAGCCCTCAAGATCCCAGAATTTAAAACTTGGTCTAATCCCATTCGTGGTGAAATTCCCTCTGTTCCTTTACCCATCCCCTTGTGACAGCTGACCTACCCTTCCAGGACTCTGGTCTCACCCATTTTGGTCACCTACTCCACTGTGACACTTATCAGCATTAAGATGATATTTACTAATACCAACTTAGGAGAAATAACCTTAAACACAAACACCAACAATACACAAAGCTTCAAGCTTTTGCCTCAGAGATATTTCAGCATTTAAATTCCAAAGCGACCAGGAAATTAATTTGAAATTAATTAAACATTTTAAATTCCAAAGGAGTCCAGACATGGACACCTAATACCTCTGCCAATCAGAACATGAGGATGCAGATGTTTCCCCCAATAAGAACCAAGTTAAACCCAAATGTTATACCTGTTCAGTATAACTTTTGTGATCCTTATGTTCTGACAATCAGAACATAAGGATCCAGATGTTTTCCCCAATAAGAACCACGTTAAACCCAAACGTTATATCTGTTCAGTGTGACTTTTTGTGACAAGCAACCGAAGCTGTTTTACACCTCAAACCCCGCACAGAATAGAGGGAAGAAGCAGTGTTTAGCCCATACTCCCAAGGACAAGCTCTGGAAAAGCCATTCCAGGTGTTCCCAGTGCAAGGGTTAACACGTGGCCCTGCAGATGTCCTTCTTACATCATCATCCAGGGTCTCGTCATCCAGCTCCTCCAGCTGTGCCTGGTTATACCTGAACTGGATTCGATTCAACACCTCTGTCAGCAACAGAACCAAGGCATCTTCGTACCTGCAGCCATGGAGAAGGCAGAGAAAGAGTTGTATAAAACCCTTCCAGCAAAGGAAATCATAAACCAGAGGACAGTTACACCGAGCAGCTCCTGGGATTAAAGGTACCAGCTCATTTCAGGTCACCTGTAGGGAAAGAGCCTTGGCAATACCTGATACCCCTCTGCCTCTGGAATGTGGGAACTGTAGGCATGTAGTGAGAACTACTTTTTCATGAGAGAGGCCTGTTTGTCCAAGTTTGCACTATTCCTCTCTAGCTTAAAACAAGCAGGAATCCATGAACAACGATAATAAGAGACTTGCAGGTGGTGTTATTGCAAGCTGCTGCTCTAACTACGGGTAGCCAATGACATTGTGGGGTGGTGAATTGAGAACCAATGGATGTGTGACATGAATGTTAGAAATAGTATAAAAAGGCTTTGGAAAATAAAGAGTTAGTTCCTTTTCTCGACCAAAAAGCTGTTGTGGTGGACCTTTTACTTGTCGTGACCATCTCAGCTACATCTGGGAGGGAAAGGGAGAGCTGTTAGCAATAGGAACAGCCCCAGAGCTCCAAACAGGAAAGGCAGGAGCAGTTTGCCAGGAATAACACCAGGTGCCCACAGACAGGAGGCACCAAGAGCCTCCTGCAGCCTGAGCTGCTCCTCAGCAGCCTCTGCTGTGGGCACTGAATGAGGAGCAGAGGAACCAACCAGGGCACTTGTGCAGCCTCAGGTGGGACCTTGAGCCTGTTTGTGCTGCTGTACTCCCTCTCTCCCTCTGCTGGAATTCAGGCCCTTGTCCTGAGCTGTGAAACAAAGCCAGCACCTTTCCTGCTTGCACTGTGACACTACAGAATGTCACTGATATGTCCTTTCATCTCTGTGGCCAGGGAGCTGCAAAAGAGCACACCAGAGATCACCCCAAAATAATGCCAAGCTGCAAAACCAGCAGAGCATGCAATCACTCCTGGTGCCACAACACCAGACTTGGGGGATTTTTCCTTTAAAAACCTCCTTCTCAAAACAGCTGGGGTGTGATAAAAAAATCCTGCTCTTTTCTAGGGGAAATCAGGTTGGAAAAAGAGGCATTAAAAAAGGGTACCAGACCCATGGCATGATGCAAGCCAAGTGTCAGACTGACAGTCGGCTGTGCCACCAGCCAGGCAGCTGAGAGCTCTGGGCAAGGTGGCGTAACCTTGGATTTGGCAACTTCTCCAGTAGTAAAAGTGGCAGTGTGTACAAAATGCAAAGTTGCTAAGCCACAGAGCAGGAAACTTACTCTGTGCCCCTGTGGCGTAACCACTTCCAGACTGCCCAGCTCGGGGTTCACACGGCTCAGGGAACTGGAGCTGTCACTGAGGACAGGCAGCTCTGACAAACACCAAAGCTCCAACCACTCACAAGCTTTATTTATTGTTTTGTAGATCTAGAAACAGCTTTTTCTTACAATTTTCTCCCTCACAAGCTGTGATTCAAAGACAACACACAATACATGCACATTAGACAGGTAGAGAAGAAAACCATGAAGTTCAAACCCAAAAATCTACTTCTTGAGAAAAGCAAACCTCACAGTTCCCATGCTGAAAGGAAGAGCTGTCTGCTCGAAGGCAGTTCCACATTTCTTTGTGGTTATGACACCAGGCTGCCTTTCAAACAGCAACTGCTCCTGTTCAAGGTGCTCAAGGGAAAGAACCTTCCTCCTGCACTTAGCAGAACTTCACATGGCACAAACCGTGGTGCTTTTAAACCTCAAAAACCCAAACAACTCACCAGGATATTCCCCAGATTTTTAGAGTGACAGCGAAGAGACCCTTCTCAAACAAACCCCACCCACTTTAGGGTCAGCATCTGCCAAGGAAGAGTTGCCCACCACTGCTGTAATTAATACAAACAGGAGTAAGCAAGTGGAACTTCTGATTTCCTACCTTATCTGTATTTCTCAATAACACTTCCTGCATTTAAAGAGGAAATTTAAAATCCTAATTAAATAAAATTTGTTTCCTAATTCATTAAATAGTTGCATGAGCTGTGTGAACACTAATTAAGCAACTTGTGTTGTAGTTTCCTCTTCTAATTTGTGCTCAAATGTGCTCCAGTTCTATTTTAGACTACAAAGCTTCCTTCCTCTGCCTGCAAGGTTCACACACAACATATGTAAGTGACAGTTTGCCTGCCCAAACCTGCTCAGCCTGAATTCTTGTGAATGACTGAAACATTGAGGTTTATGCTTTTTACACTTCAGGAGTTTAGAAAAAGAAAGGACTCAACCACACATGAAGCTGCTGTGGGTTATTTCTCACAGCTCTTCCAAGGTGACCGTGAAGTCCCTTAGCTGCTGTAGGAAAAAATTCTTCCCTGGGAGGGTGGGCAGGCCCTGGCACAGGTGCCCAGAGAAGCTGTGGCTGCCCCTGGATCCCTGGAAATGTCCAAGGGCAGGCTGGACAGAGCTTGGAACACCCTGGGACAGTGGAAGGTGTCCCTGCCTGTGGAACTGGATGGGCTCTCAGGTCCCTCCCCACCCAAAGCATTCCCTGATTCCATGCTGTCCCACCCTGGCAGCTCCCCAGCCCTCACCTGTTGAGCACTGCTTCTTTGTCTGCCAGGCGACTTTTGATTTTGCTGGTCAGGTAGTCCAAGAAGAGTGTCCAAATGTCCAAGCAAGAAAAGTAACCTTCATGTGTAGGCTGAAAGACACCAAAATTCCCAGTGAATATTGCAAGCTATGGCAAGATGGATTTCACACCATGAAAACAGGAGTTAACAACCACTTCAATCCATGGGAAGAGCTTCTTGCTTTACTGAAACAATTCTAGGACATGACTGGAAAGATTTAAAGCTGTCAAAAACACGAGCAAGAGCTTTTGTACAAGGGCAGGAATTACAAAGCTGGTCTCAGTATTAACCCATCTCATGGCTTGCCACAGCAGCTTCCAGCATTGCTGTGCCTAAAGGGCTCCAGGAGAGCTGGAGAGGGACTGGGGACAAGGGATGGAGGGACAGGACACAGGGAATGGCTTCCCAGTGCCAGAGGGCAGGGCCAGATGGGATATTGGGAAGGAATTGTTCCCTGTGAGGGTGGGGCAGGCTCTGGCACAGGTGCCCAGAGAAACTGTGGCTGTCCCTGGATCCCTGGAAGTGTCCAAGGCCAGGTTGGACAGGGCTTGGAGCAGCCTGGGACAGTGGGAGGTGTCCCTGCCCATGGTTTGGGCTGTAATGGGATGGACTTTAAAGCCTTTTCCAACCCAAACCATTCCAGGATTCTGTGATATTCTAAAGCCATTTCCTTGTCATTATTCACATGTACATGGGGCTGAGTTGCACTGATGGCTTCTACAGAGAGCTAACACAGACCACAAGCCACAGGGTTTGGGTGTTTTTCAGACTAAAACTAAAATTTGTAAGAAAGCCACAGATTTAGGACAAAGAACAGCATCCCCAAACACAGACCAAGCTACTCAGAGAGACTCTTCCAGACAACATTGTCCATTCCAAGATCAGGAAAAAACTAAAGCAGAAGCAAAGTTAAACATAAAGTTGTTGTTGCAGGGTAAGCACCTGTGACCTCTGATTTTCCAGCTAAATCCAAGAGCACATTAAGCCATTTCCAAGTCCCCAGCACCACTGGGAAGTGCCAGTAAGGTCAGGTAAATGCTCTTTTTTGGGGTTAACTGGGGCAAACCAGCTGGCCCTGCTGAACAGGACAACAGAACAGACTGGGGAAAATGAGGGTGTGGGGCAGTACCTGATGGAAAGTGTATTTGAACAACAGGGCCAGGAATTCAACCACGGGGAACTGGGAATAGGATTCGATCCTTCGTAGGTGGACACTCACAAAGAGACGGAGGAAATCTGTGAACTTCTCAATGTAGCTACAAGGAAAAGGAGAAACCACTGAGAAAAAACAGCAAAGGTGCCCCAAGGGAAAGCAATTTCATTGAAATAGTGATAAAAGCCACTCAAAATCCTCTCATTCAAAAGAAAGTTACAATTAACCACCAGTAAAACAATTAAAATATAAAGCCCTGCAACAATTACCTACAGGATGGGCAACCCTTCACTCCATTAACACCTGAAACAGCAGAAAAGACAATCTAGTCAAAAGCAACTTTAATATTCCGATAAATATTGAGTTCAACCAGGCCTGCAAGTAAACACAACCCCCCACCACCCTGGAGAAATAATTTAATAGCAAAAGTCATCATACTAATGGAGGCAGGATTAGTGAAATGAACTGTACCCCTGAGGAATTCAGCTGGAAGCAAGAAGTTAATGCAGGAATCAGGAATACCGGGGGTACATTCACAGGAGGGGGTGGGAGAGCCAGGCAGCTGAGAGCTGGAAAGGAAAATTCCTCCTGCAGTGGAGATCAGCCATCCAAGAGTTCCTGAGCTCAGCCCAGGCCTGGGACTGAATTGGGCTATGAAGAAATCTTCCTCCAAAGCATGGGGTTCCTCAGGGAATGTGGGAAGTGCCGTTCCCAAAAGGAGTCTGCCACCAAATCTTCACAGAGTGCAGCAAGAGCAAGACCTTGGTGCAGCACAGAGCTCTCGAGGGACAAATGGCAAAGCCCACAGAGGGGTGAGCTTTCATTGGGGCTGAAACAGCTCCTGATTCAGCAAGGTTAGAAATCACCTCCAGCTCTGTGCAGCAAGAGTTCAGTGCTCCATCAGCCCCAGGAGGGATGGCAGCATCACACACACACATCACACACACAGGCAGCTCCAGCCTTCCCACATGCCCAAAGCTCTGAAGTGCAAGAAATCTTCAAAGTTTTACCTTTAAATAAAAAGCTGGGCTCAGCACAGTTCCAGACACACATGAACAGCCTGGTTTTACTCTACTGCCTGCTCGCACTGCTGCAGACTCTGGGGTTTTTGGGTTTTTTTTGGGGAATCCCCATTCTTTCTAACAAGAACTCTCTCAAGACCAGCACTGCCAGAGCTGCAGCACTGGGGGTTGTTATGAGCCTTCAAAACCACACACTGCTTTGAATATGCAAAAAAGATGAAGTTCCCTTTTTATTTGGCTCTGCCTACCTCACAGGAGATCACTGAGCACACCTGACCTTAGATCAAACACTTCAAGAGCAAAGCCAGGGGAAAAAAAAAATTCCAGACTCGAACATCTCCTTCATCCTTTTAATTTTTATTTTCTAAGCAGGCCCTGATACCAGTGAAATTTTTCCTTGTGCTCCAGGCTCTGCCAGCCCCAAAGCCCCTTCTCCAACCACTGAGCCATTGCTTGGATCCTTCCTAGCCACTTCCCATATTTTGGGATCTTCAAAGCCAAACACAAATGAAGCAAAAAGCAATCTTAACTTACTCTTTTCTTGACTAGTTTGGCAGTTCCAAGGTATTCAGACTGATTTTTTTAACAGAACAAAAATAACCAGCAGCACGAGAGGAAGGCAAGGAAAGAATCCAGGGCCTGCAGGTTCTGAGGACACCCATCTACTAAAGGTGATCCCTGCAGTGCCCATTTTGCTCAGGATTTTGTTAGTCCAAGCCAGGATGACACTTTCATGCAGGAAGTCCTTTAGTTTTGGACACAGAAGGTACAGCTGTGCCCTTAAGTGACAAAAGGAAAATCTTCACATCCTTTTCCATGGAGAGGACAAATAAAAGCTCCACTCCCTCAGAAGCCAGGTAGGCTTTTCCACCCTCCAGAACATCTTAGATCCATCCCTACTTCAGACCTTAGCAATGAACAAAGGCGGTCTCACAGCTCCAGACACCAACAATCCCTGTGCATAACATATCTGTAACACCACCTCTGCCCAGGCCAGCACAGCTACACACCCCCCACTGAAGCCCCCAAAGACTGTCCATAAAAGAAAGAACCCAGATAAATACGGGATTGTGGGTTTCCAGGAGAGCTTTTCTGAAACCCTGAGGGGAACTCCTGGCTCTCTGTGCCTTGTACAAAAAGGTGACACAGTACCCCATGTCTCATTTCTAGGCAGAGAGCAACACAAGTCAGAGCTAGCAAAAAAAATGAGCAAGCAGAATTCCCTGTTAGCCTGGATTTACCATCCCAAAGTTGTATCTTTATCTAAAGATACGGAAAAGGGGAATTTTACAGCAGAAACATGCAAGTCCTCTCTACAAATGGACCCACAGCTTTTTTCCTAAATGGTTTTTTCCTGAGTGGAAATTTATTTCCACCCCCGTGCACCTGTAGGAAGACACTCAGCACATTCACACAGTTGCAACCTCTCTGCCAGTGTCAGCAGCCCTGTGACAAGAGGCAGCTCCAAGTCACCACCCTGCCAACACCCAGGCTCAGCCACTCAGCACAACAGCAAGATGAGTCTCACTTTGTCCCCTACAAGTAGGAATATCTGATACAAGAGAGTGGAGCTGTCCTAGGGAACAAAAGGTGGCAGTAACACCCTGGAAAATGAGAATACACAGCTTCCCAAGGTGCTGCTGCCTCCAGCAAAGCTTGTGGAGAGCCTTGGAGGTGGAGCCATTCACCACTGAACAGAGCTCTCCAAACTCTGTTTGGTGCTGTCTAAAAATAAATTTTAAAAGTGAAAATAAGAAAGAATCAGAAATGGCCACAGCTCGATAAAGGTTAGGAAGCTACAGCTGTTTTCTTCCAAGTCGTGACTTGCAGGATGTGTCCCCACTCTGTGTAGTCTGGGCAGAGTGACAGAGGGACAGAGGGGACACTGCAGTGCCTTTACCTCACTGAGCCTCTTCCATGTTCTGTGACAACAGGGTCAGCTCTGGTGCCACCTCAGACCTGCAGTCAAACAGCAACGGACAGGGACAGGGGAGGAGAGGACAGCAAAGGACATAAACCTGGGCCAGTGGGTCCCCAGCAGGCCCTTACCTGTACACACCTACCTCTGTGCCCGGCTGCCCCAGCTCAGTACTCTGCAAAAAAGGCCATTAGACACACCATGCATGACCCTAAAATAAACCCCACAGTCTTTTAGAGAAATCACGGGGCCCTGGGACAGCAACTGAGCTGCTCCTACCTCTCGTCCAGCTCCTCGAGCCGGCTCTTCACCGTGTGCGCGTTGTTCTCCTTGGTGATCTTCTGCAGGAGGTAGAAAGTCTGCTGGAACATGCGGAGCAGGTACTCCTCGAACTCCATAGGCACGCAGTTCTTGGACATGAGTTCGTTGATGCAGGCCATGGCCAGCACGCCCAGGCGGCCCCGCTCCTGCCCCAGCACCGCCGTGTGGCTGCTGCCGTTGACCGAGGACATCTTGCGGGCGCGGGTGTCGCAGCCGAAGCGCGCGAAGTGGAAGATGGTGGTGAGCAGGGACGGGGTGATGCTCGTGGACAAAGGGATCCAGCTGAAGAGGTGTGCCAGGCACTCCAGTGCCAGGGAGCAGACGTATTCGCTGTCCGTGTCCAGGATGGGGATGGGCTGGTTCAGCAGTTTGGCCGCGCTGGGGCTCTGCAAGAGGCTATTCAAGAGATCACCTGGGGGAGAGAGCGGTGTCAGGCAGGGCCTGAACCCCCAGCTGCCCAGCCCAGTCCTGGGCAGGGCCAGGAGCAGGACTCTGATGATCCTTGGGGATCCTTTCCACCCCAGAATATCCTGTGATTCAGCAGGTTATTTGTCTGAGAGGAGCTGGTGGTTTCTGCACTCAGGAATTCACACAGCCCTTCTGCCTTACCGGGCAGGGCACTCATGTGGCATTCTGGGAAATAGGAATGCTGTGAGGTGGATTTTAGGGATTTATTATAAAATTCTCTCCCCGAAGGTTAAGCACCCTTGATGTAAACTTGCCACATCCATGTTACATTGAATGTGGCAGAGGCTTCTGCTGGCCTGTGACACTTGTGGGTGACGTTCCCAGCCCCACCAAAAACCTCACTTAGTGCAGCACCTCCTCCCAAAGGCCACGGCAGGCACAGGTCACACCCCACAGCCTCCCAACCACCCCATGACAAAGGCTTCCCAAGGAAGGTGGAGTCTGAAAAATTCTCCACAGCCTCAGGACTTATCTTCTATGACTTTCTCCAGATTCCAGCTGAAGCCACATAAAGTTAGTATTTGCAATATCCTGTGACAGCTCCACAGCTTGACCATAAAGCTGCTTTGTTTGGGGCATGTTAGCTGCTAGTTTCATTTTCTACTCGAACAGGGAACAGAAATAATCTCTGCTTTCACTTTCTTTGTGTAGGTAGGTTTCCAATGCCGCTTCTCACTCAGTTTCTTTGACAGAATGAAGGTTTTACTTCTGTACAGAAGCCACTCGAACCCCTCAATCCCCTTTAGTGCCCTTCTACAAAGCTTTCACTGCTCCTCTGCACCTGTTGAGCAGAAGAGCAGACCTGCAACCACCACTCAAGGTGCAGATGAGCCTTAGTTCCACAGCAGGGAATTATTTCTGACTACTGCTGAAGTCTCTGTAGAATGATGTGGAGAAGCTCGAAAGTTAATCCTGCCTAGTCCAGGGTGAACTTCCCCCTCAGAGCAAGACAGGATCATTTCCACACACCTTTCATCTCCCATCTCTAACCAAGCCATCAACAACCCAGACTCCCTCATCCGATGGCCTTGGCTTCCTCAGAAGATTCTAGAATCCAAGGGACAGCCCCAGCCAGGCTGCCCTTCCCACAGATGTCAAACCCCAGGTTGTCCAATACACTTCTCTTCCTTGAGTACAAACAATCTCTTAATCTTTAAAAATCTGGCACTTGCTGCACTCCGGGATCTGAAGTCCTCAGGAAATCGGAGTGATTTTTTATGGAAGTGAAACATCCTGACGCACCAGCAGTGCCAAAATAACAGGCATGATTTACTGAGCTCCTTCCAAGGTACACAAGAGCCTGAGTGATGAACACTTCCCTCCTAAGTCTCCATTTGTCACCAAGATTGATGTCTTACATCACTAAATTCATAATTCCCTGCCAAGCCTTATCATTGCTTCTTTCTCCTCCGTTCCAGAAACCAAAGGCATCACGTGGCTTCAGCGGAACAGGGCAACCCTGCACTTCAATCCTAACACTGCAAGCCCTGTGGGGACATTCCCACCCGGACACACCTGCACAGCTCACACTGTGCTTTTACAGATCACCTGAAGCTCAGCAAGGCCAAGTGCACCAGGGCTGGGGCAATCCCAAGCACAGATCCAGGCTGGGTGGGGAATGCAGCAGGAGCAGCCCTGGGGCAAGGATTTGGGGTGCTGGGGGGTGAGAATTGGCCATGCCCTGGCTGTGAGCACTGAGAACCCCTGTGCTGGGCTGAGCCCCCAGCGTGGGCAGCAGGGGAGGATTCTGCCCCTCAGGTGAGACCCCACCTGCAGAGCTGCCCCAGCCCTGGGGAACAACAGCAGAAGGATGTGGAGCTGCTGGAGAGAGTCCAGAGGAGGCCATGGAGATGCTCTGAGGGCTGGAGCCCCTCTGCTCTGGAGCCAGCCTGGGAGAGCTGGGGGTGTTCACCTGGAGAAGGCTCCAGGGAGAGCTCAGAGCCCCTGCCAGGGCCTAACGGGGCTCCAGGAGAGCTGGAGAGGGACTTGGGACAAGGGATGGAGGGACAGGACACAGGGAATGGCTTCCCAGTGCCAGAGGGCAGGGACAGATGGGATATTGGGAAGGAATTGTTCCCTCTGAGGGTGGGGATGAGGCCCTGGCAGAGGTGCCCAGAGCAGCCATGGCTGCCCCTGGATCCCTGGCAGTGTCCAAGGCCAGGCTGGACAGGGCTTGGAGCAACCTGGACTGGTGGAAGGTGTCTCTACCCATGGCAGGGGTGGCACTGGATGAACTTTGAGGTTCCTTCCAACCCAAAGCAGTCTGTGACTCTTTTAAACACTCAGTCCAGCAAATTACACAAAAATCAATGAGAATTAAAGATTCTCATCTTTTAATCCATCCACACCGGAAACTCCCAATTATGTTCCTGAAACTCACAGCAGTTGGTCCAAGTGGTCTGCACAGTTAAATCACTGAAGCACTGAGGTTAAGGGATTTTCAGGGTCTTTGCAAACAGGTGACAAATTTACAGCATCAGCTGCATTCATGCCAAAGGAGAAAACTCCCAGGGACTGACTCCGCAGCAGGAAAGCAGCCACAAACAGTTCTGGTACTCATTTGTTTGCCACAAGTGAGCGAATGTTCCTGAGGAAGGGATTCATCACGAAATGTGCTATAAATCACACAAAGACAACATTTGCAGGCTGAGACTGTTGCTGAGTAAATTCTACACCGATGCAATAACTCAAATGTTGTCCAACATGGGACATTATCAGAGTTCCTTCGCTTAAGTGATATGAGAAATGAGTTTAATGTTGTCTTCAAGTGCTATTTAAAACATATGCAAGGCTTGCAAGTAACCATTTCACTCCACTTCCCTGGGCAAATAAAAATTAGGAAGCACAGTTTTTTCATGTTCCTAAAGAGATTTGGGCCCTTATGGAGGATATTAAACATTTATAGAGATCGTGGAGCTTATTTTGCCTCTTAGAACACCTCTAATTTCACCTGAATGGAAAGAGAAGAAGGTGGTAGCCTCATTTAAGCAACAAAAAAGTTCAGCAATCCCCAGTAAACAGGAATTGAGTCCTGCATGAATTCCTTCAGGGAACACAAAGTGAGCAAGCAGTGGATCAGAGGGAAGCACTTGGTGTTCCTCTTGGAAGTGGCAGAATCATCATCCCTGGAAGTGTCCAAAAGCCATGTGGATGTGGCACTTGGGGATGTGGCAGATCTGGCAGTGCTCGTTTATGGCTGGACTCAATCCAAGAGTCTTTTCCAACCTCGGTGATTCTGTGACTTCAAGAAGTTGAAGCACAACCAGTTTAACATGGAGAGAGTAAAGACCCAGCACAGAAAAATAAAACACAGAGAGTTCCACATGAACAAGTTTGCACAGGCACAATGAAACTTCTAAAGGCACTGCCAGTGTGGTCCTGGTTCTTAGCAATTATCTTGAAAAAACACTGTGTAAAAAGCTTGTTTGTTTTCCCTGAGAGGGGAGAAAGGAAAAGCCCAGCACAGAAGCACAGCCTACTTTGAGTTTGGGAAATATGATCCCAAGTCACGAGGTGAGCACACAGGTGGATGAAAGCTGCCTCAGCACAAGCCCCAGGGGACTGGGGACACCTCCAACAGGCTTCCATGACAGCCAGCCCAGAATTTCTTCCACCAGTGCCCTCTCCCAGCACCATTCTTGACCATTGACACTAAAAGCTTTGATCTCTTCTGTAAATATTTCCTGTCCAAACTCTTCCCAGCTACAGCAAAATCCACTCTCCCCCTGCCAAATCACAGGAATATCTCTTCCCATTCAAGTTTGTGTACAAATATAAAGATATCTTAAGTGCTTCTACAGGAAAGGAGCAGTTGAAATGCTGCTCAAAATGCAATGTGAAAGGTTTAGCACTAAGCAAAACACTACCAACAGCTAATCGGAGGCAGCTGTCTGGGGCTGCCTGCTGCAATCTGGCCACAAGGAAGTGATCTGCAACTCCCTGTGAACTGTTCAAGGTCCCAGAGACAAGGAAATGTGTGCCAAGGACAAGGACACAAAAATGTGTTCTCCATTTCGAAGGTAACTAAGAAATAGAGATGTAAATGGGTTAACATCAGATAAGCACTAACAGGAAAAATTTTCACAGTCACAGAACAGTTTGGGTGGGAAGGGACCTTAAAGCTCATCCAGTGCCACCCCCTGCCATGGGCAGGGACACCTTCCACTATCCCAGGTCGCTCCAAGCCCTGTCCAGCCTAGCCTTGGACACTGCCAGGGATCCAGGGGCAGCCACAGCTGCTCTGGGCACCCTGTTCCATTTCACAGAACCTTGGCTAGCTTCATCTTTTTTCCTAGGTAGGATTCAGTTTTACTGCTCAGGCTTTTGATGTGCTAACAGCTGGAATTCAGGGGACAGTGCCAACCCCATGCAAGGCCACAGGCTTGGGGAAGAGGGGCTGGGAAGTTGCTCAGTGGCAGCAAGAGGCTCAGGTGGGCAAGAGGCCAATGGCACCTGGCCTGGAGCAGCACTGGGGTGGAAGCAGGAGCAGGAGCAGGGCAGGGACTGTCCCCTGTGCTGGGCACTGCTGAGGCACCTCAAAGCCTGGGGGCACTTCTGGGCCCCTCAGGACAAGAAGGACATTGAGGGGCTGGAGTGTGTCCAGAGAAGGGAACAGAGCTGGGAAGGGGCTGGAGCCCCAGGAGCAGCTGAGGGAGCTGGGGGGGCTCAGCCTGGAGAAAATGAGGCTCAGGGAGGACCTTGTGGCTCTGCACAGCTCCTGACAGGAGGGGACAGCCAGGGGGGTCAGGCTGTGCTCCCAGGAAACAGGGACAGGACAAGAGGAAACAGCCTCCAGTTGTGCCAGGGGAGGTCTACATTGGATACTGGGAAAACTTCTTCATGGGAAGGCTGGTCAGGCATTGGCACTGGCCCAGGGCAGTGGTGGGGTCACCATCCCCGGGAGATTAAAAAGCCTTGCAGATGTGGCACTTGGGGATATGTTTTAGTGGTGGCCTGGGCAGTGCTGGAATAACAGCTGGACTTGACAACCTTAGAGTGCTATTCCAACCTTAACAATTCCATGGTTTTAACTCACTGCCGTTAGAGCATTTTGCACAGACACTTCAGCAAAGTTTCTGCCATCTGAGGACAAGTGGCTCTGTGGGCACTTTCTAATGAGGTGACATTTGCAGTGGGGCAGCCCCACAGTGGAAATTGTTTCTTTACGTAGAGTTTTTCCTTCCAATCAGGAATTTGTTGGCCTATGAAAAGCACTAGGAAAGGGTTATTACGGGGGGTTAGACAGTAAAGGAAGGACTCTGTGCCTGATACTGCAGGTTTGAGTACATGGAAATCCCATCTTGGAGCTTTTTCTTACCACTTTCTCCTGAGGTCGGGGATGGTGGTGGAGTGGCAGCAGTAGCACTGTGCTTGTCCCAGATGCTCTCCAAGATACCTGGCCAAAGAGAGACCTTTCAGAAGTGCCCTCTCAAAGACACACTGATCTAACAAACACAGCACAGACCACAGGAGAGCTTCAGTAGAACGCACCTCGAGTGCTTTGAGAAGGGACAAACACTCAACAATGGCTTTGGGCTCACTAGGAGAAGACAATCTCCATCCCTCTTCAGGGAGCGGCACACATGGAGCTCAGCAGCTGCTCTGCTCCCCACGTTGGTTTATATAAAGTTCACCCAAATGCCCCAGGGCAGAGCTGAGTGCTCCAAGTGACACCACACCTCCCCATTTGGCTTCCCTGAGCCCCAGGAGTGGCTGCCAGCAGCACCTCTGGGGGGCACAGCCGGGTTCCAGTGGCACAGGGTGACAGTGGGGGACTCGTACCTGTGAGCAGCCCCAGCACTGTCTGCACCTGGTCCAGCAGCAGCTTGCGCAGCTCCTCCTTGCGGGCCACGCTCAGGTCCTCGCGAGGACACGCCAGCTCCTCCGAGGTGGTTTTCAGCATGATCAGCCCCAGGGGAGTGGTCACAGGAGACTGGATCAGCTGAGGAGGACAGGAGTGCACTGTGATGACAACAAGCACTGACAGACAGCGATTAGCAGCGCTACTCACAGTTTACAACAGCTTCACCACTGAGGGCACACCAGCTCCCACAGATGTATTTGATTTCCCCAGACATGAATCTCTGGTGTTGCAACAGCTCAAGCCCCATGGGAATCCCTGGGGTTTCAAGAGAGCTTTCATAATATCATTGCACACATTGTCTGTCCCTGCACGTTCACAGGAACAGCCTGTCCCTTCTGTTTGCTGCATCCTCTGGCCTCAGCCCTGCCCAGGACCACCTCAGCAGCAGCAGCTCACACCTCCCAGCCCAGCGGCTTCCCCAGAAAAATCCCACCCTCCCCACATGGACCAAAGGCTGGAGGCAGGAGCAGATGCCACCAGAACACAGCCGAGTGATCTGACCTCCCCTTGCACCTGTATTGCATCCCACACTGGAAATTGCATTTCCCCTAAAAAGAGTAACTTCCCCAACAAGGGCTAGAAAAAAAAGCTGACTTTTGCCTTCATCAGCCACTGGGATATTAAAGACTTGTTCAAGTGGGACAAAGTTTTGTTTCCAGCTGAGGGACAACACTGCTGACCAGACACATCCCAAATGATTTATGCACCACTCCCTCTGGGACAAAAAAAATCCAAAGCCAATCCCAGTTACTACAAATAATCCTTGAAGCCATAATTCTGTAATACAGGCTGACTTTGGTCCTGATCCCCCTGACCCACCAAAGGAAAGCCAGGCTGAGTTGGCATTGCTAAAAACACAGAGTTTGGTGAAATATTTGGGCAGAAAATAGCCCATCTAAAAGCTCCTCATCTGGACATACATCTTGGCTTTTGGAAAGAAGTCATAGACACAGGAGCAGATGGTGAAGAACTCAATGAAACACCCAACTTGTTGGTAAATTGTAATGGGACTGAAAATCATCTCTGAGAATATTTTCTGACAAACCCAGGGAGTTTTAGCAATACCAGGCACTGGTACCTGAGTCAGGCTAAACAAATTTTAAACCTCTAAGGAAGCAGCAGTTTATGTAGAATTACTGGGTTTGCATAATGACAATACAAGAGCCCAATTTACCTTTCTTCTCCTCTTCTTCTCAGTGGTTCAGGAAAAGGTTTAGAGACTACTCAGAGTACTGGGATACAATTTGATGCTAAAGAACAAAGAACATGCTGCAAATGATCTCAGAAAAAAGTCCTGAGACAGGGCTCATCTGCAATTCTAACAGCAAATCATTCTGCTCCTGTGCTTCTGTTGAGGCCCTGGAATTCAGTAGCACTGTTTTTCTTCCACTTTCTCTGAACATTTTAGGAATGTGTCTGCCACATAAATGAATTTATGGGAAGATTTTCCTCCGCTGCTGAGTTCAGAAGGAGAGGCTTAAGGGAAAATAGATTCCTCCAGTGAGCTCTGCAATACCTTAAGATAACCCCAAAGCGCCAGAAAGACCAGGAGAACTCAGGCTGCCTTTCAGTTCAGATCCAGGTGAAATGACAGCCAAAACTCTAAGTATTTATTGTCAAATTGACCATTCAGGCCAAAACTGCAGCGTGTCCCACTCCCAAACAGTCTGAAAAGTGATTACACCAGCTACTAACGAGCTATGTAGGCAAGATAGTATTTTTTTTCAAATTTTGCAATTAATACTAAATCCATTTGCCTTAACAAATAAACTCCTGCCACTCAAGGACTTGGATTTAAATAACTGCCTTGTGGCTTGGCCGTGGGCTTAGCTGCATTCAAATCATGTAATTATGTCAGCAGAAAAAGCCCGTGCAGCACTTCAGTTTACACTCAGCCTCTTTAAGCCAATTAGGAACAATTTTAACAGAACTGGAGACAAAATACTCAAACAAAAAGAGGTTTGCAGCAGCCTGGTGAGGCTCCAGCAGCAGCCTGGCTCAGGGCTCCCTGTAAGGATGCTGAATTGCAAACAACACTCCAGCTGAAAATGGATTCAGTCAGGATCCTTTGATGCATAGCCTTCCTGCAGGAGCCCTCAAACACCCCAACAAGATCCCATCAGTGACCTCAGGGATGAGGTACCAGAGATTTTGGGGGATCTTTGGGTATTGGGTGAAAAATCTCCAAGAAACTGCCCTTTTTAGAATCAGTGACACATACATAGTTTTATTGACCTTTTTTTACCTTAAAGAACAACCCTGACCCTGTATTTTCAAGAACTAGCCCATAGTATTTAAAATACGTTTAATAATATTTAATTTAATACTTTTAAAATTCAAAGGGCATACTTGTGGCACGGTATTGTTCCCCCCTCAAAACACTTGTAACACAAGAGAGAAACGTAACACGGAAAGTTGAGGGTTACCACAAAATTAGAAAGGAATTTACAAAGCAACATTTAATTATTTAATCCTCATCAAGGGAAATCCCTGCTGAAGGAAACAAAATGATGGTTCTAAGGGAAAAATTGGTTTAATTTCTGGACAGACTTCTTACCTGCAGGATGTTGGTGAAGAAGTCATGGTAGAACATGGGCCAGTCCTGGCGGCCGATGTCCACGATGACTTTGCAGAGCTTGTTCCTGATGAAGTAAGGCAGAGTTTTGTGGTGAGCCAGCAGCAGCTTGGGCAGGCAGCTCCTGATCTCCATCTTGTCCTGGGATGGGACCCCCAGCCACATCTTATTGATCAGGTTCTGGGAAAGAAACACACATCCCAAATGAGCTCATCTTGGACACGCTTCCCTGAGCGGAAACACTGAGAGAATGTGGGCATGGAGGACCAGGGAATCTCAGACTGCTTTGGGCAGCAAAAGACCTTAAAGCTCATCCAGTGCCACCCTTGCCATGGGCAGGGACACCTTCCACCAGTCCAGGGTGCTCTAAGCTCTGTCCAACCTGGCCTTGGACACTGCCAAGGATCCAGGGGCAGCCACAGAGCCAGGGCCTCCCCACCCTCCCAGGGAACAATTCCTTCCCAATATCCCATCTAGCCCTGCCCTCTGGCAGTGGGAAGCCATTCCCTGTGTCCTGTCCCTCCATCCCTTGTCCCCAGTCCCTCTGCAGCTCTCCTGGAGCCCTTTAGGCACTGCGAGGGGCTCTGAGATCTCTCAAGGGCCTTCTCTTGTCCAAGACGATCAGTAAAGCGAGGACAGAGCACCTGGCAGAGCTGCTGCATCTCATGGCCCAGGACTAGCAGTGCCACAAGGGAGCTGAAGTTACTGGTTTAACTGGTTTTGGGTCAAGCAGAAGTGGTGGCAGACACAGAACTATTTCCTTCACCTTTTAACCCTGGCCACCAAGGTTTTCTCCTCCAAAGGGGGAAGCACTGCCTTGTAGGAAGCAGGAAAGGAAAATCAGGGAAGCAGGTTTGTGTTTCCATGGCTCTGATGCCAGCCAGGCCTCCTGAAGCTGAGCTGGAAGGTCATTGGAGCAGGCACTGCCTGGCAGGGGCAAGGCACCACTTGCACTGAAAGCTTTTAGTTCACTTACAACAAAATCCAAGGGAAGGCAGAGCTGCAAATTGCTTCCCTGCCCTGCTATGATTCCATTTAGGGCCTCCAGAGCATTAGGAGCTGAATCTCTTGGGATAACCCAGAGGGGAGGCTGAGACAATGTCTGTGCCCATCTACAGGATTTAGCCTGGAGAAAGACAACGCTGGAGAGCCCAGAATCACAAACTGTTTTGGGTTGGAAGGGACCTTTAAGATCCAAAACTGGAAGATGACTTAGGTCAAAGCAGATGCAATCCACAGCAGGATGGACTGTGCTGAGGCACCAGCTCACAGTGTAGAGGTACACAGGGATATCTATACAAAAGTTCCTCAGAGAAATTGGTTTTGGTGCTTTCTAGCAGAGAAAATCCAGAAGTGTGGCTTAAAAACAATGGCCCAACCAGCTGAGGGTTCCTTGATGCAAGTCCAGAATCCCAATAAAACTGGAAGATGTTTTAGCTTCAACATCCATCCTTTAAGACCTACTGTGTTCTGTCCTTCTCTGACCTGCCAGCAGCAGGTCCCTCCCTATAAATGTTTTTGGAAGATGTTTTCTTTTCCAAAAAGCAGGAGGTGAAAAGGGTTCAGCTGGAAGGGGACCAGGAGGAGTTTTATTCCAGATCCACCACTAACTTCCTAAACAGTTTGGAGAATCCACGTCCTCGGGCAGTTTTGAGAATGATCCTTGTGTGCACACCCCTCTGACTGATCAATACCCACAGACAGCTGGGGAAGCTGCAGACTGGGACAGACCCTGGCTCTGACCAGCAGCACTGCCCTGCACCAGTTCATTTTGGGAATTCAAGCTCCTCCATGGAGAGATCCTCATCTCCCAGCTGGCCTGGGGACTCCTGTCCCTCCCTCTGCCCTTGCACAGTGATTTCTTCATTCTGGGCACAGTAAGTTTTTCAGTGCTACCTTCTCCCCCTCCAGGGGAAGCTCAAGCTCAGTAACCAAACTCCACAAAATATCCTGAGCTGGAAGGATCCACACAGGATGATCCCAAGGATCACTGAATCCATCTCCTGACCCCGTACTTCTTTTGCTCATCAGGAAAATCAGTGGGACACCACTGTCCGAGCAGGAATAATTCCCACACCATTTGCCATGATCACCCCTTTCTGAGGGGAAGGTCAATCAGATTCAATTTGCATATGGAGTCCAGACTCCCTCTGCAATCCCTAATAAATAAAGTGAAATATTTAAGATTAGAAATCAACCATAATGTGGATAATTTGTCAAAACAACACAACTTAAAGAGTAGAGATTTCACCTAAACATTTATTTTATCTAAAAGTGGCCCAGTGCAAAGGATATAAACCCCTCTGGTTTAGGGGCACAGCTCAGAGTACCCACCCAGCCTAGAACAGAGGCCACAAATGGCCCAGGGCGAGGTGTGACATCAGCCAAATCCCAGAATATCCTCAGGGAAAGACACTGCACTGCTGAGAAATCAGTTGACGTAACAGAGCTGTTCACAGAACACTTTTGCTTATTCCAGTAGACCCAGAGATCAATATCAAGGCTTTTAACCCAAATTTTGTTCTTTTGGAAGTAGGTGAAGAGTGGGATGTGGCTGTCTAAGAGAGACCTCACCTCTCCAGCCAGCACAAGTCTGCAGGACTGTTCAAGAGCATCAACCACAACTACAAAATGTCAGAAAAATAAAAGCAACTCTGCCTTCCCTCTCAGCACTCAAAGTCTGCAGGAGCCAGGAGCAGGTAATCACCCCTGTATTTCTGATCATAAAAACAGCATAAAAGCAATAACACCCTTAAAAGCATCATGCAGAAACTCAAACAGCCTCTGAAACTGGAGGTAATTTGTACTTAGAGATGCCAGGAAATGAATTCTTCAATTTGTGTACAAAGATTCATATTCTCCCACTCTGAGCCTGCCATTAAGCAGCCTCTCTAGCAGAGAGCAATAAAAGCATCTTTATCACTGTACTTACCAGGGCTGCCATTCCAGACAAACATTTCCCCCCAAAAAATCGATTGCCAGATCAAACTGCACCAGGCAGAGAATGCGCTGGGCAGGCAGGAGCTCAGCTCTCACCTCAAACACTGTCAGGCTGTACATCATCACATAATCATTCCTTGTGCTGGACAGGAAGTACAAGCAGAATCTCCAGGCTCCTATCTGCTGGGCAAAGTTATTTAAAAGCTCCTCTGAAAAAGAAAAAAAAAAAAAAGAATAAAATATTACTTTAAAATGTACTTTATTTTTACTTTGACTTTGATGTAAAATATTCCATTAAAATTCTTTAGCTGTAAAGAAACTCATAACAATAGCACAGCAACTGAGCATGGAAAAGACCCTGTGTTCAGGGAATGACTCAAACAACCTGGAGGAGGGCAAAAAATAAAATAATATCACATTCTACAGTGTTTAAAGCAATGTAACAACAGGCTTTAATGAAAACAAAATAGATGTGTCATTGTAGAATCAGTTTTGACATAAATTCTACAGCAGACTAAGAGCTGAACATTAAAACAAATCACAGAAAAATTGTATTATGAGCATTGTTATTTTATCTGTAAAAGCCAAATGTTGGGTTTTCAGGTCATTGTGAGACAGTAGGAGCACTTCAGATCACAGTGTTCTAAACCCACCTTTTTTTAATGCAACTCTGAGAGCTGCTGACTTTGTGGTAGGTCAGGGCATCAGAAACCTCCCTGAAGGATTTGGTCATCTCACATCAAGTGACAATGTGACAAAGAGAAAAGCCACAATGGCTGCTTTACAGACTAAGCAAATTTAAGGCTTAATCAATTGGTTTCTTTCCTGCAATTTAAGCAGGAAAATGAGGGATATCTTTTCTGCAGCAGGAGATCACCATCGGGAAAACCACAACAAAACAAAAACCTTGTGCTGTTTATTTCACAGGATTTCTGGGACAAGTCTTTCATGCTGATCATACAGTTGGCACTGAAGTTAGAGATGGCAGAAAGAGAACAATCCCAGAATGGTCTGGGTTGGAAGGGACCTGAAAATTTATCCATCCCACCCCTGTCATGGGCAGGGACACCTCCCACTGTCCCAGGGTGTCCAAGCCCTGTCCAGCCTGGCCTTGGACACTGCCAGGGATCCAGGGGCAGCCACAGCTGCTCTGGGCACCTGTGCCAGGGCCTCCCCACCCTCACAGGGAACAATTCCTTCCCAATATCCCATCTGGCCGTGCCCTCTGGCACTGGGAAGCCATTCCCTGTATACTGTCCCTCCATCCCTTGTCCCCAGTCCCTCTCCAGCTCTCCAGGAGCCCTTTAGGCACTGGAAGGAGCTCTGAGCTCTCTCTGCAGCCTTCTCTTCTCCAGGTGAACACCCCCAGCTCTCCCAGGCTGGCTCCAGAGCAGAGGGGCTCCAGCCCTTGGAGCATCCCTATGGCTGTTTGGGAATAAAAAGAACCTGCCTCTTTACAGGCACCACCACGAGCAGCTCCCCCAGAGCCCCTGCAGGACCTCTGCTGCCTTTCAGGACACATTTAATAACACCATCCAAAGGGAATTGGCTGTTATTCCTGCCTGTCATCCCACAATAACCAGGACAGCCTTGCCTTGCACGCCTAATGCTGAAGTCTGTGCTCTACCTCCAGGCAGAGGTTTTCCAGGACACACAATCCAACAGTGTACAGAGGAAACACCACTGGTATATTATCCATAGGATCTGTCACAGATACCCTGGAACTCAAACTATGGAAACCTTTCCTTCCAGTTCCTGCCTAAGCAGGAGAGGGGAAGATGCCAGCTCAGCGTCAGGCACTGGTACTGAACACAAGTCACCCCTGCTGAGGGCTGCAGGCAGCAACACCACCAGGAACAGCCCCGGGAAGGGGAGGAACTCACCTATCTCACGTTTCCGTTCGTTTGTTGTGCAGTTGTGGAAAAACTCCGTCATCAGACTCTCCAGAGCCCGCAGCGAGGCCTCTTCTGATGCCTGGGAAGGACATTGAGGGAAGGAGTTAAAGCTAATTCCCACTCTGACACAGGAGGCAGGCATTGGAATGTCACAGATGCACCCAAATCCAACAAGGAGCACCAGAACACGGCAAATATTGGGGAATTCAAACTCCTCACTGGTGTCAAGTAACAGCAAGATTTTGTCCACTGCAAGTGAAAACTTTGGACATTTGCTCAGCTCCATTAATAAGGACAACAATACAAAAATCTTCCTTTATTTTGGTGGCATTTAGGAATTTTAAGTCAATAAATAATTCTCACAAAGCAAGTTCAAGTAATGATGCTTTCAGATGCTTAGAGATAATAAATATCCTATCAAGGGAAGCATGAACTTTGAGAGGATTTCTTCCCAGAATGGGTGATCGGATATTGGCAGGGGCTGCCCAGGTGGGTGGTGGAGTCCTCATCCCTGGAGGTGTCCAAGAAGGACCGATGTGGCACTCAGTGCTCTGGGCTGGTGACGAGGTGGGGATGGGTCACAGGTTGGACTTGATGGTCTTGGAGGTCTTTTCCAACCTCAATCATTCCATGATCCTGTGACCCCTGACACCTCTTCCTGTCTTTGCCTTGGTGCCATCCTGTTGCTCAGGAAGCTTGAAAAATTAAGGAATTTCCAGCACTCCAAAAAGCAATATAAAAGTACTCAGCAATCTGATTCAAGAAGAACAGCTCCCCATCCTCAAATTTAGCTCTTAATCTTGGAAATCATTAGTTACAGCTCTAAGTCCTAAAGAAAATTATTAGAATTAACAACCAGCTGTAGTTTCAGAGTGCTCTGGAGTTGGGATGATTTCATTCTGGCAAGGTAACAGCCTTAGAAACAGTCCTGCTAGAACCCAGCCCATGCCATAGCTGTGTCTCCAATGTTTTCAACCCATGCTATCAATAATAAACGCATCAAGATTCAAGGCCTGGCTTTCCTCTGCATAGGAACAAAGCAAACACTTTGAAAAGCTGAAATTTCTGCCTCAAAACCCCAAACCAGAAACAAAAGCCAAGACTGGCAATCTTCTGCAGAGATGAGCAGAACAACTTGCAGAAACTCCGTGGCTTTCTGCTAATTGCCATTTCCATGCACAGCAGTTTCCCCAGGGGCTGAGCAGCAGGAGCCCCTCCTCACTGGGTAAGACCCCAGGAACACCAACAAGTCCCCAGCGAGGGCTCTGCCCTCCAGCAGCTCCAAGTGGATGCTCTGCAGGACACCACACATGCCCATTTCCAAAGGAATGCTGAATTCTTTCCTCTTCTTCCCTGCTTTTTCCTTTTTTTTTTTTTCTTTTTAAAGCCCTGCTCTAGAAATCAAGGACTATTTTAGAAAAAGATGTTGTTCGTGGGAAATTGGCTTAACACAACCAACAATCCAAGCACAGCCACATTTCCAGCTCAAGTTTCCAACCTCAATCCATTTACACTTGGGCTGCAAACTTCCCTTCAGCCATGGATCAGCCTCCTGCCAGTCACCATTCCCAGATAACAGCACTACTGTGGATAAGAGCCTCACTTCAAAAAGAAATATTTGACTAAGTGGAGTCCTTAATTACTTTAGGATGTGGCCACACAGCCATTTGTGGGATGTAAGTTGTCCTAAGTTCCTCCCAAGCAGATGCACACATACAAATCCAGTATTTTCCTGAATTCCTGCACTTCACTTCTCTGCTGCTCAACACCGAGTGAGTCTCACCAGCAGCTTCTGATGACAAAGCCCCAAAGATGAGTTTCCAACCTCAATTGGATAAAAATTCCTCCAAGAGCAGCATCGCTTTCCCACTCCACCTTCCACCATCCAAGACCAAGATCACCTCAATCCATGGGAAACTCTTGGCTCTTCATAGGATGGAAGGGCTCAGTCGCCTTTGGATACTTAATCCTTCTTCAGCAAGAGTAGTTGACATAAGTACATTTCTTCCAAGATCCAAGATTTATATCCTGCTTTTGGAAATAAATTATGCAGTTCTTATAAATCTTGAGCATCTGCCATGTCTTCCAGTGATTTCAGCACTGAGATTTGAAAGATCCTATTCCTTAGGAACACAGTTAATCTTCCAAAGCAGAACACCATGATCGTGATGTTCAATGTGCCAAAAGCAGGGAAAAAAAGGAGCCAGAGGCACACAACACAAGGATTTCATGCAAAAAGCCCAGGCTGGAGAGCATCCAAGGCCACCTTGGGCACAAAGACACAGCGTGACCTCCAAGATTGTTCTCTTCTCTCGTTTGACTCTTCCCAGCTGTTCTGGAGGTTGGACCAAAGGAAGATGGAGAAGGAAAAATTGGCTGAGGTAACCAAAGCCCAGCCCAGGATCCCCTTCTAGCTCCAGGCTGGACTTACCAAGGACCTGCATTTGCTGATGCCTTAGGGTATTCCTTGAGTTCCCCAGATCCTGGGGCACGTAGTCACCCCCCAGCCCTCCAGCAAGGCTCTGATAAGGAGGCCACTGAGATAAGGCAGCCACGTGCTGTGCAGAGCTGCGGGGGAAGATCGCTGTGCCTACACACAGACACCTGGGAAGCTGATAAGTGAGACCCCAATAAAAGTCTAGCTCTTTGGAGCACCTGGGACTGTACCTGGAACATTTCCTAGTGTTATTCCCATGTTAACAAGCAGTTTGCTTTCTTTTAGGGCTCTATGTTTACTGTGTTGAGAAGAAGGACAGGCAGAATCAGCAGTGCTGAGTTCAGGTTCTGGTCTGAAATTCTGGGGATTTCATGCACAGATTTAATTTTCAGAGGTTTTCAAGGGAAGTCACAAAGTGTGGACCATCAATAGCAGCATTTACTACAGTTTTCTATGTCAGGGCTGGCAGTTTGCCTCACCTCCACGAGGCATTACTAAATATGCAACTATTGAAACAGAAATACTTCCCACTCTCTTTCAGAAGTCAAACCTGACCCCTCTCACCCCTAGTGCCTCCCAGGGCTGGATCGAACATCAGGAAATACCATTTCTCTCTCCTGCCAACCAACTGAGGAAAATATATTCAATTCTCCAGCTCCTGCTTGCAGAGCAGGTAATGTGAGCTTTTCACCATGAAAACTCTGCAGCTCGCCAAAAGCAGTGGAGATAAGATGTGACGTGTCACCATCCACTCCTGCTCCACTGCACCAACACTGGGGCTGAGTTCTGACCCACAGGGAGGGTCCTGGCTGCCAAATTCAGCAGATCCTCTGGCCAAAGGTGATGCCCTGGTCAGAGCTCCCTTAGGGAACAAGGGAGTGAGAGATGAAGGCAAGCAGAGCTAAATGCTAACGCAGCACAGCTGCAGATTGCCGTGGTCCAGAAGGGCATCCCTACTTTGACCTGTAAATTGGCTCACAACAGCATCTCTGGGAGGTGTGTCACAGATGATTGGCCCCAAAACAGCTGTCTTGAAGTGCTGTGTTGGGTCCACACCACACAGACCAGGCAAGCTCAGCTCCAGGTCTGCTCTCCCTGGAATTGTCCCATTGGGTCCGAGCAGGACTTGATGTGGATCAGGGTGGGAGAGAGCCACCATCAGTCTGTGTCCTTCCCACCCTGTGTCCCCTCATCAGGTTTGCTAAAGGTGTTTCACACTGCTATCAGATGAGGGGTGGAGGTGCTTACTCATTCCAGTTATCTCTGGACTCCAACCCTCCTGCCCTCCTCCTCCAAGCAGGAAAATCCAACAGCAGCCTTTCCTGACAGAAAATACAACATTGGCCACCAAGAACCTGCACATCCAACTACACTGTCCATCCACCAAAGCACCGCAAGAAGGACCTGCCCCACCAGCTGACTTCAGGGCTATCCTCCTGGTACATTTTAAGCTGTGTGAGTCATTGACTGATTTCTGCTGATTAAGGAAAAAAAAAAGCTGCCAACCTCCTGCATTTCAGGCTGTTCAATATTGCAGCTGCACCCCAGTGGGGCTGTGGAGAAGCAGAATCTTTGTACCTTGCTGCAGGCTCCATAACGATCTCAGATGCAGACTATGACTAAAGCATTGGGGTAGAGAGAGTTACTCATCCAGCTCCAGCAAACAACAGAGCAATGATCCTTGGGTTGCAGTTTAGACACTGCACATGCACTTGAGGAGCAGATATCATGCTAATTTTAGTTTGCACATCACCAAACACAATCGTAGCCCTTAAAAAAGCACCTGCTCTTTCTGCAAGACATGGAAGTGCTTTCTAAAGCCATTTTCTCCACAAGTGCTTTCATTTAGTGTTCACTTCCTCTTTTTTTTTTTATTTTTAATTTTATGCTCTCTGAAGGGCTTGTTTCGTTGAGGGGAAAGCTTTTCTCTACTGCTTTGCCATAAAAACACAAGCTGTTAACCTTGTAATGTTTGCCATTAGAGCATCCATCACACAAATGATGCTCTAAATACAGCAACTGGGGCTGATGACAACTAGGAGAAGGGTTAGGTCTGTTCAGTTTTTCCCTAATGTGTTTGCAAATGGGTATCACTTCAAGACAAATTTAAGGCATTCCCTCTCCAGAGCTTTTTTTAGTAAGATGTTAATTGCAGCTGCAATGTTACAGAGGTGACTTCATCCTTCAGGCAGCGCTGGAGCACCTTCCTGATGTGGAAGGATGGATTTCACACCACACAAACTCCCAACGCCTCCTCCAGTGGCAGGCAGGAAAAGCCCTGGTTGTGCTGCACCCCAGGAACCCCCAGAGCAGATCAACCCCCCCTTCTGCATCTCTACTCTTTAAATAAAGACGGGAGTTCTGGTGGGGAGCTGTTCCCACCCCCTGCACCCATCCTGGTTTGAATTCCAACGCCCACCCCTGCTCATCCCTGCCTTCAGTCCCTGTGCAGTCCCTGCTCCCGCTGTGTTTGACACCTCCCAGCCCACAGAGCCCTACACTGAGCACTGACAGCAAATGCAGATCCCTCTGCAGCTTCCTCACTTTTTGGAGCCTGCTTCTCCATCCCAATCCCACCCACCCCCCTCTCCTGCCATCTCCAGTGGCAGACGCACAGCCCAGCACAGCTCAGCCTCCTCCTGGTTATCAGGATTTGGATTTTATTGCATTTATCTGTTAAAATCACTATCAGCTCTGTCTGCTAGCTCGTGGGCAACCCCTCCAGGAGAGAAGGGACTGCAGGGGAGCACACAACATGAATCCCAGCTGTTGGGAGCATTCCCAGCTGGAATCGCTATAATGCCACCAACAAGGCAGTGCACAGGGTTAAAAAAACAGACAAGCAACAAGAAATATCATCCCCAGCACCTGTATAAAACAAGTCATCCTCACCCTGTCTTTGCTAATTACAATGTCCCATCCTCTTCCACCTCAGTGTTGTGCAGTTAATTAATAGCACAGTCATACACCTAAAAATACAAACAGCCACACTCCAGCTGCTGAATTTTCTTCCTCCTGTATTATTCATAGTCAAGCCTAACTTAATGATGCACACACATATTGTTAATATTAACAACACTAACATATCTATGTACTGAGGTAGTAATTCACTCACTGAAGATTACCAGGGTGTCTTTCTGAGACCCTCCCTGCCCCAGCCCTAACACAACAGGATAATGAAATTTAATTAGAAATTAGAAATCACACTCTCAGAAAGCTTGTGGGTCATTTCAAGCCTGCTCACAAAAACCTGCAGAACCCCTAGGACAGTCCTGGGTCACTCAAGGGAGTGAAATTCATGGAAGAAGTGCGCTATTATTTTTAGCAAGAAAAGCAGAATTACGAAGTGTTTTTAAAAACAGTCGTAGGACACCCAACACATCCTCCAGAAAACATGAACACACACTACAGGGAGGCAGAGCTGAGAGCTCAAAAGCAGTGTTACTCATTATATTTAATTCTTTCCACTAATAATTGCAGAATTTGGGGTTTCACCCTAATTCCCAGGGTCTCTTATCAGAGGTCTGCCACAAGGAGCCCACAGCATACGTGCTCCCCAGCAGTGCTCTGCTGATGCTATCAGGACAGGGCTCAGCCTTTAGTCTCAATTTCCTTGTTGCACTTCAGAGATGTTTTTGTGGTTTAAAGAACCGAAAGCAGACTGGGCCTCGCTCTGTGCTCCGAGCACAGCTCAGCTCCTGGGGCCGTGTCAAGCCAGCTCTGGCTGCACAGCTGACCCCTCTCCTGGCTCACTCCTTTCAGAGAGCACAACTTCTGCACCTCACTAACCACATGGAGATTTTGCAAACTTGTTATAGTAGATTTTTTGCTTCATTTGTGGGATAAAAGTCACAGAGTGCTGTTGTACCTCAAGGCAATTGGCAGAGGAGCAAAGGCACCACACTCCTCTCTGTGTCCCCACGGTCCCAAAGCTCAGGGCCAGCTCAGAGCTGCTCAAAGCCCTCCTGCCTGGACAACTCCCCCCTTCAGGAAGCTGGCTGCACTTCAGGAATCAGTGTGTTTAATTTAACCATCAGCTGAGGATTCAGCACGACCCCAGGCTGAGCAGGGCCGTGTGGAACAGCTGTGGAGAGCCAGCAGTGACAACCTGATTTCTGCACCACAGATCATCTTACCTGTAACACTGCCTGCTCCACCAGCAATCAGCACCTTTTTCAATACCCAAGGGATCTGATTTCTTAAGCCCTCTTGGACAGGCAGACTCAGGCATCAGGTTTGAAGGTTGAACTTTGATTAACAGGCTCAAGTGTCCGAGTGTGATTCTTTCTAACCCAGTAACTCTTAACCCACATAACCAAGCCCAGCATGCAGCGTGTCCTCCACCCAGCAGCTCCCAGTGGCTTCAGCACCCAGGAATTCCCTTGGAAACCCAGCAAAGGAACAAAACAATCCCAGCATGCTGGAATGAGCAAAGGAAGATTTAGGCACAGTGCTGTTTCAGCCACGCTTGCTGAAGATGAGCCCAAGAGCAATTTCTGGGTGCCTGACACCCAGGGAAGGCGGCCAGTCATGTGCTGGTGACTTCCTAATTGATTTCTTGTGGTTTAGATGCTGGAAAGGGCTCAGCAACGCAGCATTTTCCCAATCAAGCAGTTGCTGCATGAACAATGCACAGCTGAGAGGTGCAGAAGCACCCAAAGCAGATTCCTCAAAATCAATACCCTGCACATCACCAAAGCACAGGGTGGCTCTGGAGTCACTTTTTGGACTTAAAATTTTAATCTGACAATCCAGCCATGGCCATCAGACCTTCCTCAACAACACTTGGTTCAGACAGTTCTCAGCTGCTGGCCACCACTTTTTAAGCCATCAGTGATAATAAGTTTTCATTTTGTGGGTAATCAGCAAAACCAGCCAAACAAAATCCGCTCTTCAGATGGACACAGCTGAGCATCTGCCAAGAGTGCTCAGCTGGGCAGGGGCCACTTCCAGAAGTTAAAACACTGCAAAGTGACTCTGGTTCTCTCCCAGAGTTCAGAATTAACTTAAATTCCCCCACTGAAGTCTACAAACTCACATCTCTGACACTGCATCATTCCTTTCACTTCACACTCTGCCTTTGCTGGGGTCCCCAGGATGTCCCAGACCCCAAACCAGCCTGTGACCCCTTGGAAGGAGATTCCATCTTTCCCTGTAAGGAAATGCTTGTGCAGGAGCCCCAGGACCACGGTCCCAGCGTACAAATCACTTCCCTTTTCTCTCCATGAACAAATCAGGCAGGAACACAGGGCTGTCCCAAATGCATCTTCACTCAGTGTGAGATAACACTTTCCCCAGAGGTTTAGGTGAAGTAACCCGACACCTGAAGAGGCAGGTGGAAAAAAGACCCCAAGGAATCCTTTGGAAATGAGTATGTTGATGAGGAGAGTATATATGAAGGGAATAAAAAAATCCTTATAAAAAGTATCTGTAAAAGGGGTTAAGAAAAACACTCACATCATGTTACTCAAATGGCCCAGAAACCAAGAGATGAGCAGCAGTGTCAAATGAACTTACACTGTATCCAGTATGACCTTCTTAGCTGAAATTTGTCTTAACCCCCACACCTATCACAGAATCACGGAATGGTTTGGGTTGGAAAAGACCTTAAAGATCATCTTGTTCCACCCCTGCCAAGGGCAGGGACACCTTCCACTAGCCCAGGCTGCTCCAAGCCCTGTCCAGCCTGGCCTTGGACACTGCCAGGGATCCAGGGGCAGCCACAGCTGCTCTGGGCAAACTGTGCCAGGGCCTGCCCACCCTCACAGGGAACAATTCCTTCCCAATATCCCATCTGTCCCTGCCCTCTGGCACTGGGAAGCCATTCCCTGTGTCCTGTCCCTCCATCCCTTGTCCCCAGTCCCTCTCCAGCTCTCCTGGAGCCCTTTAAGCACTGGCAGGGGCTCTGAGCTCTCCCTGGAGCCTTCTCTTCTCCAGGTGAAGACCCCCAGCTCTCCCAGCTTGGCTGGGGAACAGAGGGGCTCGAGCCCTTGGAACATCTCCATGGCTTCCTCTGGACTTGCTCCAACAGCCCCATGTCCTTCCTGTGGTTTTAATGACTTTTCCTACAGAGAACACTCTTCATGCTCTTACAGATGAAAATCTGACACTTAAAAACACTAAACCCTTGTTCCTCCCCACTCGCACAAAAGTGGCAGCTCCTTTGACCAGAGAGAAGACAAGAAAAGAAGAT
This sequence comes from Origma solitaria, assembly GCA_013397895.1. Classification (NCBI taxonomy): domain Eukaryota; kingdom Metazoa; phylum Chordata; class Aves; order Passeriformes; family Acanthizidae; genus Origma; species Origma solitaria. The sequence goes on along the minus strand of VZRL01005553.1, from coordinate 155,464 downwards.
GCCCAAGTGACAGGAGTACAGAACCCAGCGTGGTTGTGCAGCAGCTCTAAAGAGTCCAAGATGCATGAGGAGATTTTTAAAAACACTTCTCAAATCCTTCACTGTCAGCAGAGCCACAAATAAACCCTTATTTATCTCAACCTCCAGACAACTCCCAATAATACCCAGGGAAAGGCTCTGAATCACTGTTGTTCGCAACCCCAAGTGAAGGAGTCCCTGGAATTATGCACATATGCAGAGCTGGAAATGGGAAGCACCAGGGCAAGCAAAAAAAGAAAGTGAATGTAAGAAAAAACAGTTATTCAGCATATTTCTTAAAGGGGCGCCTCTACTCAGATGCAGCTCCAGCTCCAGCAGGCAAATCCCGCTGATTTTTCCAGGTAGTTCTCCAACATCCACTTGTGCCTGTAGGATTAAGCCCATTACCATGGGGAAAACTCTCCCAACACCTGGCCACACAAAGTGTTCCGCTTAGAGCAAACCTGGGGAAAGGATTATACCTTATCCAATACATTACACCAGCCAGACCTGATTTTCAAGGAGGTATAATCACACTGCACACAAATACGGAATTTTTCAGACCCTCACCCCTTGTGAAAGACAAGAAAAAAAGATTGGGATACTCTAAATTTTAATCCTGGCAAGAGCATCAAAATTTGTGTTTGGCATTTAAGAGTGTATAATGAAACTACCATGGCAAGCACCATGGGAATAACTAAGATTTTTGTTAATTAAAATGTTTTCAAAGGACAGCTCACACAGGGAGAACATCCAGTCCAATTAAAGGAAAACAAGATGTTGACATCTGCAATGCTTCTGCACTTTGGGTGATTTTACAACTGTACTTTGCTGCTCACCCCTGCAGCTCCGGGACAGCCGGGGTGTCCAAGCCCTGGGGAAGGTTCCAGGCTCTGTGTCCACATCAGGGGCTCTGATGGGGTATTTGTCCTGGGGGGATCCAAAAGGTCACCATGACCCAATCAGCTCCAGCAGGCAGCAGCGGAAAACAGCAAAATGCAGCTGTTGCCAGCCAAAGCTGCCTCTTGCCCCTACAGCTTTTCCCCAATCCCAAACCCAGCATCCCTCTGATATTCTGAGATCAGAGGGGCAGCTGGTGTGGCCCCAACCACGGATGGGAGCAGGAATTGCCTCCTGAGCACCGACCTGACACTTCCACATCTGAGACCATGGATCACATTGTCCTTCTCTTTGTTTTCTTCACACTTGAAGAAACAAAGGCAAGGAATCATAGAAAATTCAATTCTATCCCTCTTAAACAAAAGGATTGGGGAATGGGACAAGGAACAACAAATGCAGCGATGCAGAGTAACTGTTTTTGCTGCATCCCCTCCAGACCTTGATTGTAAACACCCTGCTCCTCAACACCAGGGAAACCACCACCGAGCCAACCTTCCACGGCAGAAACTGTTCTCCATCCCAAAGAAAAGGTGGAATTGCAGTGCAGAAAAAACCCGTTCTGTTCCTACTCAATGAAGCAGCAGAGAACCAGCTGAGCACAACAGATTTTTCAGGCAAAACATCTCTCCAAAGGAAAAAACCCTCATTCCCCTCTGGAAAGCTGCATCCAATGCTGGCTTTGGCATCCTGACAAGCCAGTACACAACACAGATGAGAACACTCCTTTCTCCAAAGAGGGGACAAACAGGAATCAGGACAATCCCTCTCGGGAAGAAATCCACGCTGCAATTAAAGCCCTAATAAAATATTAAGTCAAACTGCTAAAAATACATGCAGAGATCCAGCCACAAACTTGGAGATGCTGAAACAAATAAAAGATAATTTAGAGCATGAATGCGAAGTGCTGGAAATGGGAAAAGCAATGGAATTCTGGGCATGATCCACATAGAAGAAGGGTCAGGGAAGATCATGGCAGGAAAAAAAACCCAGGAATTTGTGGCATTGCTAGAATAGTCTGGGATAGTTCTGGTGGAAAGTATCCTGAGTGTAACCAGAAAACAGAAACATGGATAAAGAAAAGAATCAAGTGTCTGTGGAGAGGAGGTAAGATTGGAGAAGAGTTGCTTCACCATATGCTGTAGGTGCTTCTTAGCCCAGGAGAAGCTGCATCGTTCCCAAAATTCCAGAGGACAGAAGACCCACAAATAAACCCCAGGGAGTGCCTGGATGAGTAGGCAAGTCCTTGACCATCAGAACCAGTAGGGAAAAAGCCAACTGCTTTCCCTCTACCAAAATATTAATATTTACACTTTGGTTGGAACAAGGAGGCCTTCAAGGGAGAACAGGCACATGCTGCACACTTCATAAATGCTGGAAATGGGATTCTGAGGATTATTTGATATAAATGGGAGTCTAAGCATTTTATTTTGATAAAACAAAGCAGCAAACACCTTCTTTTCTTTCTCTCGAAGTAGAAGGTTGTCATATTGACACCCGGGATGCACAGAAAGCCGAGGCAGCAGTGACCCAAATACAAATATAGTTCCTTAGAGGAAATATCTGCTGTCTGATAGAGGATAATGATTCGGAGGGATTTTAGGGCCCATTCTACCAGCCAGGTATCAGCCTATACACCTAAAAGCCACATTTTCTTCTACTTTGCATATACGAATATATGAATACATTAACAGCAGGTGCTGATTTCCTAAATGACAACACCTAATAACGTGCATTAAATTCTCCAAACACAACCCAAATTCCTTGGAGCTTTCAGGTATCCACACACAGAACGATCTCTCCACAGCACTGAACGCCATGGCAGGAGCTTAGCAGTACCTGCCAGATTTTAATGCTTTTCTGCTGAAATAATTACAACCACCACCATCAATCCATCAGCAACAGCCACTGCAAATGAGCTCTTCAAGCTCTTTTAGTGAACCTTAAGGCTCAACAATTTTGCCTTGATAGCTTTTAGTCCTCCTGGAGCCAATGCAGCCTACATTTAGCTACCCAGGTCTTTGAAATATGGATGTACTGGAGTTATTACAGATCCTGAAAGGGATTATGTGCAACCATTCTGCTAAATGAGCTGTTTTCTTCTGAAAAAAGTATTGTTTCTGGGGAAAGCATCCCTAGCAGAGATCAGCTCTCCTGCTGCAGTTCCCATTCCTCATTCAGCTCCAAGCTACACAGAGACAGGAGAGATGGGAAGTTCAGCAGTACCAAGTCTTATCTCCAGTCTGATGATTTAATAAAGGGGAGATAACTGGGGGGCACACAAAGTTATGTGTGACTTGCTGGCCAAAAAAGGAAGCCAGATGTTGGAGCTGAGGCTGGAACTTCCGAGCTCCTACTCTCTCATTTCTCTGCTCAGCACTGTGAGTCAGAAGGGTTCTACAAAGGAGTTGCTTTTATTTGTCAACTACACACGAAGAGGATGCGCTGAGAGCAGACAGAACTTCAGCCTCAGTGGTGTAGTTTTGATGCGGCACCTCAGCAGACACTGCTGGGGGACAGAGGGAGGGACAACACGCTCAGCTCCCTCTTTCTCCCAAAACCCTCCATGAAGCAGAGCCCACCTCGCCATGTGCCAGCACTTCCTGCCTGTGCAGCAGCAGCAGCATCCTCCCCTTCTCCTCACAGCATCCCTGAGCTCACCTGGGCCAGGAGTAGCACAGCATCCCTGAGCTCACCTGTGCCACAAACAGCAGCACAGCATCCCTGAGCTCACCTGTGCCACAAACAGTAGCACAGCATCCCTGAGCTCACCTGTGCCACAAACAGTAGCACAGCATCCCTGAGCTCACCTGTGCCACAAACAGCAGCACAGCATCCCTGAGCTCACCTGTGCCACAAACAGCAGCACAGCATCCCTGAGCTCACCTGTGCCAGGAACACCACAGCATCCCTGAGCTCACCTGTGCCACAGACTGCACAGCATCCCTGAGCTCACCTGTGCCAGGAACAGCAGCACAGCGTCCCTGAGCTCATCTGTGCCACAGACAGCACAGCCCACAAGGGGTTCAAGCATCCCCAGTGTGATGGGACAATGAGGTGAAGGGGCTCTGCAGGAACAAGAAGCTGCTGCTCCCTCCTGTCACAACATCCTGAGTCACCTGCAAACATCAGATCAGGAGTGCTCCCCAAAGCAGCTGTGTTTCCCAGCCCACAGGCTGATCCAGTCTTAGGGCCACCAGCTCAGCTGAGCTGCCACACAGAATAAACAGGAGCTATTCTGGTAATTGAGCAGGAGCTCCTTGGCAACCACGAGTGCCAGGATAACCCAGGGCTCACCAGCATTACCTGGCAGGACGTGCTGCAATCCACACACACTTCATTCCTTTGTGAATGAAAGGCTTAAACCACCACCAGGCAGCTTCAAGCGTAAGAAAACCACAGCACTTACTGCTAAAAAACGGGAAGGTGGTAAGAGAGGCTATGGAATAAAAACCAGGATGCTGCTGTGGGAAACTCAGAAACATCCAAGCTACGGCCGCCCACTGCCTGCTCCCATTTCAGCAGCTCCATGTGCCTCACACAGAACAGGGACACAAGATTCCCTGGATCTGGGCTGCCACTTCCATTGTCTGCTTCCTGCCTGGCTGCTCGCCTGGGAGGCCCAGGGACAACCTGAGGGAAGTGTGGCTGCTTCTGGGAGAAGCCTGTCTGCAGTTCTCCAGCATCTCTGAATCCCAAACCTCACACAGCAGCATTTCCTGGAAGTCCCTTTTCCTAAGCTGTTTTAGTTGCTGGCAGGATACAAATCCCACAGAACTGAAGAATGTATTTCCTAGAAGGTAATCACCAAAATTCCAGCCTCACATGGGAGTTACCAATGCAATCCCCAGGTGAGTGGTTTGCTCAGGAGATCCCAGCTGAGCTCCCAGGGCTTCAGAGATGGCTCATCTTCACCAGTGGAAGGAACAAAGGTGAAGAAATGAGAGATGAAACAAAAGATATGGCTTACTCAGTTGGAAAACAAATCCCTTCAAGGATAGTTCCATAAACAATATTTACTTTGAAGCTGTTCACTAAAATCCTCTAGAAGGATCCTAAAAGCTGAGTAGGAAACAATACAATAATTTGTGATCTGTGAAAGAAGAAAGCTGAAGTTGTATCTCATTCCTGTGTGTTTGGAGGTGAACTCCACAGAAACCCACCTGGATTTTCCAATATCCTGTTTTCCCTATGAAGACACCAAGACATCATCAGCACCTTTCCCACAGAAAGTCCCAAACTGGACACTGCACAAACACTATTTACACACACAACAGGCAGGAGCAGCCCCAAAATCCACCACACAGGGATGCCCAGAGCTCTCTGCAAATACCTCTGAAAGCAAAGAATGACTGAAGCTTCTCCGAACCCAAATTTGAAGCAGCATTAATATTCCTGAGCCGATATTTCTGAGTGGCGACTAAGCCCACGAAACAGGCACTTGTTCTACAACATTTGTAGTGTCTGAGCTCACTGTGCATCACTGCATTCCCTCCTGCATTCACAACCCCCTCCCAAAATTCCTCCCCAGTTAATCAAGCTCTAATTCATCCCTGCTTCTTCCCTTCCATATCAACCCAATTCAACCCCACTAAGGAAAATCTGCTTCCAGCAGCCTGTATTCTGGAGCAGGGTTTAATTATGTTTTATTTGTTCCCAGTGTGCCTTCCAGCAGCTCATCTTCACACGTTTCCAACTGTTTCCGGGAAGGAGGGTGCACTAGCAGCAGAACATGCCCATCTGTAGGCTCCAAGGAAATGGGAACAGAAGGAAAATCTTGCACAGGAGTCACATGATGAGTTACAACAGTAAATCCTGCAGCCCAGCCCAGGGACTCAACTTCCACAGGCAGGACTTGTGACTGAGCCAAATAGCGGATGTTCAAGGGAAAAAAGAAGAAAACAAGGTGTAATTCAGGAGGATAAATGTGTGGATCCACAGGAAAGTGAGGGAAGAATTAACAAGTCCTTTTGCCACCTGCAATTTGAAGTGCACACCCTGGCCTACCAAATCCTGCAAACCATTTATTCATCTTTTTGAACCTGGGGTGCTCACTAAGAAGAATTCACCCCAAATATGTCACCCTTTGGCTGACGCTAAACCCACAACAAGCTGGGACATGTGGCAATCACGTCAGGAGCCCACTCTGAGCACCCTCACCCCCACCCACCCAGGAGCAGCAGGACACTACCAGTATTTATTCAGCAGACCGTATCCCACCCCAGCACATCCCAGAAGGAGCAGCAAAGTCTTCCCAAGGGACTAACGAAGCTCAACTTGAACAGGCTACAGAGAGCAAGGTTTCAATAAAATCCCAATCATGTACCGGGAGCACATCACACAGGGAATAGATGTGATTATTTCAGCTCGTGGATGAAAAAGTGCACAACCAGGATCCCAAATTCCAGAAGAAAAGGGGTACAAAGCCTGACCCTACATCACCTAAGGCAGGTTAAGCTACAAAGGGATGAAAATTAGGCCAGAAACTACAGCCTGTGCTCAGTGGGACTCTCTGGGTGACACAGGGCAGGAGGCAGAGTCCCCTGAGCAGATCTAGGGCTGCTGAAACCATCTCCCACTCCCTGCCCACCTGCCAAGCGCATGTTTGTGGCTCCCCTTTGTCATCCCAATAGATATTGGGACACAAGGTTTCCCTGTGGGTAGAACAAGAGAAAAAGGAGAACAGCACTTCTGGGGTGGTGATAGTGAACCGCAGCACAATCCCCTGGAGACAGATTCCCACCTCCCAGCCCTGCCAGCCCGGCCCTGCAGGCACCCAAAGGACCAGAGACCTCTCCTCCGGTTTCTTATCAAGGGGAAGAAGAGATTGGCAAATCACAGCGTGCTGTATCTGTCCCTCTATCTCTCGGTGGCCCTGGCTGGCACTGCAGGGAGGCAGCTGAAGGCCAATGTCTCCAGCACGGAAAGGAATCCAGGTCATTCCTGCAGCTTATCCAAGGCTAAATTGGAGGCCATCAGGGCAAACCCACAGCTGGCACCGGAGAATCTCAACCACGGTATGGTTTGGGTTGGAAGGGACCTTGAAGGCCATTCCGTTCCGCCCCCTGCCATGGGCAGGGACACCTTCCACTGTCCCAGGCTGCTCCAAGCCCTGTCCAAGCTGGCTTTGGACACTTGCAGGGATCCAGGAGCAGCCATAGCTCCTCCGGGCACCCCCTCAGCACCCTCACGGGGTGTAACGCCGCAAAACCTGTAATTCCCAACACCCTCAGGCACCAACGCTTCCAGGAGGAATTTCTGCCTGCTCGGCTTTTAGCATCGTGTGCCCAGGGCGGCTCGGGGGTGCAGCCGCTCCTCAGCCCTCCAGGCTCCGCTGTCCGGGCCCCGCGGGACAAGCCCCCCGCTTCCTTCCATCCCTCCCGTCCCCGCCCGGGGCTCCGCTCCCCCAGCTCACCATGGCCGCGGCGGCCCCGGGGCGGCTCTAGGCAGGGCGCCGCGCTCCGCTCATCTCATGGCCGGCCGTGGCCCGGCGGGGCCTCCCCGCCCATGCCCCGGCGAGCCCCCGCCGGCCGCGCAGCCACGGG
>VZRL01005553.1:132942-146670 GCA_013397895.1 Origma solitaria | reverse complement strand
TGGGATGGGATTGGGAATTGGGAATGGGAATGGGGATGGGGATGGGATGGGGTGGGTTAAGGGAAGAGGATGGGGATAGGAGAGGGTGGGATGCAATAGGGTTGGGGATGGGATGGCATTGGGGATGGGGGTGGGATAGGAATGGAGATGGGTTAGGAATGGGGATGGACCCAGACCTGGGCCGGGGCCTGGAGCTGAGCCTGCAGCTGGAGCTGGCCCTGGATCTGGATCTGGGCCTCAACTCCAGCACAGCCCCCAGAAATTCCTGTGCTGTTGCCCAGCTCCTGCTCCCCTGAATCGCTGCCCCCTGCAAGGCTCCAGCTGTGGGTCCTGGCTTCCTGCCCATGTAACTAATTAAGTAATTAAATGAACCGTGGCATGGCAAACCCCCCAGCCCTTCCAGCCATCCTCAACAAGGACCACAAAGTTCCATGGCATAGAATCCTTTGGCCATTCCCATGTCCCAGGTTTGCCTCAGCCTGGAGCTCCTTGTGGCCATCAGTTTTCCAATGCCTGATGTGGCCAGGAGAGAAGACATTGATGGAGAGATCCGGATCAGAAAAAATGGAAATCCAGTCCCTAACTGTTGCCTGACAAAATCAAGGAGTTGGGAACAGCTGGAACTCCACTGAGGTTAATACGGATCAAAACATTCCTTATGGTTCCCAAATGCCCACAGCACCTGCAGTGACATGAGGTGGCTGAACCCGGCGGCTTAACAGGCTTTAGAGGGGACAAAACCCCTGTGGGGACATTGCAAAGGCAGGCACTTCCTTTGGAGGATTAAACCCCAGGAGAAAGGAAAATAAACCCTCCGTGGGGCTGGGACTGTCCCCGGGGCTCCATGAGGAGCTTAGGGCTGAGCATCCCGTGGTGTCTCTGGGAGGATTTTCCGTCACGGAGGATTTTGTTTCCATGCTCTCAGCAGAGCGCTGACCCCACTGATCCCTCATCCTGCTCACACCTCCAGGGAAAACGCTGTTCCCAGGCCAGGCAGGGCACAGGAACTGCCCAGGGATGAGCAGGTGAGGAGACACAGCCTGGAAGTGCCGATGGATCAATGTGTGCCCCCACCAGCTCCAAAACCAACCTCTGCATCGCCTCCAAACCTTCCCAAAACCTCCAAACCTCCCCAAAACCTCCAAAACCTCTCCAACCCCTCCAAAACCTCTTTTTAATCTCCAAAACCTCTCCAACTCCTTTGAAACCTCCCCAAAACCTCTCCAACCCCTCCAAAACCTCTCCAAAACCTCCAAAATGCCTTCTCAACACCTCCACAACCTCTCCATCATCTCCAAAACTTCTCCATCACCTCCAAAACCTCTCCAACCCATTTGAAACTTCTCCACTACCTCTAAACCTCTCCTAAACCTCCAAAATGCCCTCCAACACCTCCCCAACACCTCCAAAACTCCTCCAACCCCTCCAAAACCTCTCCATCGCCTCCAAAACCTCTCTAAAACCCCTGCAACCTCTCCAAAATCTCTCCCACCTCTCCAAAACTTCTCCAACACCTTCAAACCCCCTCCAAGCTCTCCAAAATCTCTCCAACATCTCCAGTACCTCTCCAAAACATTTTCAACCCCTCCAATGCCTCCAAAACTTCTCTGCCTATGCCAAAACCCTCCAAAACCCTCAAAATCTCTCAGGTATCTCCAAAACTCCTCCAAGACCTTCAAAACCCCTTGAGCACCTGCAAAACCTCTTCAGCCTCCCCCAAAATCTCACCAACATCTCTAAAACCTCATCAAAACTTCCCAGTTCCCTCCAACACCCTCCAAAACCCTCCAACGCCTCTAAAATCGGTCACCTTCAAAGTCCCTCAAACACCTCCAAACATCTGCCAACATTTCCAAAATCTCTTCAGTGCCTTCAAAACCTCTCCACCACCTTCAAAATTCTGCAAAATTCAACCCCAAAGTCCCTCAAGCACCTCCAAACATCTTCCAACATTTCTAAAAATCTCTTCAGTGCCTTCAAAACCTCTCCACCACCTTCAAAATTCTGCAAAATCCACCCCCAAAACCTTCTATTGCCACCAAAACACCTCCAACACCTTCAAACCCCTCTGATTCCTCCAGAGCTTTTTGGAAACCCCTCCAACACTTCAAAACCCTTCTGGCACCTCCAAAACACCTGCAACCTCTCCAAAAGCTCTCCAACATCTCCAGAGTCTCTCCAAACCTTCTTCAACATTCCCAACATGTCCAACCCCCTCCCCCAGCACCTCCAAAATTTCTCCAACATCTCCAAAACACCTCCCAAACCCTTCCAAAAGCCACTCCAGCATCTCCAGCATGTCTCCAAAGTCTCTGCAATATTTCCTACACCACCAAAACACTCAGATGCCTCCAAAACCTCTCCAACACCCCGAAAATATCTCAACATCTCCAAAACCTCTCCATCACCCTGAAAATATCCCCAAAGTCTCCAAAACCTCTCCAACACCCTCAAAATCTTTCCAACATCTCCAAAACCTCTCCAACACCTCCAAACCTCCTCAGACTTCTCCAAAACTCCTCTGACGCCTCCAAACACCCTCCAAAACATCCCAAAGATTTTCAATGCCACCAAAACCTTCCGATGCCTCCAAAACCTCTCCAACAATTCCAAAATCATTCCAATGCCTCCAAAATCATTCCAACTCCTCCAAAATCTCCATAACGCCTCGAACATCTTCAGAACACCTCTGGCACCTCCAAAGCCCCTCTGACTCCTCCAAACCCTCTCCAAGGCCTCTCCAACCCCCCCGGCTGAGCCGTGGTAGATCCATGTTGATCCGAGGCTGGAGCTGTCCGGATCCGCCACCTCGGCAGGGCTCCCACTGGGATGTGCAGCTGCGCGGGCTCGTTACCATGGTGATCATTAAAAGGATCATCTCATTATCACCGTTTGTCATCCCGGCAGGGCTGTGTGCGGCCACGTGCTCCGAGGAGCTGGGGACAGCGGGGACAGGGATGTCCTGAGCCGGGAAATGCTCTCCTCGGCCAGGGGCACCTGCTGCTCCCACCGCGGCGGGGTTTGGGGATGGCATTTTTGGGGTTTCTGGAAGAGAAGCGGCTCCGGATCCTGGGATGAGGAGGGAGGGATCCCTTGTGCCGCAGGCACGGAGCAGCTGATGGGAACCGAGAGAAGGAACCTTCTGCCCAACTGCTGATCCCTGCAGGGAGACTTCTGCTCTCTTCCTGTGGTCCCTGCAAAGCCCAGGGATGTGGAACAGCTTTCAGAATGGATCGTGGGGCTGAGCTTTGTAAGCCTTTGTCTTTGCTTTAGAAACGGCTGCCCCAAGGTGAAGGAATCATGAAGCATGGAATGTTTTCAGATGGAAGGGACCTGGAAGCTCATCTCATTCCATCCCCTGCCATGGCACGGACACCTTCCACTGTCCCAGGGTGCTCCAAGCCCTGTCCAGCCTGGCCTTGGGCACTGCCAGGGATCCAGGGGCAGCCACAGCTGCTCTGGGCACCTGTGCCAGGGCCTGCCCACCCTCACAGGGAACAATTCCTTCCCAGTATCCCATCCATCCCTGCCCTCTGGCACTGGGAAGCCATTCCCCCTTGTCCTGTCCCTTCAGGCCCCTATGAAGAGTCTGTCCCCATCTTCTTTCCAGGCCCCTTTAGACCTCATAGACACATCAAGGTGTCTCCAGAGTCCTTGTGCCTCACACAGGAAATCCCAGGTCTCACATGGCCCCATCAGGGACCTCCTGTTGTTGTTGATCCACGACAAAACAAGGTGGGATCTCCACATCTGCCACCAGCAGCACCACTGGAGCGTGAGGAGGAGCCTGTCCTGGGCATGCGGCCATGCCAGAGCCTGCTCCTGCTTTCGCCCCTTGCTGGAAGTGCCATTTCCTAAAGAAAATCAACCATCCCCCGAAGCACTGACTGTGGCAGCCCTCCTTTCAATGTGGGGCTCCTCCATCCCCAGAGAGGGAACAGGAGGGCTTGGACTGTGCCTGCACCAGCCCCGAGGTGGGAGAAGCCATCCAGCTTTTTTTAAAAATTTGTTTGGTAACTTCATGTTTTAAAAACACAGAAGGAATGGAAATGCCATGGAGCTGAACAGCTGTTTGGGGAGATGAAGGGAACAGGATTTGTGAAAATAATTTGTTACCACATGGTTTATCTCTCAATTTTTATTACAAACAGGCACTGAAATGCCTGTTCTCCAAGCCTTCTGCACTGCTCCAGCCTTGATTCCAGCCTCTCCAATCCCACATTCAAATATTCATCACATTTAATTGCTTTATTCCCGTTCTGCAGCATTTGGGTTTTGCCCTCGGGGTGAGTCTGAGCCTCACGCCAACCCAGCAGCTGGCTGTGCTTCCCCTCACATCCCTCCCCTCTGTTCCCATCTCCTTTATTGTTCCTGCCACAAACCAAGCTGTAACTCACTGGGAATGCCATGGAGAAAAGAGCATTTTACTGCCCTGTCACCTCATGCAAAGCAATCGGATGAAAAGGGTTAAAATGTGTTTTATAAGTCCAATAAAGCAGCTTGGAAAAGTTTTGTCCACAAAGCCCCACTGCTCCCTGCGTCTCCCGAGTTCCTTGGCAAGGAATTTGCTTATTTAGCAAGCTGTAAAAACCCAGCAGGTAAAAATTCCTGAGTACAAATTCCTGTGGAAAGTACAAATGTGGATAATTAATGATATAAACCCACCAGAGCATGGACACGAGGAGCCTTTCCCTGGGATGAGTCTCCATCCTCCTCCGCCTGCCTTGGTGTGGGGTGGGACACAGGGACCCCCAGCCTGGTCCCTGGGGCTGTCACCCCACCCCATCCCCTAGCCCTGTGCTGGGCAGGACCGTCCACGGTGGCCGTGGTGGGCAAGGGACCTTTGTGGCTTCATGGCCATCACCAGCCCTGGCCAGGTCTCCCTGCCTTCAGCCCTGCTCTGCTCCACACCCTGCTGGGATTCATCTGGGGCTGTGCTGGGGTCTGGCACTGATCAGATCCCTGGGAATAGCTTCCCAGTTCCACTGAAATTGCAAGATTTTAGTTTCTGCTCCCAGGCTGGGATTGAACAAGGCCATGGGGCCAGGATGCTGAGGAGATCCCCTAAGAGGGAGAATGGATGGGGGAGCACAGCTTCAGACAGGCTCTGTGGTCTGATGTCTCGAGTGTATTTGAAAGGGAGCCCTGGGAGTTCACCCCAGTGTCCCAAGCACCCCTTCCAAGAGCTCCAGAGCCCGAGGAGCAGGTGGGAACCACGGCAGCTCTCTCCCCCACTCTCCTACAGGCAGGGAGAAAGGATTCGTTCGGGCTGTGGCTTCTTTTGAACCTACACAAAGTTCAGCCCCAACCTTCTTCCCAGACCTCAAATGCAGCCAGGGTGTCCTGACCTGCCCTGCTGTGCCTCTCCCTGCTCTCAGCACCCCACCGTTCTGTGGGACACCAGCAGGCAGTGGTGGAGGAGTTTGATGGAGCCTGGGTTGCCACGGGCAAAGTTTCACCCTGAGGGATCTGTCCCTCACCAGGAGCTCCCGTGGGGATCCACCAGGAGCCACACGGATTCCTGACTGGCCTCTCGGTCCAGCATTTTGGTGGGATTTAATTTAGCAAGGCAGGAGGGCCCTGTGATCTGGGCCAGGTGTCCCATTCTTCCAGGAAGCATGGGGTGGAGTGGGATGGAAATCCAGAAGCCATTAGGGGCTCCCCAGGCCTGGGCACACTCATCCTCTTCCCCTTTTCTCCAGGATTCTGCTCCTCTCTGCTCAGCCCATTAGCCAAGGCATTAAACTTTAACATTTTTTGTTGTTCCTGCTGAGTGGGTGCCTGGGTGGGTGCCAGGGCTCTGGTGCCAGGGGACCTGGGGGCCTGGGGTCTGGCTGTGGTGGGGGGACCCCCCTGATCCCACAGACTCTCCCAGTGCAGTGCCTGCAGGATGCTGATGCTTCTCCCAGCTCCAAGGACCAGCATGGAAAGCTGATCCCTGCAAACAGCCTGCACAGCCCCAGTGCAGCCAGGCTGGGAGAGCCGGGGGTGTTCACCCAGAGAAGGCTCCAGGGAGAGCTCAGAGCCCCTGCCAGTGCCTAAAGAGGGTCCAGAAGAGCTGGAGAGGGACTGGGGACAAGGGATGGAGGGACAGGACACAGGGAATGGCTTCCCACTGCCAGAGGGCAGCGAGAGATGGGATATTGGGAAGGAATTGTTCCCTCTGAGGGTGGGCAGGCCCTGGCACAGTTTGCCCAGAGAAGCTGTGGCTGCCCCTGGATCCCTGGCAGTGTCCAAGGCCAGGCTGGACAGGGCTTGGAGCACTCCGCGATGGTGGAAGGTGTCCCTGCCCATGGCAGGGGGTGGAACAGGCTGAGATTTAAGGCTCCTCCCAACCCAAACCATTCTGGGATTCCAAGATTCCATGAGATAAAATTGGGATAAAATGCTCTCCAGGCTCTCCTGGGGGAACAGGACCCAGAGCAGCACAGCCAGGAGCTTTCTGGCCATGAGGAATTAAAAAGCCATCGATTTTTGCCATTAGCGGGGGTGTGGCCCCAGCAGACGCCACAGACAGAGCCACTCACTGAATAATTCAGGATGAGAGATGACGAAGCCCACGGCCAGGCTGGGGAAGCCTCTCCTTGTCCTCCCACTCCCACTTCCCAAGGACATGGCTTTTGCTCCTGTCCCTGGGCACTGTCCCCTGGGTGTGGGCTGGGGCAAGGGACCAGGACTGGGTCTCAGGGACCTGGGGGACAGGTGTGGGTCCCTGAGCCAGTCCCAATGGAAGGGGAGCAGTGAGAGCTCAGGGCCCTGTGAGTCTGGGGCCTCCTGACCCAGCGTGGCCTGGTGTATCCCCGGGGAGCAGCAATTGTCCCTTTTGGGGCAGGGACACCCATCATGGGGCGAAGATGCCATTTGTGGGGCCGGGACACACCTCACAAGGCACCATGCGGTGTGCCCTGTCCCACCGTGCCCGGGCAGTGGGACACAGCCCCCAGCAGAGCTCCCAAGCCACCTTCTCCACCATCAGCAGGCACAGGGCACCCACGGCCACTCAGGCTGAGAGATTCCCCCCGATTGTGCCAAATCCCCCGTGCCAAGGGCTGACCCGAGCCTGGGGATGTCGCACAGAGCCCTGGGGCACAGAGCATGGGCTCCTCGGGGACTCGAGGTGCCCCGGGCGGGCGGGCTGAGCTTGCCCGCTCTCAGCCGGGGCTGGCGAGCCCAGAGACAGCAGCCGGCACCGGGAGAGGGCGGCTGGAGCCCGGGCAGGCGGCATTCGAGGAGTTAACTTCCAGCCTCGCCGCGGGAGTCGGGAGCTATTAATACTCGCACGCTGCTTTAGCTGTCAGAGCGAGCGGCTGCTCTGCCGGTGAGACGAGCCCCGCGGAGCCGCCGCTCCACGACGGCACAACTTTCCCCCTCCGTCGGTGTGTTGGGCTGCCGGACCCTTCCAGACCTTTCCAGACCCTTCCAGACCGCGCTGGATGCTGTCAGACCCTGCCGGACCCCACCTGCTGCAGGGCACACTTTCCCTCACAGCGACACGGGCACCGTCCGGTGCCACGGGGCAGCCGCGTCCCACGGCCCCTGAAGCACCGCAAGGCTTGGCCGGAGCCTCGTCCCGCCCTGCTGGGCCTCCGGAGCGGGTGATGCCATCCCAGGTCCCTGCTCGCACCCCCTGAGGACCGGCAGTGCCGCCGGCCGGGCAGCGCCATGGGTGCCGGGGTGGCACCGGGCATCACTGACCCCGGAGCGAGGGCGACGCGGGACATGGCACAGCCCGGAGCTGCCTCTGTGCCCGGAGAGCGGCCGGTCCCGGCGCTCAGCCCGGCCGTGTGACGGCTCCCCGACACCATGGCCCCGGGAGGGCCAGCGTGAGCCTCTGGCCACCGCCGGCACCGGCGAGGAAGATGCCAAGAACCATCCGGCACTGCCTGCCCTGCGGTCCCCCTCGCCCGGGCGCGGTGGCCACCGGCCCTGAGCGATGGATTCCTTCTGCTTCGTCTGCTTCCAGAAAGAGGAGCTGCAGCCCCTGCACCTGCACAGGTCAGTGCCGCGACCCCGGGGCAGCCCTGGTGGGGACACGGCGCTGGTGGGGACACGCCATGAACCCACGGCGGGGCACGGCACGGGAGCCGGGCTGGGGGACAGTGCCTGGCGTGGGCCGCGCCAAAGTTTCCTTTAGAGCAGGCGCATCCTCTCCCGGCCGGAGCAGTCCAGGGCCCGGTGCTGTGCCGGGAGAGGCTGCGCGGAGCACGTGTGTCCGTCCGGGATGTGCTTCCCTGGCAGCAGCTCTCCAGGGAAGCCGGTGGGCAGCCCGTGTCGGGCCGGGCCGGGCCGTGCCGTGCCGTGCCGGGCCAGCTCAGCGGTGCTGCTGTGCCCACGGGAGCAGTGGGGCTGCGGGCAGCAGTGTGTGCACCCACGGCCTCCCGGAGCCATGCCAGAGCCATCCCAGATCCATCCTGGAGCCATCCCACCCAGCCCTGCTCACCTGAGCAGGCTCCCTGGGCAGGCTCTGCTCCTCCCTGCCTGGCTGGGCCGGGGGGACGCTGCAGTTGTGGGGTCCACAAGGACAGCCATGAGGCTCCCCAGGGCATGTCCCTCTCGGCAGCAGCACCGGCGCTCGCCTCCCCCTTCCCCGAAATCTCCTCTCCCATCGGCGCTGCTGAGCGACAGCCAAGGAGAATGTGCCGGTGCCGGAATTATCCGGGCAGCCGGCAGGAATGCGAGGTGCGAATGCTGGCACATATTGTGCCCAACTGCTCCTCCGTGGCACTGAGCCACTGCCGGCTCCTGTCCCACGCTGCCAGCCCCGGAGCAGAGCCCCCCCCTGCTCCAGCCAGGAGCCCCCCAGGCACTGACTGTCCCCAGCGGGATCTGGGGGGGCTCAGGGCCATCAGCTGCATCAATCCAGGCAGTCTGTTCTTCCTCCCGGGGTGCAGGAAGCCGTAGGATTTGTTTGGATGTAAATTACGAGTTTTTGCAGCCTGCATTCCTGTGAGTCACTGCCCGGTGGGGAGAACAGGGGTACCAGGGATCGAGAGGGGCCTGGGTGTGGGTGCTGCTGGCTGGAGGGGTGCACACAATTCCCAGGACTCCTGTCCCACAGCCCAGCCCGGGCTGGAGCTGTCCAGTGGCATCCAGCCTTGTGTCAAGCCACAGGTGGCATGAGTCTGGCGTTCTCGGCCAGGGAGGGAGCACCTGGGGGGGCGGTGTGGTGGCCCAGGGCCCTGCATGGTGGCCACAGGGATGACCCCTCCCTTCGTGAGGGGAGGGTGAGGGACGGACATCCATGGCTTGTGTCCAGAGGCTTCTTCCCATCCTGTCCTGCTTCAAGGTGGGCTACACTGCGGGGCGGGGGTGGTCCCTCCCTGAACACCCCTCTAGTTGTCACCAGCTTGTCCCTGAGTCTGTCTCCATCCCGTGGGGACACGGCTGCCATGGCGTGTCACCTCCAGCACAGCCCCACCGGGGTGGGCTCCCCCGAGGTGACAGGAGGTGCTGTCGGAGATGCTCCCTGATCTGTCACCGCCCCGGTGCCCGGCCCTGGTCCTGCCACCTGTGCCAGCACGTGGGCCCCACGCGTGGGTGCTGTGNCGTGCCTGTCCCCGCGTCTGCCCCCCGTGTCTGTCCCCCCGTGTCAACCCCACCGTGTCTATCCCACGTCTCTTCCCCGGTGTCAGTCCCCCCGTGTCTGTCCCCCGATGTCTCTCCCCCCGTGTCTGTCTCCCTGTGTCTGTCCCCGTCCCCGCGTGTCTGTCCCCCCGTGCCCGTCCCCGCAGCCTCTAGATGGTGCCAGGAGAACGGGCAGCGAGCGGAGGCGGCGGGCGGGCGGTGTCGGGCGCTGTTGGGGTACCGGGCGCTGTTGGGGTACCGGGGTGCCAGGGCGGCCCCGTGGCTCTCCCCGTGCCCCAGTTCAGTCCCTCTCTCTTCCCGAACAAACCCTTCTGCTTCTTTCCCCAAGCAGCCATCCCAAAGAACCCCTCCCGTCGCCTTCCGTCCCAGCAGCTGAACAGCCGTCACTGCACGGGGTCACCACTGTTCCCAAAATCCCAAATGCGGCCGGTCCCGCCCCGGCCCGTGCCAGGGGATGCAGCGCTTAGGGCGCTGTGCCCCCGCCCGGCTGTTGGGTCCCTCCGAGCCCCCCGGGAGCGGCTCTGGGGCTCTGGGCCGGGGGCAGCACCCCGAGGGTCGCTGGCAGGGGCTTGGCGTGTGCCCACCCCCAGCGGGGCTGTCCCACGGCTCCCGGGCTGCGTCCCCTCCCTGACCTTGAGAGCGGCCCTCGGCAATCTCCCCCGGGCTGTCACCGCACGGGATGGCAGCACGCGCACGGAGGGACACCGAGCTGGGGGTTCTGAGCCCCCCGCCCGCCCCGCGCTCCGGGAAGCAGCTCCGCTATTCCTCATTCCCCCGGAAACCCCGCTGGATGGCCGCTGTCCCCAGGGACCGAGGGACACCCGGCGCCCCCGACACGCGTGGAGCCCCCCGGGCTGGGGGCGGGGAGTGCTGGCCCCGCAGCCCCGGAGCCCCCCGGCATGAGCGGCTCCTCTCCGCCCGTGCTGCGGCTCCCGGCGTGCTCCGCTCGCTCCTTCCCTCCCTCCTTCCCTCCGCTGCTCCTTCCCAGCATCCCCGCAGCATCCCCGCCAGCTCTGGCTCCTGTCACCGGAGCGTGACAGGCGGCGGGTGGCCCTGGGACCCCGGCCCACGGCCGTGTGGGGCTCAGCCCCTCGGCTCCCGCTCTGATCGAGTGATGCCGAAGGGACAAGCGACCTTCTCACTGAATTCCGAGGGGATTTGGCACGCTGGGAATATTTTGGGTTTTCCAGGTCATTTCCCGCTGCCCACCCTGTCCGAGCGCATCCCATGGCACCAACCGGATATTCCCTTTCCCAGCACAAATCCCAGGGGCACTCATGGTCCCTCGGGGAGGCGGGGGCTCCTCGCACGGTTCGGGATTGCACGAGGCGATAAACATGTTTGATCTGGCTCCTTTCATCTCGTTAATCTTAATTAGTTATTAATATTCTGGGAGTGCTTTGAAGACCATGACGCCAATGCCGGCACTCCCTGGTACAACTGGTGTTACTATGGCTCAGTGTGTGTGTGCCCCACGTGCTGCCGAGGGGCCGGGCTGCCCCAGAGGGACCTGACAGGCCCCACGGAGCCCCCCGGAGTCACACGGAGCCCTGCTGAGCCCCACCGAGGCCTGGCAAGCTCCGAGGAGCCCCGTGGAGCCCCACAGATCCTTACAGATCCCCATAGATCCTTATGGAGCCCCAGAGATCCCCACAGAGCCATGTGGACTCCCACAGAACCTCAAGGAGCCCTGCCGAGCCCCACACAGCCCTGCCGAGCCCCATGGAGCCCCACAGAACCCCATGGACCCCCACAGAGCCCTGCTGAGCCCTACAAAGACCCACGAAGACCTGCTGAACCCCATGGAGTCCCACAGAGCCCTGCTGAGTCCCACGGAGCCCCCCAGAAGAGCACAGAGCCCCATGGAGTCCCACAGAGCCCCACAAAGCCCTGCCAAGCCCCATGGGGTCCCAGGGAATCCCAGGAAGCCCTGCCAGGCCAAGCTGGTGCCACTGCCAGCTCAGTCCCTGTGTACCCAGGGCACAGCACAGCCCCGTCCTCGAGCACCAGGGTGGTGACACTGGGAGCTGACCCACGTGTGGGGCGTGTCCCACTGTCCCTGCAGCCCCCCACGGTCCCTGGGCTGGCTCCCCGGGCACCGGCACCTCCCGCCTGACCTAGAAACAGCCCCGAGCTATAAATAGGGAGAGAGTTGACAGAGAGCTCAGAGGAGCCGCTCGGAACGCCGCGAGCGGGAGGCTGCGGAGCCAGGATGGCATGGCAAGGACAGGCAGGGGACACGGGGGGAGAGCGGCCTTGGGAAGGGGCGAGGCTGGACGCACCCCATCCCCAGCGGCACAGGGAGTGGGGGTGCAAGGAAAGCGGCTGTGCCTTTCCCTGGCCTGTGTCCTGCTGCTGCACTGGCACACGGAGCCAGTGATGAGCTCTGCTCATCTCCCAAAATTTCCCCTTTCCCTCACCTTCTCTCCTGAAATGCTTTCCTGCCCGAGGCCACTCCTGTCCCAGCCCCACAGCAGCCACTCTGAGCCCCTCAGCCCCACACAGCCCACCCTGGCTGGGTCACTGCGCTCCGGCATTTCTCCTCCCGTGCCTTTCCGATGCCTCCATCCGTGTGGGGATCAGCCACCCTTGGAGCATCCCAGCCGGCAGGAGCCGGGAGCGGCGGCAGGAGCCGGAGCGGAGGGGGATGGAGGGGACGGGCCCCGGGAGCCCTGAGCGGGGCTGGCGGTGCCCCCTGACAGCTGCCGGGCGGGAAGAGGGTGACAGCGGCACAGCCGATGCCGGCAAAAATTAAAGCAGAGTGTCGGAGTGTGATTCAGCCTCTTGCCTTAAAGTCATTCATGAAAAGACTTAATTGCTCTGCATCCTCAGCGCGAGCGGAGCGGAGCCATCAGTGAGTCAGTGCCGATGGCTCCCCGGCCCTGCCCGGTTTTTGGGGCCTCAGGGGGCAGTGGGACCGCCCTGGTGCCAGCGGAGAGGGCACAGCTGGTGTGGGAGCACAGTTCATTGTCCCCCTCGGAGGGTGGGGCAGCCCCACGGCCGTGGGTCCATTTAAAGTGGCATCGCAGGAGCGAAGGGACCTGGCAGCCAGCTGACAGACAAGGAAACCCCAAAGCAAATCCTGTCCTGTGTTAAATATCCCTGCTCGGCCTTGGTGGGCACAGAAGGAAATCTGGAAAGACGAGGTGTGCCCAGGGATCCTCCACAGGGGAGCGCAGTGCCTACCTGTCACCTTCCTCTGGGAGAGCTGTCACTGTCCCCCAGGCTGGAGGTGCCCGGAGCTCCTGGTGCCCAGCTCTGGCACCACTTGCTGAAAGTGTTGCCAAATTTAAGGTGCCTGAAGGGAAGCCCCCACAACGCCTCTGCCGCATCCGGTATTCCCTGGCTTGGAGTGAGTGTTCCCACTCCCTATGAGCGCACGGGGAAAGACACATGTTTTTATTGAGGAGTGGCACTTCACGGGGCTGGCTGTGCCAGGGTGGGCATCACCTGTGCCATGGTGGCACAGGTGCCCAGAGAAGTGTCCTGGAGCCCTGAAAGTGTCCAAGGCCAGGTTGGATGGAGCTTGGAGCAACCCTGGATAGTGCAAGGTGTCCCTGCCCATGGCAGGGGATGGGATGAGATGGTCTCGAAGGTCCTTTCTAACCCGAACCATTCTGTGACTCAGGGTGGGCATCACCTGTGCCAAAGGAGAGGGAACAGAGTCTTGGAGGGCTCAAGGACAGCAGGGCCCAGGGAAGCAGCGGGCAGCAGGATGTCTTCCCGTGCTGGGGCATTCCGGCTGCACGCTGCTGATGATCCCCAGATGCTCCAGGCTTGGACTATCGGGGTCGTCGGGTGGGGTAGGGTGTGAAGCCGACCCCTGCGGAGCACCGCTGCCATCCCTATTGTCCCCAGCACCGTGGTCTGCTCGGAGCCGAACCCGCGGCACCGGAGCTCCGCACCCTGCGGGGAGGGGGCGCTCAGCCCCGACCCCCTTTCCTGGGCTGCTCCCGCACCGACTCCCCCCGGCTCCATCGGGGGGCGGGGACAAGCAGCGCCCCGCATCCCGCATCGCTCATTCCGCATCCCCCCATCCCCGCGGGGCCGGCGGCGGAGCTCCCCCGCGCCTCCCGCTCCTCCCGCTCCGCGCTCCCTCCCCGGGGCGGCGCCGGTGCCGGTGCGGGCGGAGCGCGGCGCGGG
>VZRL01005553.1:21354-122365 GCA_013397895.1 Origma solitaria | reverse complement strand
CCCCGCCCCCCCCGCCCCGGCACCCCCCGGGCCCGGCGTTAGACGTAGCATTGCCCCACGTAGAGAGCTAGGCACCGGTTTTACTCCTTTTTGCCTTAGGTCCCTCGATGTCCTCGATCTTTCGTGCAATAATGTAGATAAGGGCCCCGGCAGGGCTCGGTGGCACCTCTCTGGGAGGGCTCGGTGGCACCGCCCGCGGGTGTGTCCCAGGGGGTGCCCGGTGTGATTTCTGTTCCCGTCGAGGTCGCTGTGTCCGTAGGTTGTCGGGTTTTTATTTCCAGTTCCCTCAGCTCTCGGGTTTCGGACCTTCTTCCCGTAGGAGAGGCTGTAGTGTCACAGACGTTACCTCAGTTTGTCACTGTTGAAAAGGATTAAAAAAACCACAACTGAAACCATAAAAAATTACAAAATACATAGTTATAAAAGCAACAAAAATTTCTCAATGGCAGTGAAGACTTTTTTTTATTAAATAAAGGAAATGTGATGCTGCTTGTGTGGGTGGAGGGCACGGCCTCTGCCCTGCCGTGGCCTCAGGAGTGGCTGTCCCTCCACTTCCACGCTGTCACCATGGTCACCCCGGGAATGGAGGGAAGGGATGTGGGGAGCAGCACCGCCTGCACGTGGGTCAGGCTGGCAGCACCCACGGGTGGGGGGCACCCAGGGGCCCTCAGCACAGCCCCCTCCGAACAGCCAGGGCTGCCTGATGCCAAATGTATTCCAGCCACGTCCGCAGGCTAATTTCAATTTCCTGGTAATTATGCAAATGAATGTGGATTTAATTAAGGGCAGATTTCATTAAAGTCTTCTTGGGGAAATGAGAACAGGGTGGGGGAGAGCAAGGAGGAGGAGGAGGAGGCGGTGGCAGGGAAGCAGAGATGAAGGCAGCGCCTGCCCCGGAAGATAAATGGCCACAGGGGATGTGGAGGGGATGGATGGGATCCCTTGGGAGCGGGGCCCCACCATGGGACCCCATCGCAGGAGGCTCAGGGCCCCCAGGCCAGAGCTGTGTGGGGCATGGCCAGGGGCAGTGCCAGGGATGGAGCCCGGGAAGGGCAGCAGTGGCTCCTTGGTGTGTCCCCAGCCCCGCTGTGGGGACAGGGCAGCGAGTCCTGCTCATCCCCTGCTCCAGCAGCACCGGCTCCCAGCTCCTTCCCTCCCAGCAATGGAAAGCAATGCTCTGACATGTGATTCGTATTTTTCTCTTCCCCAGCTAAAAATACAGATTTGGCCACGCCGAGAGGTCTAGGAAATCAATGTCATTGTCACCAGGCGATGGCTGGCAGGACCCTCCCCTCCCTGATCCAGACAAAAAAAGGGAACGCTGCCATTTGACGTCTCCGAGTCGCAGCACTCGCCCGGCTCCGGCAGAGCTGCCTTTAATCCAAAGTGAAATGGGGCTAATTTTATCCCGGCAAGGTCGGGATGCTGCGAGCCCGGCAGCGCCGGCAGGGCAGGAGCTGATGGTCTCCAGGCAAAAGCTTCAGCCCCAAAAAACGTGGCTGAAGTTTGCCAAGCCACCACCTGCACTGCCAAGATGTCACCTGCCCGGCAAAGCCACCACCTCCCTGTGTCCCCTCCGAGTTTGCTCCCGGGTTTGGCCCGGAAGGCAGACAAACCTTCCAGGGTTACAGCCGCTGACCTTGGGCAGTCCCCGAGCGAAGGATGAGCAGCACAACCACTGCTCTGAAAGGAAAATAATCCTCGGTTTAGACAGATCCTGCAGGACCGGAGGGAAGAGGGATGGGGTGGCAGGTGTGGAATGGTGTGGGTGTGGAAGGCCAGGAAGGCCTGGCTGTGACACTCAGCTGCTGATCCCGCCTCAGATTTCATCCACCCCTCGATTCCGGAGCTGGATTGTGCCCGGTTTTCCTCAGAGACACTTTGTGAGGCACTGCAGCCCCAGCTAAAACACTGGGGGTTGGGAGTAAAAATAACTTGGGAATGATCCGCTCCTTGGGAGCACAATGATCAACGCCAAGCTGGCACTGCACAAAGTCCCACCCCAATCCCAAACGAGCCCTTTAAAAGGTAATATTTTGCCACTGGGATGGTGCTTCAGCTCTCCGCTGACTCAGGAGGGGCCGTGGGATGAGGAAGGAGTTCCCACGCATCCCAAACAGGGAGGGGAGCACAGGGTCCATGCTGCCGGGGGCTTCCCCAGCATGGTGTGGGGACACGGGGGGACGCCAGCCCGGCATGGGGAGCATCCATTAACTGCGCTTCTCAGGGCCGATCCGCTTTCCAGAATTTCCAAAAATAGCGGCGGCACGGAGCTGGAATGGGCGTTGGGAGGAAGTGTGACTCATGTGCCACCCGGCGCCCCAGCGGAACCGGGCGAGCGCCCGGGCAGCAATGCGGGAGCGCTGCGGGAATGGCAGCGTGGGGCATCCGATGCTCTTTCTGGTGGCAGCAGACTGCCCACGGAGGGCATGCAGCTCGGGCTCGTCCCTGCCTGTCCTTCCCGCGGGGACCCTCTGCTGTCTGCCATTCCAGCTGCCAGCGATGATGGACAGATGTCAGTCAAGGCCTGGCAGCGGCCGAGGGCCCCGGCAGGGATGAGCTGCTGGAGACAGACAGCAAAAACTGTCCCGAGGTGGGGAAAAATGCAGCCTGTGCCACGTGGGAGGGCTCGGCAGGGCCGCGGCTGGTGGCAGGAGGGAGAGGTGACCTTGTGTGACGATCCGGCCACCTTTGGCAAGAGGGAGAGCAGAGCCGGCTGCACCTCCAGCCCCATCCTGCCCCAGCTCCCGGGCACATCCCTGCCTGCTGGAAAGAGCCCTGGGAGCAGGGAGCATCCCCCCGGGAACAGCTCCTGGCCGGGTCCTGGCAGGTGTGAGCTGCCTCGCTGCAGCCTCAGCCAGCGGGGATCACACGGGGCACAGGGAAGCAGTGCTGCCGCAGGAATCTCTCTGCCTGCATCTCCCACTCGGCCCCGTGCTCCCCACAACGGGCTTGGATGCATTTTGTCATCCAAAGGTGTTTTTTCCCCTTGGAAAAGGCAGTGTTGCAAGCAGGGTCTTTTATCTGAAGGATGGGTGGGGTGTCAGCTTTGGGAGGAGGGGGCTGATGGCGATTTTGGGGTGTGGGGAGGTGCCAGGGCCCGGGGAGGGGGCGGGGATGGGGAGCACCCTGCACACCCCCACCCCCAGAGGGGTGGGTTATGGGCTCCAGCTCACAGGCCTCCCACGTTGCCATGACAACTGCAGCATCCCAGCCTGGCAGGGATGGGAGATCTCCATCCCATCACCGCCTCGCCCGGACACGGCTCCGGATCTGGCACAGGCAGCATCCCGAGCCCCCGGAGGAGCACAAGGTGCTATTCCCCCTGGTTCCGAGGGCTCGGCCATGCTCCTCCTGATCCAGCCCTTCCTTCACAGCCTCCAAAGGCACAGGGCTGCTGGGCGAGGGGCAGGAGAGGCTTCTGCTTTTCAGATGTGGATCTTCCCATTCCAAACCCTTCTACCTGCTCTGGATTTGCAGGGTCCCAGCAGGCAGAGCTGCCCCCAAACTCTCCTGTCCTCCCTGGCAGGGATGGGATCGGCAGAGGGCTCCCAAACCATGGACCCTGCTCCCCCATTCGCCCCAGATTTGGGGCAGCAGAGCCAGGGATGTCTCTGGGCTGGTGTTACCCCACATTAACTGGAGCATCCTCACGGGAGCCTCTCGCTCTTCACAGACTCCCAAGCCCTCAGCTCTGAGCCTGGAGAGATGCTGAGCTAATTCCTCGCTGACAGCAGTGGCACAGGGCTGGGGAGAAGCTTAACTCCTCGCCTCAGAGGCTGCTGCACCTCCAGAAAAGTCGCATTTGAAGAGCATTAATACAAGATTAATCGAGGCTTTAATAAACAGCGAATCGAGCGCTAATGGAGCCCAACTTGTAAGCCATGTGTAACACCCCGGGGGCTTAAAGGCAGCCAGAACATGGCTGGAACATGCTTAAAGGGGATGTTAATCACCTTGTAGCCCTGAAGACACTGCACGGGAAGGAAACTTTAGGGGAAATGCTGCAGGTGAGCCTGGGGCTCTGCCTCACCCCTCCCACTGCTCCAGGGCACGGGGATTTACACAGGTTTCCCCCACCCCAGGCCCTGCACGAAGGCAGGCAGAGGAATTTGGGAAACCTGAGTGCCCCCGGGGCTGGAGCAGGGTCAGGAGCCACAATGAAGCAAGGCCAGTGTGTAAGGGAGTCCAGATCCGCCCTGGAGTGGAGCTCCCCCACTCACGGACCAGGGGAGTAACTGGGGACCATCTGGGGTGGGCAAACCCTGCAACTGGCCTGGGTTCCCTCTCCTGGGGCTACCCCACCCTCCTGGACAGGAGCCCACCAGCCCTTCCCCGGCTGAAGCCTCACTGCTCCATCCCTCTGCTCCCAGATCTGATAATCCCAGACACTGATTTAGATCCCCTCCATCACCTTTCTCTCCTCCAGCCCGAGGAAGGTCCAGCTCCCTCAGCCTCTGATGGCCTCGCTCCAGTCTGTGGCACTTCTGCAGGCACTCGAGGGACAGGCCTGGCATGAGGAGCAGTGCCAGGAGCCTTTCCCAAGGACCAAGGTCTAGGTCCAAAGCCCTGCTTTACCCCGTGAGCGTGGCTGGCTCTGCAGAGCTCCTGGGTCACATCTGCCCCACAAGGCTGCCCAGGGTGACAGATGTGTGCCAGGACTGGCTGGCTGCCCCCAGGCTGCCCAGACAACTGGCTTGGCTTCGGGGCCAGGGGACTCCAATATTTGGAGGCTGCCAGCTGTGCTGGCTGGAGCTGTAGGATGGACATCGAGGCTGGCTGTGGCTGTGTGGGAGCTCAGCAGCTCAGGATGGACAGACTGTGGTAGTTTAGTGGTCAGGAGCTTCTCAGGGGTCCTTGGTTTGCTCCATAGCACCTCAGGCACACCTGTGTGTTTGGATATTTCCCCGTGGGGGAGAAGAGCAGCTCTGCAGGACCCCAGGGTACTCTGGCTGGCAGCAGGGTTGAAGCAGCCCAGGATTCTCTGTCAGGAGTTAAACACCACCCTGGCTTCCAGGTTTCCCAAGGAGGCTGGATCCTGGGGAAGGACAGGCCTGGGACAGCCCAATAGTCCCGTCTGTCTCAGAGTGACCTTGTGGCAGCACGAGGCAGCCAGCTCCGAGTCACTGCCCAGCTTTCCCACCATTCTTGGGAGCCACTTGCTCCTGCTGCTCCACAGCCCTCAGGGACATGCACTGGCTAGTCTGCTGTGAGAGGGAATCAGCCACCACCAGGTCAGGATCTCCTGCCAGAGCTCTGAAAAGGAGGAGCCTCACACCCAAGGTCATCACTCAGGGCATGGAATTGCAGCTGGTGGGTTCAGGGCTCCAGAGCCCCACGAGTTCCTCGGGGCCCAAGCCAAAAGCACTCCCCAGTCTGCAGGCAGTGGCTGCCAGCTGAGGGACAATGTCCAGCTGAGGCAGAGGAGCAGGGACAGCCTTTCCACCCCGCCGTGCTCCCTCCTTCCCTGTCTGTGTCGCTTGAAGTCTTCCAGATTTCAGTGCCAGGGAGGTCAGCCAAGACATCACAGCAGCCCAATGACAGAATTCCAGAATAGTTCAGCTTGAAAGGGACCACTGAATCTCATCTGGTCCCACCTGCCTGCTCAGGCAGGGTCCTCCAAGCACATTTCTTGGGATTGTGTCCAGATGGCTCTTGGATATCCCCAGGGAAGGAGACCCCACAGCCCCTCTGGGCAGCCTGCGCCAAGGCTCAGTCACTGTGCAGGGAGCAAGTTCTTCCTCATGTCGATGGTTTAGTGGGAATGGTCAGAGGTTGGACTCACTGATCCTGGAGATCTTTTCCATCCCCAATGATTCCATGTCCAGGTGGAACTTCCTGGGCATCAATTCCTGCCTGATCCTCTTGTGACATTTCTGGGCCCCCGGAGCAGAGCCTGGCCCTGCTCGGAGCCCTCCCTGCACACAGGGACAGACAGGGACAGACAGGGACAGACAGGGACAGACAGGAATAAGGGTCCCTCTCAGCTGGGGCTCCTCTCGAGGCTGAACAGCCCCAGCTCCCTCAGCCCGTCCTCACAAGGAGATGCTCCAGGCCCCTCACCATTGTCTTGGGCAAACCAGTCCCAAACAGGTCCATGGAGGCCACCTGAGCATCTTAACACATGCAGCATCTTGGTGATCTTGCTGGACACATGTATTCATCTTCAAAACCATCTTTAAAAGCTCACAAAGATCTCAGGAGGCTCCTGATGGCCCGAGAATGGCCAGAGTGACACAAATTTGCAAGTAGGAGACTCCAGGGGACGGATCCACATTTTCACCTGGCAGAGCAGCCAAGAGGGTAGGGACAGAAGTTCAGCAGAACCCCACCTGACACTTAAATATCCCCACAGCAGCTTGTGATTGGATATGGGATATAGGATATGGGATATGGAATATGGGATATGGGATATGGGATATGGGTGTGGGATATGGGATATGGGATATGAGATATGGGATATGGAATATGGGATATGAGATATGGGATATGGAATATGGGATATAGGACATGGGATATAGGACATGGGATATGGAATATGGGATATGGGGTATGGGTGTGGGATATGGGATATGGGTGTGGGATATGGGATGGATGAGTGGACAGGAGTGAATAGGATTGGGTGAATTGATGGATGGACAGACAGATGGATAGGTGGGTGGATGGATGGACAATCCACCATGGATGGTAGATGAGAGGACAGTTGAACAAGATGGATGGACAGATGGGCGGGTGAGTGGACAGATGGATGGAGGGATGGATGCATAAAGGGATGGATGGATGGACGGCTGGACGGATGGATGGATGGATGGATGGATGGATGGATGAATGGATGGATGGATGGATGGATGGATGGAGGGATGGATGGACGGATGGACAGATGGATGGATGGGCGGATGGATGGATGGATGGATGGATGGATGGAGGGATGGATGGATGGATGGAGTGATGGATGGACACAAGACCCTACAGCCCCTCAGCTGAGCTCCCCAGGAGATTCTGCATGACCAGCAGCCCCAGTGTGACCCCACACCATGAGAAACTGTCCCAGCAGAGCTTCTGCCTTGGTTGGCTGGAGCAAACTGGTCACTTTTGGGGACAGGCAGTGGTGTTGCTGCTGAGCCATGGCCGTGCCGGGGCCAGGTGGGCCTGGCCAAGCCCTGCCAGTGCCATCTCCTGCATGACCCAGTTAGCATGGACGCGCTCCTGTGCGCTCCTGTGCCTGCTCCCTGACAGCCGCTGCTCCATTCCCCGCGGCTGACTCATCCCGGCTCCATCAGCAGCGCCGAACACACAGCGCCCTTTTGTGCTCCTCCAGCCCTGCCAGGGGAAGTGCCAAGGACCAATTAATCACCGGCCCTGCTGCCACAGGCCTGGAGATGGTGCTCTGGGAAGAGCGAGATCAAGGACTGGAGAAGGGCCACTGCCTGCCCCAGGGGACAGAAATGGGACTGGAGCCCAGGCACTGATCCCACCCCAGGAAGATCACGGCAAGGCAAATACATCCCCAGCCAGGGACCAGCCACCACCCCTGGCACATCACAGAGTCATGGAATGAGATTTAGGTTGGAAGGGACCTGAAAGCACATCCAGTGCCACCCCTGCCATGGGCAGGGACACCTCCCACTATCCCAGGCTGCTCCAAGCCCTGTCCAGCCTGGCCTTGGACACTTGCAGGGATCCAGGGGCAGCCACAGCTTCTCTGGGCCCCTGTGCCAGAGCCTCCCCACCCTCACAGGGAACAATTCCTTCCCAATATCCCATCCATCTCTGCCCTCTGGCACTGGGAAGCCATTCCCTGTGTCCTGTCCCTCCAGACCCTTGTCCCCAGTCCCTCTCCAGCTCTCCTGGAGCCCTTTAGGCACTGGAAGGGCTCTAAGGTCTCCCTGGAGATCCAAGAGTGGTGGATGTTGGCTCTGTCAGGCAGGGAAAGGCAAATATTTGTGGGCATGGGAGGTGTGTGGCACAGGATTATCGAGTTTGGTGAGCACGGATGATCCAAGGACAGCTCCAGCAGGTCCATCAACTCCTCCTGCTTCCTGAGCCAGCCATGGACCTCGGCAGATGAAACCCAGTGCCCAATTTCCAGTGCAGCTTGCTAGGAAAAACCTGTTGGCTCTGCAGTGATTTCCAGGCTGGGGGGTCTGAGGGGTGATGTGGAACAATTCCCAAGTGCTCAGCAGGGCTCGTGTGCACAGGGCTGGAGCAGAAACTCTTTTTTGGGGTGGAAGGGTCAGTTTGGGCAGGCTGAAAGTGCTGAGCAGCTGATGTGTGAACACTGGGGGCTGAAGGGGCTCAGCAGAGCTGTCACTGAGCTGCCCTGGCACTGTCTGGGTGCTGACCCTGGGCCAGGGCCACCGGAGAAGGGCACGGCCAGGCTGTGCCCAGTGGGAATCAGCTGCTCCTGCAGCTCAGCCCCTCCACCTGCCCTGCTCTGGCTGAGAAGGGCACTGATAAGGTCCCCTCGGGTCACCTGGCGGGTGTCAGTGTCCCACTGCTGCTGGGGACAGCCAGGCAGGAATTCCAGGCCTGGTGGGTAATTAGTGAGACCTGTCCTTGGCACACAGGAGCTACAGAGCTACAACATGAGCGTGGCTCTGGGAAAAGCATCCAGCACCTCCACACCCCTGGGACACCAATCCTTCCTGAGGAGGAACAAAGGGCTCACCTGAGGGCTCCCCAGGTGTGGGAATAAATACAAAGTGCCCGCCCCAGGGCACAGCAGGAGCTGTGTAGGGTGTGGGGAGCTGCTCTGCACCCCAACACCTGCCCCTAAAGGGAGCTGATCAGGCTGGGGAAATGGGATATTGGCACTGTGTTCCCGTTTTTCCCATGGCAGGACCCTAAGGAGTTAACAGCAAATGCCACCTCCTGTATTTTATCTCTCCTGCATTGAGGCAGCTCTGACACTGGCAGCAGAACAATGCAAAATTCTGATTAGCTGTGGTTTTCCAGCAAGAGGGGAGGCACAAGAGGGTGGGGAATTAATACTATTCTGCATAATTTTTAATCTAAATTCCATTTCTTTTCTTTTCTTTCTCCAGGAAGCAAACAATCTAGGGGGTTTTGTACTCAATTTCTTGCTTTCATAATCTAAATGAATTGTTTGCAAGTAGGAGCCAGCTGCAAAGCTGGCAATCTCGGATCAAATCTGCCTTTCTCCTAGTTCTTTCAATCATTAATTTGCTCCTCAGCTCTGATTAGCTAATCCTGGCTGCCTTGTGGCAGTTTCCAGGGAAAAACAGTGTGAGAGCTGCAGCTCCCGTTGACGGAGCCGGAGCTGACGGTCGGGTGACGGGATTGATTCCTGTGCTCGTGGTGCTCCTGGTTGTCACTTCTCTGGAGACAAGTGGGGTATTCTCTAGGAGAAAAAGCTGGCAGGGTTATTTGTGGAATGCTGGCATTTTGGAAATACCAGAGGATGATGCTTTCCCTTGCTCTGCGCAGGGTGTGCGAGTTTGTTACGCTGAGATTAATTAGCTGGGCTTTAAAATAGGACTCGAAAGCATCACAGCAGATTCTTGCTCAGAGATATCTG
The DNA here is from genome assembly GCA_013397895.1 of Origma solitaria. NCBI lineage: Eukaryota > Metazoa > Chordata > Aves > Passeriformes > Acanthizidae > Origma > Origma solitaria. The sequence continues at coordinate 112,827 of VZRL01005553.1, read as the reverse complement.
GGGTGCTGCCCCATTTTTGGGATGTTGTTGCTGTGCATGGGGGGTGTGGCAGAGCTGCCACCTCTGTTTCCGAGGTGGGAAACCGAGGCACAGGGCTGGGCCCACTGGTGGATGGAGGCTCACAGGGCTCAAGCCTCAGCACTGGCATGAAGGGAAGAGGATGGGAAATGGGATGTGCTTTGTGCCAGGCCCTGGTTTGGTGCACTGTGAATTAATCTTTACTCAGAGGGTGGGGAGGCCCTGGCACAGTGCCCAGAGAAGCTGTGGCTACCCCTGGATCCCTGCAAGTGTCCAAGGCCAGGCTGGACAGGGCTTGGAGCAACCTGGGATAGTGGAAGGTGTCCCTGCCCGTGGAAGGTGTCCCTGCCCATGGCAGGGGTGGAATGAGATGAGCTTTAAGATCCTTTTCAACCCAAACCATTCATAATTCTCCGATTTTATGAATTAATTCTATGAATTAAGAGTCATGGTCTCAACTCCTGGGAGTGCTCCTGTCAAGCCCGGGTGGGCTGGGGGTGTCCCAGTGGGATGTCACCTCCCCAGGCTGACTGCTGGCACTCACCAGAGCATCCCCTCATGATGTCCAGTTCCCTGTGATCCCAATCCCACAGATCTGAGGGCCAGAGAGGGTCTGAGAGGGACAGGGCTCTGTGACCCTTGTGCCACCAGGCTGGCCGGGTCAGGGCTGCTGCTGGCCCCGTGTGCCCCTTCCTTGCATGCAGGGCAGGTCCCTCAGCTGCTGCCTTTATTCCTTTCCTTTTCCAGATCAAATTCCCCGAGTGCTGGGGGTGGATCCTTTTAATTTTCATTTGTTTCAAAGCAGTACAGGGCTTACAAGCATGACAGAAATGCGCCTGGAGTGCAGGAAATGGCCTACTTAGCTGCAGGAGCAGAGCAGGCTCCTCAGCACGCTGACTCCAAGGACCTGGAGCTCCCCAGGGAGCAGGGCAGCTGCCTGCTTCTCTCTGCAGCTCCTGCCTGGAGATGCTTGGTCCTACCACAGAGCCCAAACAGCCCACACAGGCAGAGCAGTGCTGGGAGCAGAGGCTGGGAGAAACTTCCAAGGCTGGATAGGGCTTGGAGCAACCTGGGATGGTGGAAGGTGTCCCTGTCCAGGGCAGGGAGTGGCACTGGATGAGTTTTAAGTTTCCTTCCAACACAAAGCATTCTGGGATTGTGTGATTTTGACACTGAAATGCCTTGTGAGGTCAGCACGGGTCACTGCCTGTGTCCCCCTCACACCCAGCTGGCCGTGACAATCGGATTTGGCTGTTCCAAGGCAGAGGCTGTGTTAGGACTGGTGTCTGCTGAGGAAGCAGAGCTTGCAGGGCCAGACCTCCGTCAGCTTTGGGACTTACTGGGCACTTCCAGCCTTGTCTGCAAGGGGACAGAGCTCAGAGGTGTTGCCTTCTCCCACTTTGTGTGAGCTGGGAGGGAGGAGACTCATCCCAGGCTCTTCCGGAGGGAAAGGCCATGCACAGAGGGGCCCATGGGCCAGCAGCACCAGAGCTGGGCTGGCCAGGCAGCTGCTCATTGCTCTGCCCTCACCTCTGGGACACTCACAGGGACTGTCCCTGCCACCTCTGCCATGGCTGGAACCAGAGGCACAGAATGACAGAACGTCCTGAGCCGAAAGGGACCCAAAAGGATCACAGCTCCAGCTCCTGGCCCTGCACAGACACCCAACAGTCCCACCCTGTGCACCCCTGAGAGCATTGTCCAAACTCTCCTGGAGCTCTGGCAGCCTCGGGGCTGTGCCCATTCCCTGGGGAGCCTGGACAGTGCCCAGCACCCTCTGAGGGAAGAACCCTTCGCTGATCTCCAGCCTAACCCTCCCCTGGCACAGCTCCAGCTGTTCCCTGGGTCCTGTCCCTGTCACAGAGAGCAGAGATCGGAGCTGCCCCTCAGGAGGAGCTGCAGCCCCCACTGAGCTCAGCCCTCAGTCCCCTCTTCTCCAGCTGAACAATCCCAGTGCCCTCAGATGCTCCTCAGCTCCTTCCAAATCCTCATGTCCCTCCTTTGGACACTCTCCAACAGCTTTAGATCCTTCTGATATTGTGATGCACAAAACTGCACCAGGACTCAAGGCCACACCAGAGCAGAGTCTAAATCTGAATCTTTGCCTTAGCAGGGCAGGTAGGAACAAGAGTCCTTCTGGGCTGAGGAGTCTTTCCCAAAGGAAAAAGACCCCAGTGGGTGCCAGGAAGACTGAGGACTTTTATATTAACACCATCTTCCTTTCCACAGGGCTCCTAGAAAGGATCACAGCAGGATCACAGCTGCCAGAGGAGGAGGAAGAGGAGGCAGAGCTGTGCGCCCGTGGAAGGGAGCAGGGTGGGCAGGCACAGTGCATGGCAGGGCTGCTGGAGCAGAGGCAGGTGAACATTGAGCTGTCCAGCATTTAATCTTATTGAACAGCTCTGCTCAGCTACTGAGCCCTCCAGGGATCCAGCCTTCCCTCTGACTCTTTCCATTTCATTTGCTGTGGGTTTGTCTTTGGTTCAGAGAACACAGGAGCAGCAGCAAGTGCAGTCTCTCTCCATGAAGTCTGTGAGGCCTGGGGGAGGTGGAGTCCCCAGGCACCTGAGGGACACACAGCAGTGAACACCTGACCTTGTATTTACTTCCCAAGGTTTTCCCAGCCTGAGGAATGCTCCAAACCTTGCTCCATGGACACAAGAAGATTGTCTCTGCATGGGAACGGCAGATGCAGTTCAGAGAGGTTTGTTTTGGGGTGCTGAGCCTTCCTCCCACCACTCTCATTTCTCTGACTGATGCTAATGCCACACTTCAGACTCTGTGTTTTAATTCCAAACAAACATTAGAGAACTCCCTAGAGCAGGGAGTGTCCACGTGTCCATCTCCCCAGCAGCATCCAAGGCTGCCTGGGGGCCTTCCCCACCTCTGCTAGCAATCCTGGGATTCAATTCGGTGGATGCTCTCTGATGTCAGGGAGTCAAAAAGGCAGCAGAGCAGCTCCCGGGCCTGGGGAGGAAAGAAGGAAAGGGTTAGGGGAGAGCTGTGAGTTCTGTGCATGGCAAAGGAACTCCTCTCCAGAGGCAGGATTCTTGTGCAGAGGCTGTTTTCCAGGCTGGATCGATCCCAGCATAGAGGTGGCTCTGAGTGTCCCACAGCAGGGACAGCCCTGCTCCTTGTGATGCTCAGGAGTTGTTTCCAAGGAACTGAGGAAAAGCAACAACATGCAGGGTGCTGAGTGGGAAATGCCCTTCCTCCCCAGCTGCTCTGCCTGTCCTTCCCAAACCCAGCCCGGGAGCAGCCCTGGCACGGCTGTTTCCGAGCTGGAGAGGCCAATGTGGTGCCAAGGGCTGTGGCCCTGCAATCTTGGCTGTGCTACTGAGCACCACGGCCCCAAAGCACTGCAGAGGCTGTGCTGCCACCCACCCCACACAGCCCTCAGGCCCTCCTGCCAGCCCTGCTTCTCCCCACAGCTTTTTAGGCTCTTTTTAAGGACTCCAGCCCTTCTGCCTGCTGCTGAGGGACAGAGGGTCATGCCAGGAGGGGCTGGGAGGTGTTTTCCCTGTGTTGCTCTGCCCCAGTCCCAGGTTTCAGGTTTCTCTGGAGCAGCCGCTGCGGCTCCAGGCAGAGCAGAGGGATTAGAGCTGCCAGGGGAGGCCCCATGGGCTCTTCCAGGGGGACAGGGACTGTGTCACCCCCCTGCTCTGACGGCTGATGGTGGCAGGTCATTGATGTCACCAAGGGACAGCCACCTCGTCCTCACAGTCCCAGCTGCAGGTGAGAGGAAATGTCCATCCCCAGGACATCTCAGTGCCCAGGCCGAGCACAGCACTCCCTGACCACTCTCTTATCACTGGAGACATCCCAGTCTGGGCATGGACCAGCTGCAGGGACATCTGGGACACCTCCATGCAAGGTCAACAGCCCCTAATGGTGGCACCAACAAACCAGGGCTCTGCCACTTCCAAATGTGAGCTGTGCTGGGTGTGCCCAGCCATGGCACCTGCAGGGTCACTGGTGAGAACGAGGAGCTTGCAGAGCGGGGATATGTCTGCTCCTCAGGCAGGTGTTTCACCCAGGGCAGCTGAAGGTGCTCCAGGAATAGAGGAGCAGGCAGACAAGCAGCCCAGGCACAGCTGTCAGCACTGCAACAGGCCACATTTGGAAAGCTGATTTCTCATCCTATTGCCTAATCCCAAATCACACTGGGAGCGAGGATGATATTCCATTTCAATTCCATGGCTCGACTCCACTAGGAAAGGCTGCAGCTCTGCGCACACCACAAGGATTTGAAACCCATGTTCATTTAACCCTCCTGAACTTTGCCTGAAATCGTGTTGTTGCTCATTAGCTTTGCCCTGCAAAGCCTGGCTGACATTTCATAAACTCATTAGCAGGAGATCAGAGCTCAAACATTATTCCTAGGGCCATCCTTTGAGGAACAGATTCCCCCGTGCATTTGCTCCTCAGATCTCACTCTGATTCCTGAACCTACCCTGAACTGGGGAGGACAAGGCCCATTGGAGAAGCACCAGGAGCTGCTGCTGTGCTGTTTGTGTCCCCAGTGGGACGTGCTGCTGGCCCAGGACTGCACTCCTGCTCCAAACTCTGAGCTCCTGCGAGCAGCCCCTGCTCCAGAGGGATTAGGTCGCGCATCCCAGGCTGCCAGAAGCAGGGAGAAGGCCTGAGCATATTTGCTTTCTCTCCTCTCCAGCACAAAAAGCCCTCTAAGCCTCTCCCTGATAGGCTCATTCCGCGGCGCCGGGAAGCAGAAGGGATTTTATGTCAGGCACAGAGATGTAATGTCCTTTCAAAGCAAATCAGGAGGCAGGCTGGACTTGCTGCCCTGTCACATTCCTTGGCAACAGCCTGGCACCCTGGCAGCAGCCGGCACTGGGCTGTGACAGCCCTGCAGCTCCGCAGAGCCGTGCAGGCAGCGCTGCCCAGGCACTGCAGCGCCGGGAATCACACTGCGCCTTTGGGAAACGGCAGCCCAGCGACTTTGGGGAACTTGGGGTAGTTTTGTCTGTGTTAAAAGTGGGAATGCACACTTCAAAGAGGGCTCTGTGTCTTTTAAGGCTCAATCCTTAGAGCACTGGTGCTGAAGGCAGCAGCTCTGATGTGTTAGATGAGGTTACAAACACATCTCGCTCTCCTGCTGGGCTTTTATTGGGAAGAAAAAGGGATCCAGAGGAGAGGTTTGTCCACTTGCTACCATTTCCTACTCTCCACAGTTCTTTTATCACAGAATCACAGAATGCTTTGGGTTGGGAGGGACCTTAAAGCTCATCTCATCCCACCCCCAGCCAAGGGCAGGGACCCTCCACCATGACTTTTCATCTCCTGGTCCCAACTCCTCAGGCTCTGCCTCCTCTATCCAAACCTCTCATTTGTTTTGAACTAAACTTTGATGATTACAGCCAGAATTTTGAATGCATTTATGCAGTTTATTCCCATTAGCTGCCCACATGTCTGGAGCTCAGCGTTTCCTTTCTTGGGATGAATTACTGAGAAAATATTCAGCTAGACCATCCCTGGAATGGCTAATGGCTTCATTCCTCCTCTTCCACTTGGATTTGGGCTTCTGAAATGTAACTTTGAGAACACAGGACGTGTGCCAGCTTGGCCATAAGGCTGAATGAACATTTCCTGTCAATAATTTTTGACAAATATCACAGATATTTGAAATTGTTCCCTGTGAGGGTGGGGAGGCCCTGGCACAGGTGCCCAGAGAAGCTGTGGCTGCCCCTGGATCCCTGGCAGCGTCCAAGGCTAGCCTGGATGGGGCTTGGAGCAGCCTGGGCTAGTGGAAGGTGTCCCTGCCCATGGCAGGGGATTGGAAGGGGATAAGCTTTAAGGTCCCTTCCAACTCCAGCCATTCCATGATTCTGTGACATTTTTCTCAGTGTTGATTTTTCACAAAAAGCAACGGAATTTCTACGGAAAGGAGCTTTATCAGTATCTCCAAATATTTTGATTCAAAACCGTGTCCCCACTGCAATGTGTGGGACAGTTTGACAGGATTTTGGTCCCACCTTCCCTACGTTCTGATCTCTCAGCCTAAGCCAATGCTTGGGGCTGGCACCACCTCTGTCTCATAAAAGTTACTATTTTCTCTCAAATTTCAACCAACATTGACAAGTTTCGTTCATCACAGGGGCACAAAAGACACATATCTTTATCACAAACTTCTCTACTTGCCTGATGCTCGTTTTGGGGATAAAGGAGATGCTCTGCAGTGTCCAGGACTGACTGGTTCTGCCAGCAAGCACTGGGGGCAAAGAGAAAGGGAAGCAGGGTTAGTTTGCCATGTCAGCTGGGACGGAGGGAGGGAGGGAGATGACCCAGCTCTGGGGAGCTCTGTGCCAGCAGCTCCAGCCACGGGCAGCTGTTACTGCACCTCTTTACACAGCTAAATCCTGGGTTTTACAAAGCTTTGTGTAAATGGCTTTGCACTATTTAAATATAAACCTTCCACCCAAACAGCAATGTCCACTTGCATAATGATGGCTCTGGGAAATGCACATAAATGTGGGTACAGAGCTCTGGGCAATGGGCTTTTTGTCCACCAAGATAATCTGGGTGTTTCCCCCAGTCCCAGGATTTACTAAACTGGGATTTGAACCCAGTGAACCACTGCCTCACCAGTCCTGGTTTTGCTCTGGCCTTCCTCAAGCCACACACGAACCGACCACAAAATGTATTCCAGAGGAAGCAAAAGGCAAGGCACAAATTTCAGAAGTGCCTTTTAAGCTGATTCCGTGCACACTCAGAGCCTTAGGCTTGAAAACTCTCCAGAGGCTTAGGAATCCACTCCCTTCTCCCTGCCCCCATATCCAGGTATTGTGCTTGGCAACAGTTTTCCCTTCACTGCTTTTCAACAGCTTCGAGATTTTACACCCCAAGTGTTCATTTTTTTTTTTTTTCCAGTTTTATTTCTACACCTCCTTCTCCTCCAAAGCTCCCCGGGATGAGCTCCTATCGGGATAACATCGCTCCCTGCGAAGAGCAATTAACACTTGGTAAGAATGTTTCATCAGAGAGAAAAACATCCAGCTAAGTTCCTCAGCACTTGGCTTCTGTTCTGATTGCAGCCCCTCATTTAAAGGCAGGACGGCACAAAGCCTGGCCTAAACTCGGATTTTCTCCTGCTGCAGCTGGGTTTTGGGGGTGCTTCTGCCAAACCCTGCCTACTGAGCCGAGTTAACCAGGTGAGCTGCTAAATCTGCCACAACACAGGTCCTGACAATCTGAAAGTGCTTTTTAAATGCTTAAAGCATAGAGGAGTAATCGCTGTGGAATCAGCATCACCTCTTAAGGCAGCTAAATCTGGTTTGTCATGCATAAAAAGCAGAGCATGCCTTCCTTCCAGGAGTTGCTTTGAATGTACTGCTGTAAATTCTTGCCTCTGCCACCCTGCAGCCAGGAAATGTGGCTGTGAAAACAAGTTATGACAGGGAAAATTCAGATGCTTTCTCCCGAGCTATCCAGGCAGCCGGATGCTGACAGAACAAGAAAGGTGAGTCCCACATCATTTTCCCTTGGCTGTGGAGAGGACGGTGTCACTTCGCTCTCCGGGTTCTCCCCAGTGTCCCCATGCTCCCTCACCTCTCCCAAACACTTCCCTCTGCCCTCAGAGCTCCTCTTGGCACGCTCCCAGCCTCTCCCAGATTCCTGCTTTGGCTCCACTTTTGGCAGGCAACCCAACTCTCAGGCTGCTTTTGTGCCCACACCTGCATTGTTCGTGTCCCTTTTTCTGTGTTTTGGTGAAGAAATAACTCCCTGGATGTCCAGAGCGGGCCCTGCTGCTGAACAGCCACAGCAAGGAGGGTCTGGGGCTGTCCCCAAACCCCCCAGGATCTGAATGTCTCGACATGCCACGGGCAGAGCTGGCTTAGGAAAGCTTTAACAGGCTCAGGACTAGGCGCAGTTACACTGGCAGAGCCCACATTGTTCCTCTCAACACCTGATTCCTCCTTATCCCAGCCCATCTCTGACATCACAGCCAGGCTTCCATACAGATGGGAGCGTCCCTCCCCGTGGCACAAAGACGGAGAAATGTGCCTCAGCTGTGACTCAAGTCCCAGGGCTGGAAAATAATTCTTTCACTGCCGTGAGGCTTCAGCAGTGCAGCTGAAAAATGCAGGGACCTGGGCAGGTATTGGAATCCTGGGCCCTGGCAGAGAGAGGGAGATAAATATCCAGAGATTTATCCGGGACAGAAAGGGCTGATGGAGCTGTAAGAGTAATTAACCTCTGGTGTTATTTAAATTGAAGATGTCTTGGCATGAAGTGTCCTTGGGAGGCACCAGTGAAGTCAGGCTGATTTTAAACAGTTCCACGGCTTGGCAGACAATGAAGGTGTGAGCTCCTGATCTCCCTGAGGATCAGAGCCCTCCCTCCTCCCACCCTCGGGCACACCTTGCTGCCCCTCCCTTCCACAGGCATTTTTCCATCATGAGGGCAAAAATGGTGGGTTGGTTTTTTTTTTGGTTTTGTAGAGCTGGTTTGAAACGGCTCTGTGATTGCTCGTTCTGGCACTGGGGGGAGAGGCAGAGTGGATCCTGCTGTTCGGGGCTGGATCCTGGTATTTGGGGGTAGATCCTGCTGTTTGGGGCTGGATCCTGCTGTTTGGGGGTAGATCCTGCTGTTTGGGGTTGGATCCTGGTGTTTGGGGTAGATCCTGGTGTTTGGGGCTGGATCCTGGTGTTTGGGGCTGGATCCTGCTGTTTGGGATGGTTCCTGGTGTTTGGGGTTGGATCCTGGTGTTTGGGGCTGGATCCTGCTGTTTGGGGCTGGATCCTGCTGTTTGGGGTTGGATCCTGCTGTTTGGGGTTGGATCCTGGTGTTTGGGGCTGGATCCTGCTGTTTGGGGCTGGATCCTGGTGTTTGGGGCTGGATCCTGCTGTTTGGGGTAGATCCTGCTCTTTGGGGTAGATCCTGCTCTTTGGGGCTGGATCCTGCTGTTTGGGGTGGATCCTGCCCTTTGGAAGTGCCTCCTGACCCCATAACTTATGCACGGGTATTTTGCAGCTCAGCACAGAAGTTCATCCTTTGTGCAGAGCAGGGTGAGGGGTGAAGGTGCAGAGAATGGCACCTGGAGCTGCCCACTCCGTTCTCAGCCCCAGGCTCTGTGAAGGGCAGGAGAAGCCATGGGAGGCTCTCGGGACTGACCCCTGGAAACACACCAAGCCTACAGGAGAAGGAAGTGCTGAGCTGCAAGCTGAGCCTTAAGCAGCACCCATGGCTTTGATGAGGAAAGTATGGAGAAAATAAAGAGGTGGAGGGATCTTGAGTGACTCTCCAGTTCCCAAAAGCTCACTTTTTTTTTCCCCCTCTTGTAAACCAGGGAAAGAGTGGGGGAATTCGCAGCACAAAGGTCTTGGGTAACTTGCTCTTTTTCTCCCCTTGCAGAGTGGAAGGTTTGGGATGTGGCTCCCAAGGATTTCAGATCAATGGAAGCAAAGTGAAAATGCTGTCATTAGCTTAAAACATTTTTGAAAGGTTACCAATGAAATTTGTTCCAACTATTCCTCCCAGGTGTGGCCCTGTAACACTTCGTCAAAACATGAGAACTCTGAGGTGCAGCAACGTGGATGTTCAGCTTTGATCCCTTGGTGCCTGCAAGCTCCAGAATCCCTGAATCCCTGATTCCTGTCCCACTGACAGCACTTCCTGGAAGTGCTCCAGAGGGTACAGCCAAAGTCAGGACAGTGTTTTTGGCGTGGCTGTGCTGCTCCACATGGGATGTGGCACAAAACAGACTCTTGGTTCCTGTGCCAGAGGAGCCATGTGCGAGAGCTGCACATCCCAGTGCCAAATACCAGCCCCGTGCAGGGAACCCTTCCCTCTGGGGAACACAGGGTTAATTGCCCTGCTAATCACTCCGTTTCACTAATCAGTCCCTGCAGAGGGGTTCTGTTTGTTTTTCCAGGCTTATACATCCTCTACCCAGCGTTTCTGGTGATTTATTTAAGAGGCTAATTTTTGATTTTGCTCTCTGGCGTTTATTTTAAGGTTTGGGTTTTTGGAATTTTTTTTTCACAGCAAACATAAAATCTGCTAAGATATTTCTCCTAGGAATTTTATTGATTCAGCAGGTCTATTCCCAACGTGAGTCCTTATTTCAGAGAATTCCCTGTATTCATGGAACCACACTGCCAAGCCTCATGGACACTGCATGTCCTTAACAAAGAACACAACTCGGTATTTAAAGGTCCTGAGTGGAGGATCCATGGCTTGGGAACTGTGGGACACTCTCAGGTATTGGACCTCTTATGACAAGACAGACATTGAGGGGCTGGAGTGTGTCCAGGGAAGGGAACAGAGCTGGGAAGGGGCTGGAGCACCAGGAGCAGCTGAGGGAGCTGGGGGGGCTCAGCCTGGAGAAAAAGAGGCTCAGGGGGACCTTGTGGCTCTGCACAGCTCCTGACAGGAGGGGACAGCCAGGGGGGTCGGGCTCTGCACCCAGGGAACAGGAGGAGACGAAACGACCTCGGGCTGTGACAGGGGAGGTTCAGGTTGAATATTGGGAAAATTTCTTCACAGAAAGGGTGGTCAGGCACTGGCACTGGCCCAGGGCAGTGATGGAGTCACCATCCCTGGAAGTGTTTAAAAAATGTGCGGAAGTGGCACGTGAGGCCTGATTTAATGGTGAACGTGGCAGTGGTATGGCGGTGCTGGCTGGACGTGATCTGTTCCAACCTCACCAATTCCATGAGCCAATGACTGACCCATTAACAATACCTGTGAAGAGCTGCCTTTGAGTGGCAGCTGCCCTGAGCACAAGACAGACAGAGGTGCCCTCCCTCAGAGCAGGAGCTCCTCCTTACCTGTCCAGCAGGGAGCCCAGGGAGGTGACAGTGCTGTCCCGCTGTGCTGCCAGCACCAGGCACAGGCCATCCTTCAGCAGGGAACACTGCAAGAGAGGCAGGGACAGAGCTTTGGTGCTGCTCTGCACTTGAGCAAGTCTGGCTGCTGGGTGAGGGACAGGAGCCACAAAGGGACAGATCCTTCCAAACAGAGCCAGTGCCATGTCAGAGCTGGTGCCATCCCCACAGCCTAGCAGCATTCCTGCTCCCCTCTCTGAGGGAAAACCAGCAGATTATCTGGGTGTAGTATTCAGTCCCTACATCTGCTGGAAGCAGCAACACCAAGACAGGTAAACATTGAGATATTGTAGCAGAAACACTCATCATTTGAAGCAGCCCATCTCCCTTCCACCAAGGGAAAGCAAAGGCTGTAACATTCACCTTTGGCTCAGCAGTGCTGGATCCTTCTGGAAACATGCCAGCTCTGCCCAGGGCCATTTATCTCTGACAGGAGCAAGGAGGGATGGCTCTGCTCCCCCCACGCTGATTTGTCCTTCCTAGAGAGCTGTGCACATTCCCTGTGCAGAGGGATGGATCCTCGGGGGACTCAGGGGATGGGAAGCAGTGCTTACACTAATTGGCTGCTGGATGTAATTGCTGTTCCATACAGATGTACTTCAAAGGGATGCTGTCAGTTTAAAAAAGCACAACCTGAAAAGATCTTACCTGCTCCTATTACAGATAACACCCAAGACGTAGAACTGAGAGCTGGAAGCCCCAGTGTTGGTGTTTTGTGCAGGCCTGCTGTGGTCTGACAGCCCTCGGGTGATTGTTGCTTTGCTACTGCCACTGTAATTACCTTCCCCCCTTGTTTACTCTCTGCTGCTGACAGCACTTTCCTGCACATTGCACCTTCCAGCTTCGTCCAGGCAAGGTTCCTGACTTGGTGGGCTTCTCCTACACCAGGAGGAAAGCAGTCTGGGCCTGGTGTTCTGCTGTTGTGGAGCAGTGTCAGCTCAGCCCAGCAGCACATCCTGTGCCCAAACCCCAGGGTGGGCTGTGCCTCGAGCTGTCAGCACCCACTGAGAGCCACAGACTGCTTTGGGCTGGAAGGGACCTCAAAGCCCATCCAGTGCCACCCCTGCCATGGGCAGGGACACCTTCCACTGTCCCAGGCTGCTCCAAGCCTCATCCAACCTGGCCTTGGACACTGCCAGGGATCCAGGGGCAGCCACAGCTGCTCTGGGCACCTGTGCCAGGGTCTCACCCCTGCCCTCTGGCAGTGGGAAGCCATTTCTCTTTGTCCTGTCACTCCATCCCTTGTAAACTGTGTCTCTCCATCTTTCTTGTAGCTCCTTCAGGTCCTGGAAGGCCACAATTAGGTCACCCCAAAGTCTCCTCTTTTCCAGGCTGAACAATCCCAATTCTCTCAGCCTGTCCTCCCAGCAGAGCTGCTTCATCCCTCTGCTCATCCTGGTGCCTCCTCTGGACTCACTCCAGCAGCTCCACGTCCTTCCTGTGCTGGGAACCCCAGAGCTGGAGGCAACACTCCATGTGGGAAATCTCTGTTTTGGGCTTCAGGGCACAGTCCAAAAAGTGAAGGGGTTGTAGAGGAGGATTAATGGGGTGTGATTACAGACAGGGAAATAGAAACTGTATTTATACAGAGAAACAAGACAGGAGACAACAGCAGAACACACAGAATGGAGCACTGATGGGTGACTGGAATGAAACATTCAGTAAATGAACGCTGGTGGGCCATTCCCATGAGGGCTACGTTCACACAGGATGGTGTCGAGGGCTCCCAGGGATGCAGGAACACCGGGAAGTGTCCCCACTGCCCACGTTACTCACCAGAGGTGCCAGGGCTCAGAGGCAGTGTCACAATAGTGCCACCAAAGCACATCTGCTCAGGGCAGCACATCCGAGCGAGGCAGCAAAAGGCTCTTCTTTTGTGCCAAGGAGGCAAAGCCCAGCTCCAGCTGTTCCATACCTTTGCTGCAGCACTGCCCTTGGCCCTGCTGAGCTTCTGGGAGATGCAGAGAGCCTGAGGGGAGTCCAGCACGGCCAGGCGAGCTCCGGTCACCACCAAGCCACTGCCCACGAGCTCCTCCAGCAGCTCCACGTACGGGGGGGGCTCCGAACCCCGCAGGATTATCCCAGGCAACACCAGGCAAGTGGTGTGGCACAGGTTCTCCAGCAAAGGCTGACCTGATGAGAAAAGAGCAAAGCACTTATTCGGTCTCTCCCCCCAGCGACTCGGGGCCCTCTCAGTGCCTCTGCCCTGGCACAGACACGGCCGTGGCAGTCGGAGGCACCGCGGTGTTGGGATGTGCTTTGGGATGCGCTTTGGGATGCTTATCCCCAGCTGCTGCAAGCCTTTGTGTCCCTGTCTGGGGATCACAAGGCAGCAGGAGTGACCCCATTTCAGGAGTCAGACAAGGACAACTGCTGGTTTGCTACAGGAGATACTATTCCATTTTCATTTTTTCCAAGCAGAGAAAGCTGCTAATCCAGCTGCTTTTATAATCCCAAATGTAATTCTGCTCAGCATACGTGAGGCTTAATGTATTTCATATTTTCCTCATGATAAATCTGTCTGTCCATTAGGCAGCAGCTTTGTGATAATTATTTGCTGGAAGGAGGTTTCCTTGTGTGCAAGAGCTTCCTCTAGTGTCCAAGATGAGCCCAGAACGTGAGTGATGTGTCTGCTTTGCTGGAGGCACTTACGAGATCGTGCCTGACAGTTCAGAGATCACGTGGACTTGCTTTTCCAGGGCAGTAACTCTTTGAAATACATTTCCTGAGACACAAACACATCAGGGCTGTACACTGCTTTCCTTTTTACTCTGCTTAGGCATCTTCAAAGCTAAGATATCCTCATGCAGCAGGAAATTAGGGGCATGTATTTTGAGATTAGCTCCTGACACTGAGCTGCGCAAAGCCTGCAGAATACCTGTGCTCTCTCCACAACAAGCTATTTGATTATTTTATTTTCTGGAATTTCTTTAAAAATCAAGTGCTTCAGTCATAGCAAAGCTGTGCTACAGGCCTGGCGCTTTCCCATGGTGCAGTAGGATGATGGAGAAAACACCTTTTCCAAATAACCTTGGGAAAAATCCTCCTTCAGAGACCCCCTGCACAAAAGTGGCTTGGTGTTCACACCAAGGGCAGAGGACTTGATTTACCACCCCCATCTTGCACTTCTGCACCTGCTGGTGTGGGACCAATGCCCCCCCAAAATCCTGGGTCAAGCAGGCCTGGTCTGTGATTCTGTCCCATTTTTATTGTGCTCCTCTCCCATCCACAACAATCTTGGGATTAACGACTGCAGTGATCAGGTGTGGTACAGGAACATTTTCTGAGCTGCCCACATTGCTCACATCAGAATGTGATGTTGCTACATTGCTACAGCAATGAGAATGACCTGGTTCTAAACAATTCTATTCCCCAGGGATGCTTTACCTGGTCCCTGCTTATTCGTAAAGGCTTGGGATCAATCCACAACATCCCAACGTGGGAGCATCCCCCTGTGTCAGTGCCATCTCCTGCCCCTGCACCACAGCTGTGTTTACACATGTCTAGCAAGTCAAATCAGCAGGAAAGGCCCTGAGAAGCTGCTGCCTCCCAGGGAAGTGTCAGCCTGGCTGAGGCTCCAGCTCCCAATCAAAGTCAGCCTGGCGATAGCTGGGAGTCATTTGGATCTGGCAGCTGCTCAGCAGCAGTGGGAACTGAATGAGCTCTCAGCCCAGCTCAGGAGAGTTCTCTGGCCACGCTGCCAGCAGCTATTTATCTACTCACAGAACAGCTCACCAGTGCCCAGCCCTGCACTCCTGCCTCCCCAGGGGAGGCTCTGAATGGACACAAACCACCAAGGTTGTGCTGAGACACGTGGGAAGGGTTCAGGACACCAGCTGTGCTGCTAGTGCTTGTTCTGCTGCTGCTGTTGAGGTCAGCCCTTCTGGGCAGCTCTGTCTTTAAAGCCCTGAAGTGCTGGCAGGTGAACAGTTAAAGGCTGGACTCCCCTGGAGCTGTTCTCTGCAGCTCAGAGCTGTCTCTCCCTTCTGAAAGGACATCAATACCCAATCTTTCTGCCACCAGATGGTTTGTCTTGCTGTCCAATTAATCAATAGCAGTTCCAATCTATAACAGGAGTTATGTTTCCTTACCAGGACTGCCTGGCTGCTCGGAGCCCAGCACACTGGGATGTTTTCCTGGGTCACGGGTTAGGATCCTGCGCTGCTTCCTGAGTGCCAGGCTGAGGATGGGGTCATGTTTCAGGTTATGGATCTGCAGGAGGGAAGGCAGGGAGGGAGAGAGAAGCAAGTCATGTGAACACATTACCTAATGAGGAGGGATAACACTCCTGAAGTATTGATTCAGGCAAACTGTGAAGCTTTTGTTGCTGTCGTGTACCTCTGTAATTGCCAGCCCAGAAAACACCTGCTTGTCTGGAAAGACAAGAACATTTTGCATGCATTCTTCTTTTTAATTGAGCTTTAATTCAGTGCAGCATCTCGTCCCATATCCAGACATTGTTCTAAGGTCTCCACTCCCAGCTTTTCAAGGCCAGGAGCTCAAAACCTGTGTGAGTCTGACAGCTTTAGCTGGTGCCACAGTGGGGTGGAGCAGCTCCCTTGTCTCTGAGTGAACTGGCACAGTGACACTGCCCTGCAGAGAGCTGCACATCCACATTAGCAAAGCCCATTACATATGGGGCCACTTCCAGAGTTAATCTCCTTGGACCATCTCAGCTGGATCACCTCTGAGCCACAGCAAGGCTCAAACATTTCCATCCCTTTGCTGAGCGTTTCCCATCCATTTTTACATCATCAGCCATCCCACCTCATCTCCATCCCTGAATGACACAAAGCTGGTGAAAAACCAGCTCCTGGGTCACGTGTGCCTCAGCAGTCAGGGTGATGCTGCTGTCCCTGCTCACGACCTGCTTCCAAAGCAGTGTTGACCATCTGGGAGCAGGAGCCCTGAGCCCTCCCAAATTTACAGCAGAGTGCTGAACAGACAGATCTGAGGCAGCTCTTCCCCACTGAGGCCGCCTGGGTCAGTACAGAGTGTGGGAGGAACATCCCCAGGACAAGGAAACACATCCAAAGCTGCATTATGTAAAGCATAATAGGAGAGAAGTCATGGGACAGCAGGGCCACTGCTCTGACCCAGCAGGATAAAGCTCAGGAAAGGGCACATTCCTACCTCTTCCTCCTGCACTGTCTGACATTGGGCACAGCACAGCCCTTCTGGGAAAAACAGCTTCACATCCCGCACAGCCATTGGATAGGATTTGGAGCCTGAGAGATAAATACAATGAGAAGATTCTCTCAGGCCATGAATTAAACATTCTCTAGACTCACACTCATCTTTTGGAGAGATTGATGATGTGCAACTCACTGCAGTAATTGCTTTAAAGGCCAGCTGTTCTGTACAGTAATAGCAAACATTTTAAACCATTATATTTAGAATAATTCCACTGCCTCCTTGGTGTTTTGATTCCGTCCTACTATCACTCAGCAGTTTCCTCATGTAAACAAGATTCCTTCTATTTCCCAACAGTGGAGCTGAGGGAATCATGTTAAGGAGATTGTGAAACCTTTCAATTCCAGCTCTAAATCCTGTTGTTGTTCCTTTGCTTCTGGATCACACCAGGCTGCTCTTACTGAAAGGGAAGAGCTACTGGTTAGTAAAATAAACGTTCTTAGTAAAGATAATACAGGTTCCCAAATATGCTGGGAACTCTGACCATGGAAATCAGAATTAGCACGAGGCATTGCTGATGGAAGTACATTTTTCTGTTCACCTCTGGTCAAGAGAGGCAAATTGAGACTGGAACAGTCAGAGAAATGACATGAGGATGACTGGAGGAATGGAGAATCATCCGAAGAGCAAAACCAGACCTTGGCTCCTTTGACCCGACACGACCCAAAGCTGAGAAACAATTTGATTTCTGATAAACACTTCAGGGTAGGAAAGGTCAGAGGCGTAAAAAGAGATACTTAAAATAAAGTCCAGATAATAGCACAGGAACAAATGGGCACAAACTGTGTGTGGCTATATTTAAGTTTGAAAATGTAAGAAGATTTTTAGCCCTCAAAGCTCTGTGACATCCATCCGGTTGGGGTGGGTGCTTATGGAAGGGAAAACGAGATGGGGTTGTCTGTGAGTGAATTAACTGAACTCAGTGACTTGAGAGGTCCCTCCAGGCTTAGCAGCTGAATATTTTTCTATAAAGCAACAGTGTTATAAAGCATTACTCAGAATGTTTGGAGATTTGTGGATGGAAAATATTAGAGAGGGAAAAGCTATTTCTATTTAACTGGAGTTTAGCTAGATTGTCAATGTGCTGGCACAGATCCATCCTCCTGGGATACAAATATCCTGTGAAATATTACCACCTTTGAGGCTCCCCATTCAAAGAATCCCACCTGAGAGCACTCAGCCCTGTTTGAGCTCCATAATTCCAGGTATTGTATAGCCAGAGCCCTTAAGGCAGCAGTTTCCAGTCCTGAGGTTGTGTAAGCCACCAGTGGATGAGCTGGGCTGGATCCTTTCCATGCCTCCACAGCAAACCTTCTGTGCTTCAATCATTTGTGGCATTACAGAGAATGCAAATGCTCCCAAATGAGCTTTTTACTCTCACTTTGCTCAAGGTACAAGACAGTGGAAGGTGCATTTGTAAGAGCTCTTTGGATGCAAGATGAAGCAGAATACAACAACTTCTCAAGCTGCAGCAGAGATGGGAGGGTGCAGGTTTACCTCTGCAGCTGAGCCCCAGAGGATTAAAGCTGCATTTCTTGGTTCACCAGCCTCCCTGGAACTCCATCTTCAGCTAAATTGCATTTCCCCTGTCACTTAGGGAGGAAATAGTAAGAGTTCGCTCTGCTTCAGGCATTAACTGAAGTACTTCCTCAGCTGAAGCAAAACTAGGAAAGCTCAGTATTCTGCCTAGGGAAGGAAGATGGTCTTGCACAGTGCCCCAATTACTCCTGGAAAGCTTTTCCTGCGTGACTTGTGGGTAAATGTTTCACCTGTGTTGGAGGACAAGCTCTGGGAGGTGCAGGGGGTTAGGAACACTCCTTTCCTTCTGGGCAGGTGGCTCCAGGGCAGAGCAGCTGGGTCAGATCCATCAGAGTCAGCTCCAGCTGCATCCCTGCTCCTGGAATGTGTGCAGGGAGGGCTCTGGGAGCCAGCCCCATCCCTGGGTCCTGCACAGTGCACATGGCCTGGGCTCAGTGGGCAGGGCCAGCTCTGTGCTCAGCCCAGAGCTCAAAAGCAACTTCAGATCCCATCCTAGGGGTCCGAGGGGAAGCACAAGGATCTCTGTAACACAGGGATCCCTGTCAATCCCAACAAAAACCAGGATGAGATTCAGCTTCTCTTTCTTCTCTTTCATTGAGTTTTGCTGGGGATGCTCCAACTGTAGCAAATATCTGAAATCTGGAATATCTATCACCCATTCTTAGCCATGACTGAGGAGTTTCAGGGCAATCTGGATACATAATCTATTCATCAAGAGCAAGACAAGCAGGGGCTGATAATGGAAAAGTATTGGCTGAAGAGTCCTGAACACTTTTTTGGGGGTGGATAGATCCTGCTCTTCAGTCACTCCCACAAATCCTGAGGGATCATGGTGACAGATCTCTCCTGGCTGAGTCCTAGTCCTCAGGATTAAAGAAGGGTCTCCATCAAGGGGTTGGTTCTCTTCCCCAAGCTGTGGCTCCTTCATTCCCTCCCAGTTCTCAGCAGCCCACTGGAGATGGATGAAAAGAAGGAGGGATTTCACAGCCCAGGACACAATAGGAAGAGCCAAATACTCCAATGGATCTTGTCAGGAAAGTTCTCCTGGGATTTGAGGGCACACAGTGCCTGCCAGCTCACCTGAGCCGACAAATTATTGCTTTATTACTTTTGTATTCCTTTAACTACTTAGAGGAAAAACACAAGCAGGGAGCTAACAATGCTTAATTCCTTGTGAATTTTGGAATGATATCCTTCCCTCCTTGTGGCAATGATGTTGTGCTCTCCACAGACTGCTCTCTCCAGGGGTACTTCCCATTTCCCCATCCTTCACCCCACACACTCTGCAACACCCCAGTGCCTCCCTGCTGGCAGAGGAGCTGGGATGGTTCAGCATCCCAAGGATGTGCCCATGTCCCAGCTGGGAAGAGCCTCTCCAGGTGGAAAACAGCTGGAAAGAGCCTTTCCAAATGGCAAACAGCTGAGTTTCCCTGTCTGCCTCAGCCACAGCAGGTTTGGGTCACTTCTCTCCAGCCAGCCATCAGCCTTTTGAGATGTTACAGGAACTCAGGACCTTGGAGTCTTTGTGAAATCTTGGAGCTGGCCAGTGGGTTATGGAGACATCAGGAAGGGACACACAAGCAGGGAAGACAGATGGGTTCTTGGGGATAATTACAAAATAACCAAGCTAAAAGTACAAAATGACCAAGCAGGGAAGAGATCAAAGGAAATCTGTTCTGATAAAGACAGACCTAGGGCTGTTTTGGGAAGAACCCTTTTTGGAATGTATCTTCTGGGAGAATATTTCATTGCTTGAGACACACTCAGCTCAGCCACCAAGAACATACAGAAAGCTTTCTAGGGAATAATGGCCTCCACTGCCTGCCAAGGCTGCATCTGTAGTGACAATACAGGAGGGAACAGTACGTAACACATTTTTCATTTGTGTATCTGAGCCTTTGGACTTCTCTTTTACAAAAACGTACCATAAAATCCATTCTGGACTGTGCTGGTGCCATACTGAGCCCTCCAGAGGTATGGATCCAATGTCTGGGCCAGCTGGGGATCCTCTGGCCCCAGGAGATCCATCAGCTTCTTCACAGCATTGGGCCTCTGCAGGCACAGCACGAGGGTAGTGCCCGAGGTGAGGTAGGCACAGTGAGCTTCCAGAGCAGCTGGATCCTGAGAAGAAAGCAGAGATGGAACAGGTTATAAGGAACTGGTGAGCATTGGGAACATCCCATCTTCCCTTTGCCCAGGAAGGGAAGTTGTGAGCAAGCAAATCTGCTGTTGCTCCTTGTTTTCTCTCCTCTTTAATACACTGCTAGTGTACTAAAGATTCCAAAATACAGAGCTCAGCCACCAAGCAGTTCCTGTGACATCCAGCAGGTCACAGGAGGGCTGTTCCTTCAGGGGGACATCCGGATCAGAGGGAAACATGGACACAAGCAAGAGCACCAGGGTCACAAATGCTCTGGGATGAGGAGCCACGTTTAATTCTTCAGCTGATATAAAATGATTGATCACAAATACCAGAGCTTTGCTTTATGAATTCACAAAAGGCAGGACCCCCCAACACAGATCCTGCTTCTCCTGGAGAGTGAATTCCAGGCACTAGTTAGGGTCAGGACTACAGAGCTTAAAAGTAGGAGGGTGAGAACAGGCACTGCAAGGAATCCTTTTGTTCTCCTGGCCTCGTCTGATGCCCTTTGCCCCACGGCAAATTTCTCCACCTCTGCTTCTTTTCCAAGTGTGATCAGCTCAGCCCATGCCCACTCCTGCCCACAGCAGAGCTGTGGAGGTCACAACCCCCTGGGATCTTACCCTGAGGAAGGATGAGTGGAAATGACAAGCAGCAAGCACTGCACTGGTGGAGAGGATGCTGCTCTGAGGGCTGGGGACAGACAGAGGGACAGGGAGCCCTGGGAAAGGCAGCAGTGCTGGGGCAGGCGGGCAGCACAGCGCTCCTGGCCTTGCTGACTGCTTTAATTAAGGAAAACCTTGGCAAGCCAGGCTTGCTGCAGATGTCTGGGCTGAGCACAAGGTCAGGATGCCATAGCAGCTGCAGCTCTGCCTCCTCCAGCTCCTCCATCTGAATAACATGGCAGGAGCTGTGCCTCCTCCTGCCCCTCCATCTGAATAACAGGGAAGGATCATCCAGTTCTGCCTCCTCCTGCCCCTCCATCTGAACGAGGTGTCAGGAGCATCCAGCTGTGCCTCTTCCTGCCCCTCCGTCTGAATGACATGGCAAGAGCATCCGGTTTTGCCTTCTCCTGCCCTTCCATCTGAATGACACGGCAGGAACATCCAGTTCTGCCTCCTCCTGCCCCTCCATCTGAACAAGGTGTCAGGAACATCCAGCTGTGCCTCCCTGCACCCCACAGTGCAGCAGCCAGGGCTGGATGTTCTCTCCAGCTTAGAAAACAAGGGCATTTCCAGCTCCCTGCCAGAATCAACCCATGGCTGTTTACTTTTTCCCCCAGTTTTTCAGGAAATAAAAACAAGAGAGGAAAAAACACCATTTGATTCAGCTGAATCACGTCATTCACAGAGGTTTTAATTCCTCTATTTTTTAATCTTCTAAAAGCAGCAGAGGATAGCAATTCTCTAGATAAAACATTTCCAGAAGCAAATCCTATCATTTCATTTAAAAATATGGAGATAAAACACTTCAAGGCCTCTCTGCTTTTCTATCACGTGAAACCATTCACTGCCTTTGACCCAAATCTTCTCGCACTCGCCTGCCTCCTAAATTGCATCTCTAAGAAGTAGGTTATGAATTGACAACCACAGGCTCAAGCCTGATATTCTCCCCTCTATTTGCAAAGGCAAAATGATCTATGAGAAAGCCCCCCAGTGCTTAAATTGGTGGGGTATTAAAGGGGTTGTATGTGGTGTTTGTCAGTCCTCCTGCCGCATGGGCACAGGGTCACATAGTGTGACGCAGGGGCTCTCTCGTGACAAGAGCTCTGCTTGGATGAGGATGAAGAATTCCAGCTTGTCACAGTGTACTGGGAAATTGTGACATTCATTCAGTTCTGTATAATAAGAAATAATCCCTTCCTGCTTGAAAATTTTTGTTACTTAAAGAAATGGATTTAATCCACTTTTCTATGGGTTTTCTGTTTGGGCAATGAAAAGCAGTGATGTTTTCAATGAAAACTTTCAAAAGGACTGATAAAACATATCAATATTCATCCAGGTTGGAAACATCTGCAAAGAAAACATTCAGTTTCTGTTAAACAGACCAGAATAAAGGAAAGTATTTTGTTCCAGAGCTTCTAACCAGTGATTTTAGATCTAAATAATGAAACTCTTCTGTCTTTCAGTTATTCCCAGAAAATCCATGGATTTGGGATTGAACATGATGTTGTTTCTAATTCCTACTGATGATGTCAGGGAGTCAAGGTGACTCTTTCCTTCTGACAGCTCCTCACACTCCTCACACCCACTCCACACTCCACAGCCCAGCGCTGCCTTCATTCCCTTCATTCCCGTCCTGCCTCCGCCCCGTCCGTGCGGATCCCGAGCAGCTGCGGTGGGGCTGCCCATGTGCAGCTGCCTGGAATTCAGTGAGCAATTTGGTTGAGAGGAAGTTCCAGCTGTGCCCTGGCTCGGGAGGACTAACGGGATTAAGGAGCAGTGGAATGATCCGGCTGCCTTGGCCGCTGGAAGCACAGGATGGGGCGGCAGGGAATCGGTGACTTCCTGAGCCCAGTGACCTGCTACCGCAGGCAATCACATCAGCTAATCCCCGACAGCAAGAGCAGGCCCCACTGTAAAAATAAAGCCAAAACTGCCAATCTCCACCGGGCTGGATGTGCTGGACAAGCACTGAAAGGAGATGCAGCCTCCCTGGGTAGAATCCCCCGGGAACAGGCACTTCTCGCTGTCTGAACACCGCCAGGTCATGCTGAAAGCTGGGGAGATGATGCCAGCTCTATTTACATGACCTTTATTTTTTATAATCATTATTAAACTGCAGCTAAAACATCTTGTTATGGCTCCTGAAATTCGATAACCTCGGCAAAGAGCGGAGCAGTTGTTTTCTATCGTGCTCCAAAGGCCACGCGCCGCTCCAAGCTCGAGGGGAGTGTTTCAGTTGGAGAAGCAACCACGGAGCTGAGCTCGTGCTGCCAAGGATATTTGTCAAGTGCATGTAAATAATACATTAGAAAGGAAAAGGAGATGTGAGGTTGTCTTGCTTGCAGCAAATAAACCCAAATTTGCTCTCAAGTGCTATGTACACACAACAAACCAGCGCATCCCAGGGCCGGGGAGTTCTCTGGAGATGGATTTTGGAGTGCGCTCCAGGTGAAGTGAGAAAAAGCCCTGGACAGAACTTCTAGAAGGGACAGACACACTGACTCCATCTTCTTCAATACGACATAGATCACATCAATCCATATCAGTATCTCCAAGGGTGTCAGGACATTGCCAGGCTCTGCCCAGTGCTGCCCAGCGACAAGTCGAGGAGCAATGGCCAGAAACTAAAGCACAAATTCCATCCCAACACGAGGGAGAACTTCCTTCCATGGAGGGTGGCAGAGCCCTGGAACTGCTGCCCAGGGAGGGTGTGGAGTCTCCCTCTCTGGAGACATCCCAACCCCACCTGGATATATCCCTGTGCCACCTGCTCCAGGTGACCCTGCCCTGGCAGGGGGGTGGGACTGGATAATCTCCAGAGGTCCCTTCCAGTCCCAGCTAGGATTCTGTGACCTGCTAAATTCCAGCAATTTGCCCCCATGTTAAGAGCCTCATTTTAAGCCCAGCATTGCATCCCACGGTGCCATAAACCGAGGAGCAGATTGATGATTGATATCCCTCCCATCCAAATGCTGTACATGGAATTCAGCTAGGAAAAACAGCCCTGCCCCCACGGCTGCCACTGAGCCACTTACCCACCGGATTTTCCGAATAACCCAGTCCCTGGAACCTGCTGAGGCTTTTTCAAAATCTCCCTACTTAGCCTTTCCCAGCACCCCCCAGTGAGAGCTGTTCCAATGGGTTCTGAAATGGAGCAGGAGCCCCTGGGCAGCAGAAAGCATTTCCCACTGGCTGCTCCCCTTCCCCAAAGGCAGACTATTCTCTTTGCTTCCTCACTTTCAAATCCTGCTTTTTCCCCATGAACAAAACCCCCCCAGTCTGTAATTTTTATACTCATTAGTCACCGGCTCTTCAAGGCAACTGAATCAATGCTCAACAGCTGCTCTGGTGTGTTGGAGAACTCCAAAAACAAGGACATTTTCAGGAAACAACCTCTCCTCACATTTACCCCACATGCATCTGCACTGCTTCCTGAGGATATTTGGGGTTTTAAAGATGTTTTCTGTTTCAGATAATCAAAAAAGCATTTTGTATTTAGCTCTGTGATTAAATAACATTGGGAAGCATATCCCCATCAACTCTAATGGCCACTACATCTCTCTTACCGGTGTAAATATTTGAAATTCAGAGGCTCTGCTCACTGCCATCATGCAGAAGGTACTAATTGTTCCAGAGCACTGCCTTGGCATGTGCCTGTTTTCTTCTGGAAGCCTCTATCAAGAATTTCTAAGAGACAGTGTTATAAACTTCCCAAATTTAACCCAAGTGCAGTATCAATTACAAAGGTTGTTTTCTGTAAAGTCAATTGGTTAAATGTCTTCAGGAAAGCAACCAAATAATAGGATTTGGGGTTTTTTTCCCAAGGGAATTGAAATAATAATAATAATAATAATAATAATAATAATAATAATAATAATCTAACTCCTCTCAAATGCCTAGAGCTCTGTTCCCTGGCTTTCCCAACATCCTTACGCTCAGGGTACGTCTGGTTGAGGAAAGAACAGGTTTCTAATGCCACAAAAGGGCAGAAACAAACATCTATTTTTAGGTAATCAACCCCGCAATGCCGTAAGATTTAAGAACACTCTTTACTGTCTATTAGCCATGAGCAAGGACAATTTTCTCTCCTTGCAGGTGATTTTTACAGCCTGGCTCCCGGGGTTCAGCTGTGTGTGCAGTGTAATCTCCGGTAACAGCGCTCCGGAGATCTGTGTTCCCTGACAGCGCAGGGAGGGCTTCCCAGGTTTCACCACATGGAATAAACCCGGGCACACGTGCCCCACCTGGAATGACCTGGGGGAAGGAAGAGAGGACACCTGTTTGGCAGAGAAAGAGGCAGAGCTGTACAAATCCATCAGCAGCTGCACAGATTCTTGGGAGGTCTGTGTTGCCCATATCCTCCCCAAAGTTTTGTTTGGGAGAAACCAGGGCTGCTTCTTTATGGTATGTGATAAAAGAAGCCCCCGGCACGTCAGCTCTCCTCGCGCTGATAAGGTACAGATCTGATTGTTCCATACAGCTCGCTCCCAGCAACAGCTCCGAAATCCCGGGTGGGAATCTCTGGGGTTTTCAGGAATGGATTATGCACAGCTGATCCCTTTCCCCGCTCCAGAGGTAACGCGGAGCTGCATCTGCCTCCACCAACCTGCTGCACTTGAGAGGGCAGGAGCGCCGAGGCAATGGCCGCCTCCAGCTCCAGGTGTTTCATTCCGACCACGCTGAATTTCTCCAGGTGTACATTGCGGAGGATCCTCGGGAGCCCGCGGCTCCAGAGCCCGGGTTTGATGAGCAGCACTGTGCACAGAACCTGTGCCCCTGGAACAAAGGAAACGCAGCGGTGTTTGTTTACATCCCGAGCAGGCATCTGGGGATGGGGGTTAGCGGAAACCTGGCGGGAAGTTCACAAAAATCCCAACAAAACAAGTCCATAAAAACCTGGGCGCATAGGATTATTTATTTATTTGGGTTTGCTTTGTTGGATTTTCAGTTTAAAATGTATATCTGAAACAGTCTAGGCTGGGAGGTTTCTCCCCCAAGGAAATCTGCTCCAGGTCCGAAAAGTTTCTGTGGCAGCTCTGTCAGATAAGAGTCAAACCTTTATATTCTGGATTAATGTTTTAAGAGAGATAAAATATTCCCTTTTACATTTTTCATGTGAGCTGTGGTGATTATGTGATGTAATCCTTGAGCAGCTATTACATTCTTTCTCTGGTGTTCTGTATCTCTGAGAGCTCTGTTTCAGAGAGGCACTAACAACCCTGACAGGTCCCAATTAATGTCATAAACCAATTATGAATAGAGTTGTGTTTACCAAAATTGACATTCCAGCAAAAACTTTCTGCTTCTGACACAGCTCTCCCAGCAGAGCTGCCAGGAAGGTGCAGCACTATGAAGAGCAGAAAACAAACCAGACCAAGACAGCTTTGCTGTCTGATGATGGGAAATGGATTTAAAGACAGGAAATACATAAATTCCATTTTTAAATGACAGCATTTTCAAATTTTTAGTCTTGCTAAAGTACTTGCTGCTAAGAGTATGGTTAATATTTTATCCTTATAACGTCTTTTGGAGATTTATTGGCAAGTGTGGTGTCAGGACCAGTCTGTGAGGCCCCAGGAGCTGCTGGTGCTGAACCACATTAATCAGCACCAGCACAGGGCAACATCCTACAGGCTGCTAAAACTGATCCAAGTTGGTCTGTTTGGGTACAAAAAATGTCATTTTCTGCTTCCTGTACACCCCAGTACTAATTATACAGATGTCAATGCAACAAAGCATCAACGAGGCTACCTGGAACTTAATGCTGTTATTTCCAGAAATCAAGCAGGATTCATGGCACAGAAACACGGGATCAAAAATAAAAACCAAGGCTATTTCCTCCCCACTTGATATGGAAACTTAACCCTTGTGATGCAGGGAGCCCTCCTGTTAGAGATGTGCTGTTTCCTCACCTCGTTCCTGAACAGAAAGGTTCCATAGCAACAGTGTGGAAGTGCAGGAGGCTGCTGGGCTCCACCTCAGCAACCTCACCCGTGTGTGTTACGTAAGCACTCCGTGGCCTCCAGATGTTTCACTCACCATCTGCTGCATTTTTTGGCAGATTCTCTCATTCTTCTGCTGTGTGAGTCACTACCTGCTGCATATTTAGGGACTGCAGACACTTCAGGAGGCTTTGCCAGCTTGGTTTGGTCAAAGACACCTTGTCACCCAGAGCTGGCAGTCTCTCCTTGGTGATTATAAGTAATAAGAATTAGAGAAAATACCACTAATTACCAATGGAGCAATCTCTGCTGAGCATGAATTACCAGAGGTACCTGTTTGGCAGTGCTCAAACCTGCCTGATTTCCATCTCTGGTTCTGGCTGTTCAGAGCCCTTCCCAGTTTTCTTCATCTTTATTACATTTTTCTATTTCGTAATATTTTTAGATCCCTTCCTCACAATCCTTTCATTTTTTCTCCCAAAAAATTACTACATAGGTTCTGATTTCATAGCCTAACTGTGAAAATAGGGTTTATTTTATATGCTATTTATGTTTAATTCTTTAGATAGGTGGGTGACTTCAACTAAGTGTGAACCCAAGACAAGCAGATACCACATTTCCTGGCATGCTTAGAGTATTCCAGCCTAAGGAAAATGTTGGGATAATCCTCTTGCTAATTTTGGCCTGGCACATCCAGATGATTTAGTTCCACTGAGTCCCTCTGAACATTTTTTTATTTGCCATTCTCTCACCTGCTTGCAGGTAGGAAAACAGGGATTCTGCACGGCACCTCCAGCTCTCACCCACTAAGGAAGAGAAGCAGATTTGAGTGAGTTTTGTGTGTTCTGAGACAACAATCTGAGAATTTTGCCATCAGCTCTACACAAAGCAGCCAACATTACAGTGACACACTGATATTTTAGAGGGTTACACTGGGACATGGATGGATTTATTTCAGGTCTGCTGGGACAACCTGAGAGGGGTCACACTTCACCCTTCTCTGGTAATCCCAGGAGCACAGGCTGAACAGGACTGCAAGTCCTAAATCGTGTTGGATCTTGGTTCCCTTTGCTGGGATTTCAGGGAGTGGCTAACAGTGGTTTTTTATTTGTGCTCCTAATATTCCACAGTTAAGTCAGATGCTGCCTTGTTCTGTTGCCAGAGCTCAGGTGTTCTGTTTGATGTTCTCTCAGAAACAAAGCAGTGCTGTGGATCCTGACTGCTGCTGATAAAACCTCCCTGGCATTCCCCAACCAGCCAAAAAAGACTGCTCCAGTGGTTCTTCAGGAGAGCAGAGCAGGATGAAAGGAGTCTGGTGAGTCAGAACTTAGGACAAAAGCCAATAGAAAAATGTTTCCTGCAGTCCAATGTAAAACCTGCAGTGACCTGGGGAGGTGAGGAAAATTAAGGCACTTCAGGCACATGTGAACTGAGGAGTTATCTAGATCTAGGGCACAGTGAGGAAAATCCTGCTTCAGATTGAGAAAAGACTTCCTTTTTCAAGGAAGTTTAGCCAGTGTGACATGCAAGGTAGATAAGAGAAAACGAAAATCTGATTGTGAAAAAAAACCTATCATTTTTTTGGTATTAGTTACTGTCCAAAATCCATGTATTTTTATTCCCCAGGGCCATGTATCTGGAAGGTATTTAGCCCAAATCGGTTTTTTCTAATGAGATCTCTTTCTCTTGCCACATGTCTGTTGCAATAATAACAAAAACAGCAAGTGGAACCAGCCCTAAGGTCCTTGTCTTGTAACTTTTAGCCTCACAGTACCAGCTTTTTTCCTTAGTGCTGGGGTTATCTGAAAGAACTTTTAGGATCTGCGAATCCCAGGGTGACCTGGGTGGCACTGGGATGTAAATGACATGGAGACATCCCATCTGAGACATAGGAAATGCACATTTTGCTCTGATTTCTTGTTGGGCACTGGCGATCAACACATCTCCCCTCTCTAAAACACCATGAAAATCATAATTTTGGGGATCTACACCAGGTTAAGAGCTGGGATTAATTACTCTTCCAGCTGACTTTCCACACCAGCCATCAGCAGGTCATTCTCAGGACTGTGCAGAAGAAATGCTGTGACAATGCTCCCACCTTCCCCCAGCACCAAGAGGACCCAGCTGTCCTTTCCTCCCCAGTTGCCTGGGGTTGGGATGTCTAACCAAAGGCTCACTGATCCCATTTCAATGGCTCTGACAGAGGACATCCAGTTTTCTTCAATCTATTTAAGGTCTAAAATGACTTGATTTTTTTTCTAGAGGCAACTGGTGCTTACCTGTGGTCTTCCCTTCAGTCCTGGAGCTCCTGCCAGGTGGTGGCAGGTATTTCATAGCAGGGCGGTGTTCTGCATCTGGAAAAGGAAGAACAGGTGTTTTTATGGATTTAAAGATGGGAAACATTCCTTGTCTGGGAGGGTGACAAAGGTAATTTTGTTTAGCAGGACAGACATTTGACCTGCTATAAGATATGGAAGAGCTGTTCTCGAGCACAGAGGCCTCTCCATTCCTCCCACAACAATAAAAACATGAGGAAAAAATGGAATTACCTTCTAAAAGAGATAGTGCAGGGTGCTGAAGCCATGTCTCAGCTGTGCTCCTTTGCTCCTGACAGTGGCTTTGGTGGGAAAGGTACTGCCATTCCAACCTCCCTCAATAAACTGAGCTCACAGCTCTGCTCTCCTCCTGCCTTTCCATCCCAAGGTAACTTTAATCAAAGGCTGCAGTGAGTGAATTCTTACAGGTTTAGACACCACTTGGGGATGTCTGATGCCTTCTTTTCTGAAGGCTCCTCTTCTTGCTTGCCAACCTCACACAGAACACCCACACAGTTCACTGACAAATCCAACTTGCTGGGAGCCTAAACCTTTCCCCAGACAAACCTAAATCTTTCCCCAGACAAATCTTTCTTCTTGCAATTTAGTAAAGCCAGTTTGTTATTTCACACTACACAGGCACAGTGGGTTTGACACAAGTGTCTAAGTTTTTGTTGATGACAAAGGACTTCTCTTCCCCAAGGAAAGATAAAGGAAGAGCTGTAAATTCAAAGCACGAATGCACTTATGGGAGTGCATTGCTCCCCCACAGCTGATACATGGTGTTACCACAATCTTTGATTTCTCTCTGCTTCTGAGTAATCATAAAATCCCAGAATGGCTTGGGTTGGAAGGGACCATCTTGTTCCAACCCCCTGCCAGAAACTGTCATGCTCAGAACTGTTTCTCGCTGGGTGTGAGGAGTCAGGCAGCCCCAATTCTTCTTTCAATATTTCACATTAAAAGAAAACAGTGGGAGCTTGTAGTCTGCCGCTCCCAACCATCCAATATCAATAACCCCACAGTCTGCACAGTGATTTAGTTTTAAGAGGCATGGCTATACATTTCCTGCTACAGGAGGAAACGATCAAATTTACTATGCTGAAAGATCTATGCTGGCACACATCACTGAACTCTGAGAAGCTTTTGACAGCAAAGGTCTCCATTCCTCTCTTCATTCTCCTCCAGGATAAAAAAAAAACTCTCAAGAAATCTGCTTTCTTCAGCTCTTACAGATTGGTCACACCTTCACCTCCCTGAGCACAGGGCAAAGCATCAAGCCTAAAGTCTGGCACCACAATTAGGGGCCCACATTCAGGTAGGAGAGCTCTTGGGTTCTGTTCTTCAGTTTCTCTTATACAGAGAGGTAAAATGCATATTATTATTTACTGATCCTGCCAATTGCTCTGATATCTAATTAGTACTTACAGAGTAGCTCAAGATCATCAGCAAGGGCACCAGGCCAGGCACAACCACATTAATTTAATAGGCCACCTTGTAGATGACCTCAGCTGGTTCCTGCTGGTTTCACTGCCTCATCTTAATCCAGCCATGCACAGAATTTACTCCCAAATTATTAAGTTTTTCTGTGCCTGTGAAAACCCCCAGGACTGGATTCCTCAGTCCAAGTTCAATCAGTTCCCAAACTCCCTGTACCTGAGGATAATACAAACAGTAAAATCGTGCCTTACCAGTTACCAAATCAGCCTCTGTGAAGAAAAGGATGGCTTGTCTGAATGTCACCTCTGGGGTCAAGGCCATGAGTGCCTGTGGGAGGCTGTCACCTGGGCTGAGCCTGTCCCTGCCCTGTGTCCATCCCTTCAATGCAGCTCCAAGAGCTCGGAAGGCGTCGATGCCCCGGAGCGCACACACCAGGACGGGGTTGGACATCAGCGTGTCCAGGCTCCTCTGCCAGTGAGTGTCCCCGGCCTCAAAAGGGGTGATTTCCCTGGCCTGGCACCAAGTGAGATGGGGCAGCCACTTCAGCCCTAGGAGCTCAAATCCTGAATCTCCTGCAAGTCAAGAGAAATGTGTTTAGCACCAAACAACAGCACATGTTTAATAGAAACTGTGTTTTCATTCTGACTTCACATTGATTTTTTTCCCTACATAAGTTCCAAAGCTGTTTTGATTTCTGTTGCATCCAGAATGAACTGTAATGCAAATATAGGAACATAATGGGAAAACCCACAAGATGCACATGCTCAGGAATGACATTTCAGTGAAGGAAAAAAGAAGTGCTATCTGGGAAATCAACAGGGAGCCACGGGGAGCAAATGCCATGATTTGATTAGAGAGCACAGCCAATGGAGGAGAGTTGAAAGGGAATCACTGAGAGTACACTGATGACAATGTGGCTTGGCACAGCATAATCCATAATCATGGATCCTTCAGCACCTCTCATAACACTGTAAGCAATGTTCATCATAGCAATAAACTGAACAGAATGCTGACTTGTCTCTAATTGTCAGCGTTGTTGGGTTTGTAAAGTTGTCTTACTGACTATGCAGCAAGGTATTTAGGGCTCAGTCCATGAGTGCTGCAAGTTTCTGTTGGCTCAGATCTCAGCTACAAAACTTCATAGGATTTCAAGTAATATTTCAGCATAGTTTTAGGAGAGTTGGATACAACACAGTGTAAGACAGGAGCAGACTTCTGCCCTTTGTGCCTGCACCTCCTGTGTTATCACACTTCAGTGCAACCTGCGCATGAAATTATATAAACTCCCTGTCCTGCCTAGGGCCTGACAGCCCTTTTCATGCATGTGTGAGCAGCCAGCGTGGGGAAGGCACCGCTGCTCCTCCTGTGGGGGAAGCGGAGCGTGAAGCTAGGAAGTGCCTCGGTTCTGCTCACCAAGGCTGTCACTGGACAGAGCCTGTGACTCCCAAATTCCTGTCCCAGTTACAGCCCAGCCTTACCTCCCAGTGCTCAGGGAGGGACACAATGCCCTGTGTTACATAAAAGTGTAGTAAGCCCAAGCACTTCTTGGAACTCTCTGAAGCAAATTATGCCCACCTGAGCTGTTTGTGATGTGAAATGTGAAATGTGGCCTTGCCCATAACAAACCAAGATAAATTCTTCAGCTCTTTAGGCAGGTAAACAAAGAAATCTGTTCTTCCTGAGGCCCGTTCACCACATTTCCCACGATGTTCCTTCTATGCTAAAAAGAGCTACCCAGGACAAACTTGCCTGACCAAGGTCTCCAGCCCTCCCCAAAACCTGGGATCACCTGCACTCCCAGACTGATCCCTGAGGCCAGGAAGCAGGATCTGCTGGAGGAGCTCTCCAGCACTCTTCAGAGCCTGCATCCCAACCACTGTCAGCATCACAACTTGCTCCATGCCAGGCTCAGCAGCGTAAGTTCGGTGGCAGAGAAAATCCAGAGGAATGTGATGGGGCTCTGGCACCGCGCTGAGCTTTCCTCCTGCCCAGGGAGAGCGTCAAAATAAAGCTGTTACCCCATGAAAACACATCTCAATCTTTTTACTGGGAAAGAATTGCAGAATTCTCAACCTGCATTTCACTGTCTCCTCACGCTGCAGCTCAGGAGAAGCCTCCTGAACGAGGAATATTAACACAGCAAAGCCCCACTAATTAGTCCCAGTCCTTCCCTGGAATTACATTTTGCCATGTAAAGCAAATATATTCCCTTGTAATTTTGATATCCTTATTCACACCATTAGGCAGAGTCGATCGATCTGTACCCAAATGATTTAAGGCACCAGTTTTGGGTTGATAACTAATGACTGACTTCACATTAAATCAATAGCTCATTTTGCTTTCTAGGACATTGCATGGCACACAATTGGGAGTTAATTTGGGGAGTGCTGTTACAGTGTGCTTATATCCACAGCCCTGCTGGGAACAGGTCAGCCTGGAGCATCCCTGGCCCATCAGAAATCCCTGTTTGATTCCATACTGTTTCACTACATGATTATTTAAGCAATTGTATCGATAAACATTTATTTCCTTATTTATTCCTACATCTTAACATTTCATAATGCTAGAGAAGGGTGAATGATATGCATTTAATTATTATTTTTCCTTAGGATTTGATGTGAATTTGGTTTTGAGTATTTCAGGTAAAAGTCCTGACACCCAGATTTTCCAACAATTAAATTAAATTAAACTATAATAACTCGCTGAACACATAAAAACCCACAACCTGCAGTTAATGAAATAAACATCTAAATTTTTTGATTCCAAGTGTACAGAACTAGGAGGTTTAAGACTCACCCATGTGAGTCAGAGATTAAGAACAGAAAACCCATTTCCTTGCTGTTTGAAATCCTATCAATCTCCCAGCTTTGAATGAATGAGTTACTAAAGTGAATACAACTGTATAAACTGAAATTAAGAATATCCGAGTAAAATGACATTGAGAAATGCCTTTTCTGCACCTACAGAACTGTAGCTGCCAGCATTTATCACTTCAGCACATTCCAGTTTTACACACAACCACCAATTTAGCTCATTTTAATATTTTGACTTCTCTTGAAACTATGGCAATAAATATGTATTGATTGGCTATTAATCTTTTAATTAAATACCTTAATTAAGGCTTAATTGGATGTTACCATGTCACATTTCAATAATTTCTTTTTGCATGTATCTTTTACTTTACTTTTAAAAGGCATTTTCATTTTGATTTCCATTGATTCTTCCATGAGAGTTACTGTGATTGACTGGCAGCAGAACATTAAATGAGCTATTACAGACAAAAAGCATATTCCTGATGGTTTTATTCAGGAAAATGCCTTGTTCATGTGGCTGCCCCATGCCTGGAAGTGTCCAAGGTCAGGTTGGATGCAGCTTGGAGCAGCCTGGGATAATGGAAGGTGTCCCTGCCCACGGCAGGGAGCAGAAATGGATGGGCTTTGAGATCCCTCCCAACCCAACCCATGGCCTGAGTGTCTGATCCTGCAGAAGCCAGGACAGAGCAGCTCTCCGACCTACCCAGGCTGTGCAGCGAGGTGTCAGCGTAGGGAGCCCCATGGAAGCCGAGGGAGGGCTCCAGTCCAGCAGCTGCCAGGGGGAGGCTGTGCCCACTGCCAGGGCCTGGCTTTGCCAGCTCATCCATCAGCCCTGTGCTCAGAACAGCAGGAAACGTGAGGAATGCAGAGCTCAGCTCAGCCTGACAGCAAAACACTCTGCTATCAAATGCTGGAGTCACTGACCACAGCTCTGTTAGAGACTGAGCTTATCCCACACTCCAAATGCCACCGAACCTTCTCCTTTCCCCAAAATCACATGGATCACTTAAACAGGGGCAAGGAGCTGCTGAAAATTGAGCCTGGGCCACAGCTCTCTGGCTTTTTCAGCAGCACCCAGTTGTTTCTATCCCCTTCTAACGCCTGCTGGGAACTGAAACGTGGAACAGATGCTGCCATAGAGCTCCTGAATTGGAATGAATACCTCAAATAAGGTGCTGTCCTCTAGGAAGAGTCCCAAGTCTGAGCCCAGTGCTCATGTGGAGGCCCTCAAGGTGTCTCACACCTCCAGGCATGAGGCCAAAGTCCTGCATCCCACGGGGCCCACGTGGGCACCGAGGTGCTGCTGGGGTGACAGACCTGAACAGAGACATCATGTTCTGCTCCTGTGACTCCCAGCCTGGAAAATATCCCATTCCACGCCACTTTAACAGACACTAAGTGCTTAAAGCCAGCAATCTCTCAGCTTCCATTCTCCCTCCAAAGAGCTGGGCTCTGCACAGGCAGTGCATTAAGGTGTTGCATTCAGTACATTTCCACAACAATTAGTTCAGCCTTCTGTAATAATATTTCAGGCCACAGTTTTAAAGGCTTGTTATTTTTTAAATTACTTTGTACACATTTGATTGCTTCCTACCATACGAGCCTGTCAAAAATTCACTGTAGTGGAGCATGGGAAATGGATTATTGGCGCTAGAGGCTGATGGCAAAGCTTGGATGTCAAATGTACCACTGACAATCACCTGCTTCTCAAAATTCAGCAGGCGTGGGGAACCCAAAATGGGCCATCACTGTCACAGCAGCATTGCCTGTTGTTTATTCAAACTTAGGGCACAGCAGAAAGTCAAGCTGGGACAAAAATGTATGGTGTTTCACCTTCAGGACAGAGATCCTTACCCACCTATTATTCAACTTGAATTTTAACTTGCTTTAAAAATTGAAGAGTGTTCAAGACTTGAAGGGGCAACTGCTTTTCAGGGGTATTGATTGCAAATGCAAAACATAGTGAGTTTACCCTACTCAAATTCTAGTGCTTCACTTCTTTGAATTCTATTCTTCACTTCTCAGAGGCCAAACCAAAGTTTGTGTGGAAAGAATATCAGCTTTCTCTCTCCAGGGCTCTGGAGTATGGACTAAGATATCTTTTTGAAACAGTTCTGATGTAGAGGGCTGATAAAAACAGCACAGAACACATGGAAAGAAGCACTAGCAAAATCTGTCACAAACAACGGAAAAACCCCTGAGTTCTCTACCACGAGGGAAAACATTTTACCTTTCCAGACTATCCTTTGTTCCAGCCCCACCTACATATTTCTAGTGGAAATTTCCCCGTGCAAAACATGAACACAAAACATGAACACAAAACATCATCTGTGGCACTCAGGGAAGCAGCAGAAACTGCACTTCTAATGAGCAACTTTCCTTGGGTGCAGAGGCAGCAGGTGACACAGGGCTGTAATTACTGTGCCATGATTAATCCTCTGTGTCTGCACACGTTTTCAGAACATTCTGTGATAGTCTCAGGAGAAAAAGCCCAGGACTTCTTGAATTGTCTTTTTTCTCCCGCCAAACCTCTAAATGTTCTTTCCTATTGTGGATAGATTAAAGGAAGCAATTGGGCTGTGGGTGAATGTCTCCATCTTGGGCTGTTGGGGATGGAGTTAATGGGAGGGTCACCCACAGTGTCCTCTTCTTGGGCAGAGCCAGGCAGGGCAGGATTTCTGTTCCCTCCTGACCACTGCTGTTGCCTCTGATCTTCCCCACTTGAGATCAGTGTCAACTCCTCCTTAAGAAAACAGTCTAACTGAAGTAAGAAGATTTAGGGCAGCAACTTGTCTGATTTTTGGCAGTCCTACACACAAAATGAACTACCTTTTGGGTTCCTGGAAGTCACAGCTATGCGGGACTCGGAGCTGAGGTTAACAGGAGCAGATGCTGCCCTCAGGCTCAGTGGCACAGCTGTATTTTGGCTACCCTAGCTCTCTGGGCAAAAGCAGTTTCTGAGAGGAGGCGACTGGGGCAATAAAATCACAGCAAGGCCTGAGCTGGGACGGACCCATAATGAAGTCCAGCTGCTGGCCCTGCACAGGACAAGCCCAGCAACCCCTCCATGTGCTTGTGTGAGATGCCAAAGTCAGGCCCAGCTTGGAAGTGTCCTGGGACAAGGCTCCTAAATCCAAACAGGAGGTTACAACTTCATATGAAGGAAAAACAACTCCCATAAGGATGGTTGAGCAGTTCCTTCCCATAAGGATGGGAACAAAGGCCCAGAGAGGCAGGGGAATCTCTGTCCTTGCAGATTTTCAAGGCCTGACTGATAAAGCCTGGGCATCCTGACAGATTTCATTGCTGATGCTCTGCTGAGCAGGATGTTGGAGGAGAGGCCTTCTGAGGCCCCTTGCAAGGGAAACTACTCAGTGATTCTAAGTTCAAGAGTACTCCAGAGCTAAAGATCAAACAACTGGCGTAGATCAGCAGCTCTGTTGAATGTGTAGTAGTGACTGATTCACACGTTGGTCTGGAGATTCCAACAGCAACATGAGCAGGCCTTGATATTCCCAATAAATATTCCCTGCACTGTCCAGCTGTGGTTGGACTGCTAATGTGTAACTCACCCACTCTGAAATGCAAACCCTCTTTCACAGGCTGCTGGGCAGGGCAAGCATTACCTGTCACCAAGGCAGGGATGTGATGTCTGGCGTTCTCCTTCCTCAGCAGCAGCACCAGGCAGTGCCTGCGGGGTCCAGCAGGGACTTGTCCTCCTGCAGGACCACCAGGTGAGCCTGGACTCTTGCCAGGGCAAAAGACAGCAATCTGGAATAATGAGGGGCAGATTAGACTACTAAATCCCGATGTAATTACTACAAGGCTTGAGCAGAGAGATAAATTAAAATGGCATGACAAGATACAGGTCAGCACTGATCCAGAGGAACTCCAATGTCTGCGTGTTCTGCGTCATCTTTTCCTGAGACAGAGAAACTTAATTTAAACTCAGGGAAGAGGCTTAACACAAAAACATTCTGCCCTGCAGCTGGGCTGGGCTAAAACCACAGCAGTTGTAACTCAGCTGATACATGGTACCATCCTAAGTCACTCAGACAAAGATTATCTAAAGTCCCAAATGAAGGGATGATTTTCAGAAATTTTAGCTCCAAACAGCACATTGGAGCAATGGTTGCTGCTGTTAACTCCTTAATGGCCACTTAGCAGCATGCTCCAAATATGTGGCTATTTGGGCTGTAGTACTCCATAAATAGGTTATAGTCATTCTACAAAATACTATGAGCAGGGGCATTGTTATTCCGTAGGCTTGATCGCAGAACAAGCAGAAAAGAGGGGATTTGTAGAGTTTGATTTGGAAAATTACACATTTCCTGACTGACATAGCGAAGAACCCTCAGCATGATGGTTTGAAGTGAGGGGTCCACTCCTTTTTGAGAGAAGGTGTCATATGATTCCTGTGGGATTTATAATGTAAGAAGTGCAGCACTGGACTTCTTGCATATGCTAAGTTTGACTGCAATCTTGCATTTGTGATTATTGCTGTTTCCTTAGGCTGACTTGTCAAAATGCCAAGTGCACTTTAACTCAAACCTATTGCCATGGTAGGCACAGCTTCAGAGAAAAAAAAAGGTATTTTTGAAAGCTCTTTTCAAAACCCATCTGGAATGCAGTGAAGTAGGGGACTTCATGCTGAAAGGCCCAGAGGGACATCACCAAATATCAGTCTGTTAGTGCAGAACACACCTTTGCAGAACACAGAGTGGTATTTTGGTTCATGGGGCTACTGCCTGCTCTTGCTTATTCTGACACCAATGGTAAAATCCATGTTTGCTTTAGTAGGAGTAGTTCTCCATGACAGGCCAAGGCTTTGTGGATTTTTCCTGCTAGGGAAAAAGCCACCACTGAAAGCAACCAGAGCACCACTCCCATAACATGGAGAACTGGAAAAGAGGGAATGGTTGTCCTTGAAGCACTTACTGGAGGAGTGCAGGCATGATTAGTAGCAGAACAAGGGGCAACCCAGGGGACAAAGGGCACAGTACCTGCCCTGCTGTCATGCCCAGCACGAGGGCTTGCTGTGCCGAGAGCTGCAGCTGGCGGAGTCCTTGCAGCACGAAGCCCCGGCGAGCGCAGGCCGAAAACACAGCCCCGTATGCACTTGGAGGTACCACAGGTGACACCAGCAGAATGACGTCCCCTAGATCAAAGAGAGGTAAGAAAAGCAGCATATTGTTGTCACAGGAGCTGTGGTGTCAATGCAAGGCAGCTCTCCCAGTCTCCACCTTGAAGCGAACAGTTGTATCCCGAGCAGTGACCCCGTGTTTTACGGTGTGTTTGCTGCACCCAGCTCATCATGACTGCAATCCAAGGCCAGCCTAGAGTGGGAAAGCTTATGGCATTATCAGTAATGTCTTTATGAATCATCAGATGAGATGAGCCAGTCTGTCTCCCCAGGTCTGGGAGCTGCTCACAGCGGTGCTGGCCTTGCGCAGTCCCCAGCACTCAAGGCAGCACTGAGGGCCTCATAAGCCTGGCCACTCCAATGAGTGACCAAACAGGGCAACAAGAACTACTTGTTCTTGGTTAATCTGTCCACCACAAAGCACATGCAGCAGCCCTGGCCATTCCTCTCTGCTGTTACTGGTGCTCTGAGCCTGAGCTGCTTCTGCAGTCCTGCCCAGCAACACCTTCTGCTTGTCCCTTCCTTATTCCTGCCTTTAACCTCCACCCCAGACATGTCTTGTGGCACAAGCTCCTGAAGCTCTGAAGCACCTGCGATCCCACCTTTGCTTTGGTACCATCCAGGGCCTCCCAGGTTCCTCGGACATCATGGCAATGGTACCAGCCTGCCCTGTCCTACCTGATCCTCTTCCAGCAGGTCTGGCTGCTCGAGCTCTCCTTGTGTCCCTCATCCCAGGACACAAGGTTGTAGAAGCAACTGGAATTTACATTGGGTTAGATCTTTGGGTTCTTAGAGTCCCATTTTCCAAGGCTCACTGCCAACCATGAGCAAGCTCAGGAGAAAGAGCCTCCAAGGCCTCCTGAGCAGCCTAAGCCCCATCTTAGGCACTACAAGACAAGCTCAAGACTTTTCCCCAAAGCCTCTGATCTACCTGAGGTCTCTGTTTTCACCATGACCTTCATTATTACACTTTCTTAGTCCCAACACAGCTTTTTTTATCCCTCACAATGTACATTCAGATCTCCATAAGCTGCCAAGAGTCAGCTCTGAAGACAAATCCTCAGTTCCACTTCTGTGTAGGTTTCCTCTACACTGTCCCTTTAATTTCTCATAGCTTTAACCAACTGATTTAATGAGATTGGAGGATTTTTCTCTGTGTCCCAATTGATTTCAAGGGTAGGTCAGTGAATATTTCTTTTTATTCTAGACTTTGTGATATGGATATGCCCTGCCAAGGCTCAGCCTGGTAGTTCAAAGCAACAGCACCAAAATGAGGGAAACCTTGTGTTTATCACTAAGGATGGGACACGCACGGTGTTTCTTTGCCTAAAATCTCTCTTTGGCTTTAATGCTGGCTTTTAGCCACATTCATGATATGGGAACTGTCAAAATCTCAGATTGTGGGCGGAAAGATCTTGGTTCCTCTCCAGTTGACAGCGCTTTTAAAAACATTCCTTGTATGCACATATTCCAAATCAACAAGAATTCCTACTTGGGTCACTAAAACTCTGATTCCCGAGAAGGGGCAGGTCTATCTGGTGGGAGCTGCAGTACCTCTTCTCTGCATTGGTAAATTCCAGTCTCCAAGAGGAGCTGCTGGAAACCTGAGGGAAGGAGTCAGTGACTGTTTCTTTGCCTGAAAACCCCAAGGGTGTCAGCTCCCAGACCAGATTTTCAGCTCCTCTTCCCACAGCAAAGTTATCTGAGGAGCAAAGCTTGCCAGTGCCTTCCTGAGCCCCAATACAGATGGAACGTGGTGTGGTGGAACTCAGCAGCCCACAGCAAATGTGAATCATTAATGGCCATAAAAGGAAGGGGAGGCAGCAAATGTGACTCATTCCATCAGTAGCCACCAGCTGCCATCAATCCCAATCCCAAAGAACCGAGCCAAGGGCTGGCTGCCAAACTACCTGAGTTAACATGTGCCAAAAGATGAAAAACTGTCTCAAAACTGGTTTTTTCCTTTCTCTCTTCTCTGTTTTCCTTCCCTTCCACTCCTTTTACATCTTTTTGGCTTATGCTTTCATCCTTTCCTCGTGGATTCTTTCCCTCGGCAATGTAATTCCCCTTTCTCTGTCAGTGCAGCCCTGCTTCCCTTCTGCCATCTCCTCCCTGACAGCTGCTGAACTTCTGCTCCCCTCAGGCTTCGTTCTGTGAATCCACCTTCAACTGGGGCAGCACAAACCAGCCCAGAGCTGCAACAGCATTGTCCAAAAAGCCCCTGCACCTCAGATCTGCTGTGCCAGGCCCACTCCAGAGGATGTTGGCCTTTACAGCCCGACCCCCAACACCTTTTAGGCAGGCAAGGCTTTGGCAGGTGTCCCTTGGCCACTGCTTGCTCCTAGTTAGGTACAAATTCAGGAGCTGGACACTACTCCTAGGAAGGAAAGCAGGGATTAAAGGGGAATCAGGTGATAACGAGTTGATATTAGTCCCACAAAGTGCTCTCCTTTCTGACTGTGTGGTCAGCCCCGCCCTAAATGAAGCCTTAACCATTTAATTCCCCTGATCATAATATTCAGTCTTCACCAGGAGAGGCAGCTGATCTCTGATCAGATAAATGAGCAGTTTAAGGACTCTGCTAGGCCTT
Organism: Origma solitaria; assembly: GCA_013397895.1. Lineage (NCBI taxonomy): Eukaryota > Metazoa > Chordata > Aves > Passeriformes > Acanthizidae > Origma > Origma solitaria. The sequence continues at coordinate 72,182 of VZRL01005553.1, read as the reverse complement.
CACTGACTGTTTCTTTGATGAAAAGGCCCCTCTGTGCAGGGATTTCCTGTGCAGTGTTTTCTTATTTCTTTTTCCCCCTTCAGTGACATCTAAGCAGCCCCCAGGACTCCAGCAGCTGCTCCCATGAGGAGGATGAGGCGGTGCCACTCCCCTGTTGCTTCATTTTAGGCAACTGTGTCCCACTAGAAGTTCATTCCTGGCTCCAGAACTGGCCAGGTCACAGCCCTGAGCAATCCAGGGAGGCAGAATTGCCTTAAGGTGGGCTGGGAAAAAGTGATGTTAGCAGTGAAGGAGAACCATAAAACATCAAGTTTCATTCCCTATCACTGACCTTTGGTAGTTGAGACAAGCATGGCTGGAGGTCGAGGCAGCATCAAGCCCTGGAGATCAACTTTTTCTTCATCTGCTCCTGCCCCAGTTGATGAAGGACTCGGAGAGCTGCAGAAAAATGATAAATATTAAATGAAAAATATTAAAAGGTTCTGACTCAAACCTACTTTCTGTGACAAATCCAAGGCCACAGAAGCTTCTCTGGTAAAACTGCTTTACTGGAAAAGCCATTTCAATCCCTTGTCCGTGACATGAGCTGCATCAAGGTCTCTCTGACGGAACATCTTTTCATATTACTCCCCCTGAGGCTCTCTGTGTTCAATTAAAAGTAGCTAATGCAAAGTAGCCAGCTTGGCAAAGAAATCTGGGAATCAAGAAATATGTCAGGCTGCACTAGCAGAGCTTTTCCCACCCACAGACACATCCTAGTTGCTATTCACTTTGGGTTCTTTAGGCTGAGTTTAACCAGTCTGAAGGGTTCGTGTTAGGCAACAAGCACGATCCAGTCTGGCAGAGATGTTCATGCCAGTGAAACTTCCACAACATTCCCGCAGACCCAAAAGGACCCAAGCAGGGCAGGGTGAACAGAAGGTGTGGTTGAAAGCCAGGGACTGTCTGGGAACACTTTTGGCTGGGACTGTGAGCTCAGGCTGCTCAGGCAAACCTGCCTCATCCCTTGCCACCAGCACGGAGCTGCCTGGAACACATCCTGCTTGCTCACTCCCAGGAGCCCACAGCATTTGCAAGTCTAATCTGCAAAGGGCGATCTGAGCTGCAGTTTGTATTCCTGCCTCCCAACAGACCGAATTACCAGCATTAGGAGAAAGACAAGTGCATTATTTAGGATGTAGCACTGCTCTGGACTGATTTATACCACAGGAGCAGAATTCATCATCTTTGTAAGAGGGGAAAAAGCATCCCTGAGGAAAATAAACAAATAAAGAGAATGAAACTTGGCGAAATTGATTTTTTTTCACATCTTAAAAATGAAAATTATGAGAGTTGCTGGTCGTGGTGGAGCAGAGCTGAACTCTGACACACAATCCTCCACAGCAATCCACAGGTTAATTCCACATGGCTGAGCTTTGCCACTCCACAGAAAGTGCTAACAGCATTGCAGAGGGTCTCACCTCCAGCCTGCTGCCTCTGACTGTGCCACCCTGCACCCAGCCTGGGCCAGGATCCCTAAAATCCTCTCCACAACCTGCAGGGACAGGGCCTTGGCTGAGCTTTCTGCAGCAGAGTTTCTCATGCAGTTAAAGGTTTGTAAGCCACCCTTCATTTTCACACCCTTCTCTCACCATCCTCCAAAGAACCTTTTCCCTTTCTCAGTTGATACGGGGGGACACAGGGCAAAGCCAGAGCAGGTTTCCTAGGAAAGGGCCACTCAGTGGCACACAGCCCTGCAGCTCTTCCACATCTGCTGCAGGAGGGTGAATTACAGGCCTGGATAGCAGGGAACAGGGAATGGGAGGCAACTGCAAGTGTCCCACAGCTGACACATCTGGGACCTGAGAGAACAGCTGGAGCTGTGCCAGGCTGGAGATCAGGGAAAGGTTCTTCCCCCAGAGGGTGCTGGGCACTGCCCAGGCTCCCCAGGGAATGGGCACAGCCCCGAGGCTGCCACAGCTCCAGAGTGTTTGGACAATGCTCTCAGGGGTGCACAGGGTGGGATTGTTGGGGTGTCTGCAGGGCTGGGAGTTGGATCCATGATCCCTGTGGGACTCTTCCCACTCAGGATGTTCCATGATTCTATGATCTGCTGCAGAAGAGAAGGATTTTTACAGATTTTATAACTGGCTTGGAAATACAAAAGCAGAGGGATTGCTCCCCATGCACTCCTGTGCTCCAGGACCTTTAGAAGGCTGATCCAGAGAGCACTGAGTGCCTGCCTGCCCCCACAGCTCACTGCCTGGGAAACAACAGCTCCAAACCACCCGGGGCCATCACCTGGAAGCTGGGGGCAGGATTCCAGCAGCTCTCCCTCCGAACCAGAGGCACAGCTCCCTGTGCACCTGGCTGGGCAGGGGCAGGGACACGAGAGGCTCCGCTTGGCTCCAGGCCCTGGGAGAGCCACGGGTGATGTCCTGCAGGGTGTCATGGGCTTTGGGTCCTCTCACACCTAATGCCAGCACTGGGTGCACCTTGCCAGGCTCTGAAGTGTAGGAGGAAGGCAGCTTTTCTGTGGAAACAAACACATCTGTGAGTAAAACACGGAACAACCCATCCCAAGGTCATTCATTCCACTCAAGTGCTCTTTTCAGATCTGTCAGAGCCAGACTTCAACAGAAGAACCACCAGGTTCCCTGTGCTGGGAATCACCTGGTTCCCTGTCCTGGGGGGCATGTGATGGCAGCCCCTGCACACCTTTACCCAAGAGCAAACCTGAGGCTATTCAAGGCCATCTTTTGAAGAAAGAGCAGTTGGTTGCCTCCTGTTTGCTGTGAAAAGTTACTACCGAGCACTGGAAGTGTCGCTGCCCATGGCAGGGGTTGGAACTTGGTGGTCTTTTCCAGCCTAAACTGTGCCTCTAAGCCAGCACCTCAAGTTCCTGTGCAGTCCTTTGTTCAGGACCACAAGACAGGACAAGAGTAGGGGCCTGAGGAAAGGGATGTTTTTGAAGGGGATCACATACTGAAAATCTAAGGACTTCTTTTCTATATTATTTCCTTCTGCATCAAATACAGATTTGGAACAATGCTGTAAGACCCAGGCAAATATTTGATTTGCCACCTTTAATTTTCTGCCGGGATCTGAACCATGACTTCCCTTATTTCCTGCAACAACTCTTCCCTGTGACTCTGGCAAACCTCTCTCCATGTCTGCTGCCAGCATAGTTGGGACTCAGGAAGCAACCCCAGAACAAGCAAATTTGCCTCCTTTGCAGTTCTTTCTGCAGATGTCAGAAAAAGCAGCAAGCTGTATGATTTCCTTCCCTTAGGTTTAAAAACATATTTAAATACATCATTTCTTGCATAAGAATCAGAAGGCAGAACACAAATCTCCGGAGCAGGTAGATAATGGAGGAACTGGCTGTAAATATTTAAAATAATAATTTTAGAGTTATCAAGCTAAGGGTAAAAATCTAATTTACAAACTTGCACAGCAGTTCTCAGCTCAAATGAATTGTCTCTTCATACGAAATGTTCTTAAATAATGGTGCATGGTACAGAGCATTGAAGCAGTTCTGCTGCCTGTCAGCTCCTAATGACTGCTTGTTTTATGGTTTTCTTATTCATTTCTGGAGCCCTCCCTCATTTCCCCAGCGCTCACCAGGAATGTGTTACGTGCACAGCACCCAGACAGCTGCAACTGCAATCCCATTCCTAAGGCAGTCTGCTCCTATTGCTTTCAAAGGCAAAAAGGGAGAGAGGAGACTGGGGAATTTTCTCTGATTAAGCTGGTCTTCATTCTCCTTCTGCCAGAGGAAAAGGAAAGCCATTTCTCTCCCTCTCAGCCTGCCTGTGCCCTTCCCAAGAGAAATGGATTGTCTGGGTGAGATGGTGGCACATCCAAACCTTCCAGGAGAATTTCCTGCCTTAAATGGAAGCACAAGCCACAAGCAGAGGCAATCTCTAAACTCTGCAGCTAAGGGAACACCTGTTGCTCTGCAGTTGTGTTGCAGTAGCAGCCAATAATATTCCATAATGCTTTAAGAGAGGCTTCAATATCTCTCTTTTTCTTAAACGGGAAAAAAAATACTTGAGTGGTACCTGCCAATGTTTGACACATTGGTGCCTGATGTTAAAGAGTTTGTGATTTGAGTTCAGAGCCCCAAATCACGTTGATTTACCTTATCTTGCTGGTCTCCCATCTCAGACAGGATTCTATTAAATAATGTGACATTTTGGTGATGGTTTATCAGCCAATGCAATTACAGGACAGATAAATCGGTACTCCTGAAGTCCCATAGGCAATGAGATGGGGGAATTGTGGAAGAGGGAGGCTGGATTTTCTGCAGTTAAACTTTCAGGAGTATCAGTGGGGAACCAAATGATTATATTTAACTCATGAGTCTAACCCTGGGGCTCAGTGCACTGCAATGTGGGAAAGCTCACTGCAAAGGAACAACAACTAAAGATTGAGCCACAAAAATGTACCAAGGGTTAAAAATTCAGCTCATGGATGTTCAACACTGGGAAGAGGAGGAAAGAAGCAAAGCTATTCTGTAATTTCTTTTGGGAAAGATATAGGAACTGATGTAAATCTGTAAATCTGACTCTCATCACTCTTCACCTCAACGCATTTACAGATCTTTGCCTTGCTCAGCATCATCATCATCATCATCATCACACCATGGCAGCTCAGGAGGAGCAGCAGAGCTCACCTGAGCTCGAGAGCAGCAGGTCCTGCCCGGGGTAGAGCAGGCGGAGGCCACAGATATCCAGCGCAGAGCCCAGCAGCAGCTGCAGCGTCTGATGGGTCTCCAGGGGCCTTCGGAAGAGATCCTCAAACAGCAACACCATGGCAACCTGGGCAGCAAGAGAAAACAGGGGAAAATGAGGGAAATGCTTCCAAGCCCTCCACAACCTCAGAGCTGCAGCCCTGCTGCTCACCTGGAGTTCCCAGGATGGATCTGCACTGCCAGAGCTGCACAGAGGCTTGGGTTTGGTTTCTGTTTATGTACAGTTCACACAGAGGGTTCTTGGCTTTGGACTAAATCACCGCTATCAGTGATAATTATAATTTAATCTATTTCTGTGCCTTTTGTCACAAAAACCTACTGGTAAAGAACAACAAGGCCTCTGGGGCAGAGACCACAGGGCATCCCTTCTGCTGTTAACTTTGTGCAGCACCATTTGCCCATCTTTCTGGATGATTAAATAATAATAGACCAACTGGTTGTTTCTCTATGCCTGTAACAGCACCAAAATCAACATTAAAAAAATATCAAAAGGCAAACACGCCACTGGTACTGTCCCACATTTACATTTCAGAGGCTTCTTTACCAGCCTAACCCAATTCAGCCCACCCTGGCATGTAGGAAGATGCACACCAACACGTTCTGAATGTTTATACCCAAAAGGGAAGCAAATTTTTGTTATTTTCCCCATCAGAGAAACAAATTGTTTTAAAAAGCAAGCGCTTTGCAACAGGGAGTTGTGTGGTGCTGTGGATAATAAATTGTCTAGCTGGGGAGCAGACAAGCTGATTTTCTGGCCCCAAATTTGAGCATCTCCTGCATGTAGAGCAGCACAAGGATTTCCCCAGCTCAAGGTTTATGGCTGCAGCAAACGCCAAATGAATCCATCACTACTGGACACTTGAAATGAAATGCTACTCCTCCATAAAGACATTATGAGGCTTTACCATCATGATAAATGACGATATAAATTTACTCAAATCATATAAAAGTGGTCTAATTAGGAATAAAAGCTCAATTTCTTTATGTTTGTCTAGCTCAAGCTCTTCTGCTATTAACCCAGTACTCACAGCAGCCAATAAGGAAGAATTTTCCTGTAGCTGCTCTGAGTCCCTGGGGCTGCCTGGGCTTGGGGCCAGCTGTGATAATGCAGCCATCCAGTCCTGGAAAACCTCAGGAAGTGCCTGTCTCCCTTTTCCTCAGGAGCCTGGTGCTTGGCTTTGCTCTCCAGTGCAGCTTTCTTGAGTTGTGCCTGTCCTAGTCTTGGACATCACCAATTCTGGCCACTGTCCAAATCCTGGACTTTCTGCCTTGGCCTTGTCCCTGGGGGCTCCCAGCTGCAGTCCTGGGTCCAGCTCTTGGTCCCCAGCACAGGAAAGATGCTGGCCTGGTGGAGCAGGTCCAGAGGAGGCCATGGAGATTCTCCAAGGGTTGGAGCCCCTCTGCTCTGGAGCCAGCCTGGGAGAGCTGGGGGTGTTCACCTGGAGAGGAGAAGGCTCCAGGGAGAGCTCAGAGCCCCTGCCAGGGCCTAAAGAGCTCCAGGAGAGCTGGAGAGGAACTTGGGACAAGGGATGGAGGGACAGGACACAGGGAATGGCTTCCCACTGAGAGAGGGCAGGGCTAGATGGGATATTGGGAAGGAATTGTTCCCCGTGAGGGTGGGGAGGCCCTGGCACAGGTGCCCAGAGCAGCTGTGGCTGCCCCTGGATCCCTGGCAGTGTCCAAGGCCAGGCTGGACAGGGCTTGGAGCAACCTGGGACAGTGGAAGGTGTCCCTGCCCACGGCAGGGGTGGCACTGGATGAACTTTGAGGTCCCTTCCCACCCAAAGCAGTCTGTGGCTCTGTGACTCTCAGCTGACCCTGGTCACTGCCACTGGTCCTGCCCTGCCCTTCTCAAGAACAACTCATTTCACATGGGTGAGCTCCTGTATATTTTGGGCTGCACACCTAAACATGAGCTAATTTCAATTACCTGAACCTTCTCTTCCCCTGGGCTAAAACCAGTAGAATTATTCCCTATTTGTTCATACAACACACACGGCTCCTGAAGGTCAGGCAGTATCAGAACCTTCAGAAATTTCTTAGAACATTTCTGAGCCCAAGTTTAATCAAAGTGGTGCTGCTTACTGGCTTACAGTCAAGTGGTTTCAGGTTATCAAAATTTTGTCTACTGTTACTGATTTGCACCTGGTTGGTAGCAATTTCTCCAACCCACACATTTCAAAGTTTAATCTTCTGTGGCTCAGAGCAATCAGCACATCAATACTGATGACATAAAATACTCAGCTGATATATTTAGGTCTGAGTGAAAAATACTTCAAGATCAGTATTCATATCAAACCTCCAGATTGAAATATTCCAGGTCACTTAATTGTCTCGCAATGTCCCCCCAAGTGAGGAAGGAGGGGGGTGTTTGTTGTTCTTTACCTCGGTGTCTGTGTCTCTGCAAGCCTCCATGGCACTGCTGTCAGGGAAGTGTTTGTCATCACTCTCAACTGTCTGCCAGTGAAATCCCTTTGGCACTGCGAACACCTTCTCCACTGCCTGAAATGCACAAAGGACAGCTCTCACTTCCAGGTTATCTTGGTCCCTTAAAATAAAGTAGGAAAAACAGGATCTTATGGCCACAGAGCACACGAGGGTGCACCAGGTTGATTAAACTCAGCCCAGTGTTGCTAATTTATATAATTTGCTTTCTTACAACCATTCCAGTAGCTCCCATTTAGTGATATGCCAAGAATAGGAATCTGCAACTGCTTCTGGAGAGCCTGAGCATTCCCAGGGTCCAACCCAGTGACTCCCCAACACACAGAGCACCCACAGACATCACCAGGAGCTGTATCCATCAGCTGAGACCCCCATTCTCCCCAGCTGTGCTGAGCACTCAGCAGAAAAGGGCTTTGTGAAAGCAATGCTCTAATTAACTAATCAAATGGAAGGGTAGGGAAGGGATTGCATGAACTTCTACATGCCTGTAGCCAAAATAGCACATTTCTCCTGTGCTCATGTCACCACAAGTGACACATATCTGTAAGCCTCATCGTGCCACATCCTCATGGATAGGCAAAAAACTGGCATTTAGGTCACAGCTCGACACAAGTGCAGCATTTCCCAGGCTCAGCACCTTATTTTGTTTCTCATCCATTTTCTGGGCAGCCAAGCAAGCAACTTGTACAAGTGCAAGTGTAAGGATGTGTCACTCAGGAGAATGTGCTGTGACTGCATGCTCTGTAAGCAAGGCCACAGTCCAGGGACAAAGGCAACTCCTGAAAGTCATGTTTGTCAAGCTCTCGTTTGAACATTCCAGAAATACAGATGCATTTAGGCAGAGCTCACAACAGGCAGGAATCCTTCCAAGGATGGAAAATAAAAATAAATAGTCACTTCTGAAAGACGGGTTCAGGTGTAGCTCAGAGAGGCTTCACTACTTTTAAAGGCTCTACTTTGATTTACAGCAGGTGTTAATTTGTCCTCGGCTCATGTGGACTGACCTTTTCAAAACCAGAAAAAGAAATTAATTTTCAACATGGTCTCATCAGGACTTTTATGATGGAGAGAAAAGGGGCTAACCCTGCATGGAGAAGCATCTACTCTGCATTATGAGCTCCATATAATGCTGTTTAATTGTGTAATCACCTGAGAGATTTCGGGTGTGCTGCTCGGCAAATGATAGGCACTTCAGAGCATTCTACAAATGTTTCAAAGTAACAACCAGAAAATGAAATTTATTTGAATATTAAAGCCCCTCTGACAACTGCCTTTCCACTTCAGTAACCTTTTGTGTTGTCTCCTTCCTCTATTTTCTGTGCTTCATGAGATATTTGCCTGAAAGCAGAGCTGGGGATTTCCCTTTTTACCCTGTTTCAGTCAAATCAACTGCACCAAACCAAGAGCTTTGCCATCTCCCAGTGGATCTGTCCATTCTGTCCTGAAATCCATCATTCCCCAGCCTCCGCTGGTGATATTACACTTTGTTGCTGTGGAAAATATCATTAGAGGAGGAGTGGATTTAAGGAAACAGATCTTCTCCATTTCCAAGGCACGATGCCAGCTCCTGCATCCAGCATCCTGGCACAATGCAATGAGCCCAGACAAGCCCTACAAAGCGGGAATGCAGCAAAATCCCAGTTTTCTATTTATTCAGCCTGTTCCTTGAACAAACCTCATGTCTGCAAATGTTCAAGAAAGAAAAGAAGGGACAAGTGTGGTCAAACCAACACCAGCCTCTCTTTCTATCAAAACCTTCAGGATGACCATCCAGCCCCAGGACACAGGCTGGAAAATGCAAGGGGAGCACCCTGGCATAAGCTGTGGATCTGTGGTGACCCCAGGATAGTGACCCCAGGATGGTGACCCCAGGATGGTGACCCCAGGATGGGGACCCCAGGATGGTAATTCCAGGATGGTGATTCCAGGATGGTGACCCCAGGATGGTGATCCCACGATGGTGACCCCAGGATGGTGATCCCACGATGGTGACCCCAGGATGGTGATCCCAGGATGGTGACCCCAGTATGGTGATCCCAGGATGGTGATCCCAGGATGGTGACTCCAGGATGGTGATCCCAGGATGGTGACTCCAGGATGGTGACCCCAGGATGGTGACCCCAGGATGGTGATCCCAGTATGGTGATCCCAGGGTGCTGCTCCATGGCCACAGCAGGGATGTGGCCACACCTGGGAAGCAAAGCCTGTGGGAATTGCTCCTGTCATCCTGTCACATTCTGTTTTCCAACAGCCAACCTGAATGGGAGTTCACAAAACAACAGAAAATGGAGCTTGAAAAGTCTTATTTCTCCCAGAAAATCCTTCTCCTCATGAATTAGAAAACAGATGGCTGCAGGATGAGAGCCCTGCTTTGTCCAACATGGCTAAAATGACCCAGTGGAGAACTCTTGACACCTTCTGCCTATGCCATGAGCAGGGAAAAGAGGGAGAAAGTCACTTTCCCTGTGATGGAGGAGAGGTTTGCATGGAGCCAGTCGTTCTAACACTGAGCTGAGCCCTTTTGGACACAAAACACAGAGGGACCCTCTGCAGGCAGCTGCAGCAGCCTTCTCGTACTGAAATCACTTGGACAGCTTCTGTTTGTGATACTTCAGTGCTACTTTTAATGTTCCACAGGAGGGTAGGTGTGAGACTTGTATTGGTTTCACCTCAGGGCTGGTTCTTCTCACTCCTCCAGCACCACAGCAGCTGTAAATCCTTTCCCAAGCCTGTGGATGCACCAGCTCTGAGTGCTGACCTGTCTCCTGGTGGGAGGAGAAGAGCCTCCCCACACCCTGCAGAGTGAAGAGGCAGTGCAGCCTTTGATCCCTACCTGAAAATCCCTCTCCAAGCCCTGTAAGCACCTCCCATGTCATGGGAAAAGCCTTCTCCCAGGGAGGAAGGCTCCCTGCACTCAGCCAGCAGCAGCTGCACAGCCCCAGGGATGCTGTGCCTTCTGCTGCGACAGGTTTCAAACCCCAAACTCATGGAACCGTGACCATTCCCATGTGTGTCTGCAGGGCTTCTCACAGCACTGACATCCTCTCCATCCACACTGCCACCATCAGGATGAGCAGGAAGGGAGGGCACATCCACAACCTCGTCCTTTTAGCTATTCTGTTTTGTCCATTTATCCTTACTCGGTTTGGGTGGCAAATTCTGACTTCTGCCACCTTAAGACACTGGAAATGACCACTTTGTGCCACAGCTAGGATTGAACACACACCAGTTTCTCCAAAAGCATTTAGGAGAAACCCCCAGCTCCTGCTTTGTTTCAGACAATATTACCCAGATGAAGGCAGACAGTTCCGGGAAGGAAACTCACAGCAGAACAAAAATGTGCTGTAAAATCCCGAGCAGAAACAAGAATAAGCACATTTCAGAGGAGACTGGAGGAGCAGCAAAGCCATGAATATTTAACTGTCAGACAGAAATATGACCAAGCCCATGATCTCCTCTTCGTGCTTACAGTGTTTTCTGTTCCCATCTCTGACAACAAAGGAAGAGCTTTTGCTGCCAGATGATCTGAGAGTCTTTTAAGTTGCAAGCAGTCTTCCAGGCTGCTTCCCAGCCCCAGCAGGAAAACAGAAACTGCAGGAAGAATCCCCATGCACTCCACAATCTCCTCACACACAAGGTACTTCCCAAGACAAAGATCTGCTCAGCCATTATCTCTGTGAGACAACACCAAACAAACCCCTCAGAGGAAGATGCTGTGCTTTCAGTACCTCCCGAGGCAGACTGGGAGCTCTGTACTGAGGTAACCTCTCCCTGCCAGCCCTGCTGAGCACATCAGGGGCAGCAGAGGAAGCGCTCCTCTCACTCAGCAAGGCTCATGTCTGATGAGATTCACCAAATCCTGCCCCTCAATGCGACAGCATCACTCTCAGACTCTCTCCTCTCCTTGCTGCCGCATGCAGTAGCACAGTTTTCCTTGTGAAATCCAGATTAATGCAATGTTGGTTGTGTTTCCTGCACATCTTTCCTCCCCACTGTGCATGTTCTCTTCAGATGAGTACAGAATTCAGTACAGGAAAGAGGAGGCACCACAGGAAGATCCCAGGCAGCTAAAAGTCTGGGATAGAGAGGGCTCATCAAGGAGGATGTGCAGGTCTGGTGACTGTGTTTCAGGCAGTTTGAAGTGGATCTCACTTCTCTTTGTTCCCCTTCTGGATAGGGAAAGGGATATCTTAAACCACAGAAGCCAAAATGAGACAGTAACTCCCAGCCTCTGTGCCCAGCAGCACTAATGACAAAGAACAGCAGCTCGAGAGTTCTTTCAAGCTGCTCTTTTCAGGAATAATGAGTGATGGACATAATCTAAATGTGAGCTATCAAATTTTAGGAAGAATGAAAACCTGTGATGTTTTATTCCTCCTCAAGCTATGCCTTAATCTTTGTGCCAGCTCTGGTAGACATCATTGTAGTCCCTCGTCCTTCTAAAGGTTAAGGTTTTTTTATTTACAAATGCCAAGGACTGCCTGAACTCCGGGCTCCAGGAAAATCAATGCCAGACTCCAGCAGGACTCAGGCAGGGCCAGGATGTCCCCTCCTGCCTCCTGAAGATACAGCCATGCAGCTATTCTGGGCTGCAGCTATGGATTCTTTTCTACAAATGTAAATAGATGAAGTCCCAGGACAAATGTTTCTCCCCCAGACAAGCCACATCCATGAGGAATCACCAGCCAGATGTGCTCTCACCAGAGCTCACCAGAGCTCACCAGGGTGCCAGACAGGCAAGACCTGATCCTTTGCACCAACTCAGATAAAGACAAGCCACAGGCAGGGATTGAAAGCAAAGGACAGGATGAACCTCCTGCTTTACAACTTTTGAACCTCCTGCTTTACACCTTCAGCCTGGAGGTCACGGAGCCGAGTGCTGAGCTCTGGCTGGCACTGCCATGCTGCAGGACTCATCCTGCCAGCTCTGCTTTGGGGAAGCACATGTGGAGTGTCCTGGGTGTTTTATCCCTCCCTAGTGCCCAGCTCAGCTCACAACAATCCAATCTCACAAGCTGTGGAGGAGGAAAGCACAGCCCTGGGCCATGCACTAAATCTGGGCGCTCACAGCAATGTGGGGACCGGGTCTGGGAGCTGAGCAAATTGTGCTGCTCTCCAGGGAGCTCAGGCAGCGTCTCCACCCCAAAACGTGGCCCAGCTCGGGTGCTGCTCACACAGCATGAAATGAGAGAACACTTGGGGCAATAACCCCAAATCAAACCATAATCACCACCAGCACAGCCACTGAAGCACAGCAAATCCCAGTTCGTGCAGTTTGGGGTGTGTGAAAGGCAATGCCCACACAGCCACAGGCCTGAAGGGTCGGGTGAGAAGCTGATGTGGTAATGAGTGGCAGTTCCCTGAGCACGTCTCCCTCAGCACTGAAGTTAAAAGAAGTTACAGCACAGGACAGTGGAAGATACTGAAGGCAACTCAGCAGGGCCAAGGCCACGGTGCTTGTCAATGAAATAATGTCACAGCACTCAGAGTCTAAACTCAGAGTGCTCTCACTGAGCCCATGCTGAAACACAGGCTCACAGATCTGAAAGATCCTCTGGAAGTGCCTCCCACTCCCTCTTCAGAGGCTGCACACAGAGCTTGGGAATCTCAGCTCTAAATCTGTGCCTCAAGTGCACAAAGCAACAAGTGCTGCATCCGGGGCTGCTTTTCCACAGGGATTTCGAATTTCAGCAGCAATGTCCAGCTCTTCATGTATGCTACACAGTTATTTCAGAATTTGGAATAAATATGCAACTTTCAAAGCTTGTGTGTGTGAGAACTCCTATGGCAACCCAGTTAACATCAGCTCCAGCAGGGAAAGCCCCAAAATCTGAAATACCACATGAAAGAACTGCTCTACTTTGTGCCAGCCCCCTGCAACACATCAGCCTTCCTGTTAGGTCAGTCTGTGCTGCTGGATGTTTTTAGCAGGACTGGATTACAATATCAGGGCAAATTCAGCACCCTGGACCCAGTTCTGGGATTCTTATCTATGATTAGCCAGAAAAAAATAGAAATTTTAAAAAACAGAGTTTGCTTACATGAAAAGTAAGGAGGCAACTTTGTGTAGACCTGCTCTTAATCACTGCTATTTCAAAAACCCACACAAAATTTGTGTCAGAGCAGGGAAACTACTAAAGGAGCAGCATAAGGGGGACTGATTACCAGGAGGTGCAATAAAATAAATTTTCTGGAAGCTAGATTAAAAAAATTCATTCACCTTGACATAGGGATGTCTGTGGACAGAGGAGGAGGGATGGAGGTTCCCCTTCTTCCTTAAAACATCCCTGAATACACTGCTCTGCCCTGACTCCTCTGTCCTGGCAGGCACCTGCACAGGCTGGGAGTTCAAGGAGATGTTCTGGAAGATGACCATTAAGGGCTGCACCCTTTGGGCAAATGTCCCAGCATCCAGAAAAACTGAGGGGGAGGAAGAGAACTCCAGCATGGACCAAAGAGGCTGAGGAAAAGCAGAATCCACACTGGCTGTGTGTGTTGTCTGCATCCCCAAGGTGAATGCTTGCATCCTGAGGCTTAGCAGCAGCAAGTACTTTTTATTTATGCTAAAATGAAGAAATCCTCTTTCTGCTGACAGGGGACCTTGCAATTAATAGCTTCCACAGGGATGTTGTCACTCTGAACCCAACCTGGGCTTTAATGACTGCATTGTGAGCTGCTGCTCCTATCAGGAGTGAATTGCTGCAGGTTAATAGGCTCAATGCACAGCACTCATAAAAATGCCTCTAAAAAAATAGCACAGGCAGAGCAATCTGTTCAGGGTCCAGAACAGACAGAAAATCCAGCAGACAAATTGACTGAAAACAAGACATTGGCTCATGCACTAACAAACAAAAAGCATAAAGGTTATTACAATTACTGCTGGCAATTGCTCCCCAGATCGCACACAGAGCTACTCAGTACACAACAGCTTCCCCCTCCTTCCCCTTCTGCTCATTTTTTCCACCATCCTGCCAGGATTTCTCTCTCTGATCTACCTGGAGCAAAAGCAGAGATTCACTCCATGTTCCTCCAACATGTGGGAGCAAGCTCTTTGGGCTGCTTAGTTTTGTATACACTGCCTCAAAACAAATATAAATGTACAAAAAGCAAAGCATGGATCACTGGCCTTGTACCAAACCTTCAAACTAAAGAAGTTAAAAGAATATGATACTGGATTTTCTATGCAGCACTTTTTGTATTTTAATGACACTTCGGAACATTCTCAGTTGGTACCATTTTGCAAAGCTCCAGGGCAGACATCAGGGCGAGCTGCTGCCTGCTGAGAGCGTGGCTCATTGAGCCCTGCCTTGGAAATCAGCCTTTCTGCCTAACCAGCTATAAAAATGTGTCTGTCCCACCCTGGAAGTGTCCAAAGCCAGGCTGGACAGGGCTTGGAGCAACCTGGTCTAGTGCAAGGTGTCCCTGCCCACGGCAGGGGGTGGATGAGCTCTGAGATCCCTTCCAGCCCAAAGCCTGCTGTGATTTCATAACTCTGTGAAAAAGCCACAGCACACAGTGGTCTCAGCCTCACTCAAGCCTGGGAGGCACAGAGCACATGAACTTGGAAAGAGAATGTGGTTTTTAAATTGACATCATGTTTTCCCCGGCATCAAGGCAAAGATCCACCCCCAGAAAGTGCCTGCTATCTTGCTGTTCAATTCCTAATGATTTATAATTCCCCTAATAAGGGATTTGCATAAAAGCCCTGGCTGTTTCAAATGATGCCTTATTTTATGCCTTAAAAGCATGGAGCAGATTTATCTTTTACGAGTACGTCAGACTCTTTATGGCTCTTGCTTCTGCTTGAAAGCCACAGTGACTGCAAATCAACAACACTAAGCCTCCTTTTCCTGCACACAAGTGGGATAAACCTTTAGGCAAATTGCTAAGTGCACTCCTAAACCCTTAAGCTTTCATGGCATTGATTCTCACAGAGTCATAGTAATCCCCAAATCTGGTTGAAATGGCAGAAAAGTTCTCATGCTCCATTATTTTCAGTATTAAAACTTCATTGTGTACAAGAATTGCAGGCTTTGCCATTCCCTGGAATGGTCTCTCAAGGATTTTGTTCATCTAGAAATGTTGGGGAATGACCATGATTGTCTGGAATAAACAGAACTGGAATAAACAGAACATTCCCTCAGAAGGTATAGAAATCAGGTCACATGAAGTGCTGCTTTGAAAACCCACTCTAAATATTTACATCAAGGTAGGAAAGGCTAGTAAAGGCCTAAAAGCAACATTGGATGCCCTCAAGGAATAAATTCCCCCAATAAGGATAAGGAATTCTTGTAACATTTCATTCACTGGAATATTTGTTATGGAGCACTTGTTAATCTGACAGAAGTGAAAGGTTAATTATTATTATTCTACTTATAGACAGCAGCAAGTGCTCCTGCAGACATTTCCAGGCAGGCAAGAGATTGGAAGCACTTGATTTGGAGAGGTGCTGTGTCCTTGTAACTCACACATTTCCCTGGAAATCCACACATACTAAAATCACAGAATATTCTAATATTAGAAGTGTTTGTTTTCAAACTCTGTTTAAATCCTTTGCTAAAGCAAATGAGGCTATCTGTCAACGGTGGAAGAACAATTTTACTGGACCTGAGAAAAAAATTACCAGGAGTCCAAGAACTTCTGTACAGTACCTGAGGGTCAGGATTGACAGCAGTGACGTTACTGAGGAGGACAGAGGGAATTTCAGGAAGAAGTGGGCACAGCTGGTTTTGGAAGTGACTGGCCAATTCATCTCTCCACCAGATAACATCTGGAAGCCATGTAGAGGTCAGAAATGCAGAAATCTTCTGGTAAAACCTGGATGTTCCTTGGAGATCTCCTGCAGTCTGCCAAGAGCCAGTGGTTAAAGAGCATTGGTGATGGCTTCAGGAACTCTCTGTTTGTACCTTGCACCTGCAGCAGCTCCTCCTCTGCCCACAGCCATCCCAGACTCTGTTCCACACATTTTCCCCTCAGATTCTCCAAACCCACCCCCTGCTGTGGCACCCCTGCACCTCCCAAATCACCACATCCTTCATCCCATGCTCGTGCCATCCATCAGCTCACAAATCCTGCTCCAAAGCAGATCACACCACACTCAGAGGAGGAGAAAATGCCATAAACAGGACCATAAACCAGCCCAATACAATGAAACATTAACTTGCAAAAAGTTTCATAGGGATATAAATGAAAACAGTTATTAATGCCCCATCCCTGGAAGTTTTCAAGGCCAGGGTGGATGAAGCACTGAGCAATCTGGTCTAGTGGAAACTGTCCCTGCCCATGGCAGGGGGCTGGAATTGGATGATCTTTAAGGTCCTTTCCAATTCAAACCATTCTGTGAGTTTTTTAAGATTGAGACCAATATTAATACTGATACATTAATATTAAAAACTGCACTGCTAAATTACCATCATTTAACCTCCTCATTGTTCTTCAGCTTGATTCTTAATTAGCAGGACTTTCAGAGAACAAAACCAGTGACTTCAAGGAGACCTGATTAGAAATTAACAGACTCAACAACTGTGCAGAGCATCCTCTCCCCACCAGGGTTCGAGGGAAGTGATGGTCCTGCTCTGCCCTGGTGCAGCCTCACCTCAGCTCTGGGGCCGTTTTGGGTGCCACGATATCAGAAGGATCTAAAGCTGTTGGAGAGTGTCCAAAGGAGGGACATGAGGATGGGGAAGGAGCTGAGGAGCAGCTGAGGGCACTGGGATTGTTCAGATGGAGAAGAGGGGACTGAGGGCTGAGCTCAGTGGGGGCTGCAGCTCCTCCTGAGGGGCAGCTCCGATCTCTGCTCTCTGTGACAGGGACAGGACCCAGGGAACAGCTGGAGCTGTGCCAGGGGAGGGTTAGGGTGGAGATCAGGGAAAGGTTCTTCCCCCAGAGGGTGCTGGGCACTGCCCAGGCTCCCCAGGGAATGGGAACAGCCCCGAGGCTGCCAGAGCTCCAGGAGTGTTTGGACAATGCTCTCAGGGATGCACAGGGTGGGACTGTTGGGTGTCTGTGCAGGGCCAGGAGCTGGAGCTGTGATCCTGTGGATCCCTCACCACTCAGGATATTCTGTCCTTCTGTGATTATTGCACACAGAAGGTGAGGCACAAGGAGGAAAGTCCCAAATCCAACAACAGAGATTGGGAGCTCCTCTGAGCCACCAAAGAAGGAAGGGCTGGAAGTGCCCAGAGAGGAGCCCCAGAGCTCCCCACAGTGCCTGTGGGATAACTGGGAATGCCTGGGAGATCCCTAGAGAGCAGAGGCTGTACAAAGCCAATTCCCATCAGACACGGCTGGAACTGCAGCCTGTCTATCAGCACACAGGGATTACAGGAGGTGAGGGTTTCAGCATTCCTTCTGACAACAAGAAACCAAACCATGCAAATGTTTGCTTTCTAGATGTGTAAATCTGCCTCATTTCTAGCAGCTACTTGAAGGAGGGCAGAAATAAAAACACCCCAAACTAACTCCCGAAAAACTGATAACAAAGGAGGACATATAGCAGAACCAGTGGGTGTAGCAATAGATGCCATCCTAGTTGAATAGGCCAAAAGACTTCTTGATGTGCTAAGAACAGGAGCTTTTGCCTGGAGAAACCACAATTATTGTTCTATTTATAACTATTAGCCCTTGGGACAGAGAACCAGAATGTGATAAATAATAAAAGGTACACAGATGACAGTGAAGTGGCCAGTAAATAAGAAATTGATGGCCCAGAGCCCCCTTTTGGGGCTGAAAATGGACTCTGGGCTCCACACATCAATATTAAAATATCATTTGTTATAATGGTTAACATTGACACATACTCGGTCTTTTTTTGCACAATCCAGAAAAGTAACTAAGGTTTCTCTAGATGCAACAAAAGCACCTGGAAACCCAATCATAATTTAAAGGTAAGGCCTGAAAAGTGTCTGTTTGTGCCCACAGGAGACAACTGGGACAAGAACCACTAAGTGCCCCAACAGGATTTTGTTATTCAATTCAACCCGTGCAAACCTGCACATTGACAGGACAGTGAGAGACTGAGGGCTTCAGTGGGAAGATTAAAATCCACATTTCTCTCCACAGTAGCTGAAGGTGCCCAAGGGCAGGAACAGGGAGAGATTTGCTGTCATTTTCCTTGTCTCTGCTGGGGCTGACATCCCAACTTTTGTTGTTCCTCCCAGCTCTGATCTCTGCTGGGGAGAGCAGCAGTTCTACAAATGCCTCAGGAAAGAAGGATTGACACAAGTCGGTGCTACCACAAAGGCAGAGCCTCTAATGAGAGAGACGAAACCCAAGTCTGGCTTGGAGGAACTGCCCCAACACCTGAAATGTCACTGCTGTGCAACAGAGCTGAGTTTGTCATGATGAGGGTGGTGAGGCCCTGGCACAGGATGCCCAGAGAAGCTGTGGAAGTGTCCAGGTTGGATGGGGCTTGGAGCAACCTGGGATAGTGGAAAGTCTCTACTTCTGGCAGGGATTGGGACTGCATGGCCTCGAATGGCCCCTTCCAACCCAAACCATACCACAATTCCATGATAAGGACTGGGAAAACTGTACAGTTTGTTCCATCAGGTTGTGATTTAACCCTTCCCAGCTCCAACCAAACACTCAGAGCAACCTGAGCCCACAGCTCCCAAAGTGCTTTCAATTCTGTAACACTGGGTACATATTTTGAGCATAATCAGTGCTCAATAATTCTAATCTTTCTAACCCCTCAGCTGGAATCAGCAGAGAGCAACCAGGCAAGGGGACAGAGCAGCTCAGGCTCTGTCCCTCCATTTGCTTTGCTCCACAGAAGAAATATCTTGAATTCAGCTGGCAGAAACCAACACTAAGTCCTTGTCCAGTCCGGCAGAGCCTGGTCTCATCAGCCTCTGCCCAGGGGTGCTCAGTCACCAAGGGAAAGGCTGCTCATTTGTTTTGGGCTGGGTTTTTTGGTAGTGTTTCGATCATGACATTTGGTGCCAGCATCAATCATTCATTTTCAGGAGCACTGGAGCCACAGCTGTCAAACTCCAGGTTTTGTGATCCATCATGGGAAATTCAATCTCTGCTGCTCCCAGGCAGCAGCTGCAAGTGAAGAACACTTGCTGCAGCTGAGGAGGGGATACTTAAGTGTGATTTAAAAACGTGTTTACACATCCCATTCCATTTAGGCTCCCCATGGTGTGTCCAGCAGGTATAATGCAGACAAAATTCAAGCAAAAATAGAATGGAAAATCCACTCCAGCTCACTGAAGCCACAAGAGTTGCTTTGAGCCACCTGAGAGGGCCTCAGCAGCCTCAGCAGAGCATGGGGCAGCACCTCAAAGGTTCCTCAGCCACAGGACAGTTATTCCAGCAAGTGGCTCTCAGGAGATCCAGGGGACACAGGGATTGCTGCTCCCCAGATCCACCTGGCTACACTTCCCAGCAAGAGTCACCCACACTGCTTAGGTAAAATAGGTATTTATACCAGGCAAGAGTGGCAATCATAAAATAGGAACAAGATGCTCAGAGTTCCAATCTGTATCAAATCAGCTCTGTGAAAGACAGAATCAACAGAGCAGAGCCCAGAGCTGCTATTTCACAGCTCTGCTGTGCTCAGGACATGAGTTCATGTCATGTCCTACATCACATGTGCCACCTGCATGTGCTGAATTTCCAGCCTGTGTGCAAGACCTTCCAGTTTTATTGCACAGCACAGCCTCTGGAGTTCACCAGAAATGAGGGACCAGGCTCAGGTCCTGCTTCCAGCCCTCAGCTCCTGGGAGCCAAACAGCAGTACAAGATTCCTCCTCCTGGGCCACACTCTTCACATGGTTAAAATATAGGAGGAAAACCCATGATAGGTGCAAAAGATGTGTCTCCTCCAAATCCAGCTAAATTTCTGCAGTGTGAGGTTCCGGCTAATGAGCAATAGGGAAAAAATGATACCACAGAGAGCTGGTTTCTTATCTGCACATAATCCAAACCCAGCATAGCTGAGGACAGCTTGGGCTGGCAATCAGCTGTAAGCAATCCTTCAGTTCCCACAGCACTGTTCCCCCATCCCAGTTTGGGCAGCTCTTATGCTGCTCTCTCCTGCCTTGCTGAAACTTGAGCTTGAATTGGCCCCCCCAGGCCTGGTGCTCAGCACAGAGCAGTGCTGCCTGCCCTGTCTGCACAGCTCCCAGGTGGAAATGTGCTACTCACTCCTGGTTCGTGGATCTCAGGGCAGCTTTGGGCTGAAGGTTCCTCTGGTGCCACCAGGCAGGCGTAGAGGGCCAAGCCTTCCTCTCTCCAGGCCTGCTGCAGCCCCACCACCTCAAATGGAGCTTTGGGGCCATCCTTCCTCTTCACAGGAGGCACCTGGAAATCCATTGGAACACAATTCCACTTTTAGATGGACTGAACAAAAACCTTTATCTTGCTCTGTTGCTTTTGAGTAGAGCCCCACAACAATCCAGGGAGCACTCTGCTTTGATTAGTAGATTAGCTGTGGTTTAGCCAGTAGAAAAATCAATAAAGGCCAAATTAAATAGGAATAACACGTTGCTTTTGATAAGTCATAGGATTTATTTTCTCAATGAGAACTTGCAAGCTCTGTCTTCCACTAGTTTCACTATGTGGAAGCAGGAATTCACATTATTTCCCTATTTCAGCAAGGTGTGAGCACAGAGCCCCTGTCAAGGCTGCACAGAATGTCCCTGTCACAGCAGCACCATGTGTGCCTGTATCAGTGACAATGAGATCTATGCAATCTCAGCTCAAAAATCAATGCAAAGGGATGATGCCATTCCAAGTGGCTGGTGCAGGCTTCCCTAAGAAGCCCTTCACTAATAGCCTAAATCCCATCAATCCCCACCCTGTGAATCCCCTTTTAGTTGGGCTGAGGTGATTTCTTTGTGATGGATTTTTTTTGTGCACACCTGTGTGGGAGGAAAACGTTCTATTTTCCAGTGTTTATATCTGATCTAAACCAAAAAGGGTAAAAAGTGACTTCTCCAAGCCCAAGACATAAATTATTATTCTGAACATCAGTTTAGATCCAGGGAGAAGCTTCCAGTAGGAGAGGCAACATCTTAGCTCTCCAGGCTGCTCAAAGCCAGGTGAAGAAATGCACTGTAACATGCAGAACACATGAAAAACTTGATTATAAGTTAGGAAAGAGAGAGGAGAGACTTGAAAGAGCCTGGGAAAGCATGAGGTGCTGCAGGTGAAAGAAGGGGGAAACTCAGACCCAGGGAATCAGCAAAGGCAGGAGAAAGGAACAGCAGCCACATGAGCAGAGGTGCCTGATCCAGGACATTCTCTGCATGGAAAGAGAGACAAGTCCGAGCTACAGCACTGTAATTGCCTCCCAGGGCTCTGGTGGGTACAGAAACTCTAAGTCTTGTTCTCCTGGTTTTTACCATCACCAATCTCTAGATGGATTATCAGCTCTAGAGCTGATAATAGAACCCCAAACTATCTACAGGGAGATAAAGGCCTTTATAAACATGTTTTTAACACAGGGCCAGGCTGGCTTTTGGAACTGTTGCACAACTCAAACTGCTCTTAGCACTGGATTCACCTGGGGAATTCTGCAGCATCCAGAGGATCACGCTCCCAACTGGCAGCATTCAGCACATCTCCAGTGAAATCAATAAGAATGTGCTGATGCACACAAGCCAGGCAATGGAATTGCATGGATCACTGGATGAGAATTTGGCCTAAAAATGCCTCAACATTTCCAATTCTTTCAATGAAAGAAATGCAAACTTCTTCATTGCTATCCAGCAGCCATTTCAGAGCCTGTATAGAATAAATTGGTGGATTTTGCCCCAGTTCTTCTTGGGCACAAAGTCCATCTGAACATCTGCTCCCACACCCAGCAGTGACACAGCCCTGGAAGCTGAGGAACCCCTTCCAGGCTCAGAGAGAGCTGCTACAAGTCACAGCTCAGGGTTTCTCAGTGGGAATAACACAAGGGAAGAGAGCTCACACTGCAGCTGGTCACGAGCTAACGAGTCTGAATGGAAAATTCAGGATCCGGGGCTGTTCCAGTGGCAATTTTCATTAGCACTGAACTAACAGTAAAGAATGTTAGCAATGTTTTAATGGAAGCATGAACATCATTAACAATTAATTGTGTTTAAGTGGACTTTAAGTGATTTAAGAGCCTGGTGCAGGCTGGCTGCTCAGTGTGAAATCTACCTTGACGGCGTGGATCAGTATTGGTATCCCAGAGTCTCTCCCAGGGAAAAAAATAAGGCCAAATGCAGGGTGGGGAGGAAAAATGCACACTGGGGAGGGAAAATACATTGTTTTCCCTAAGGAATAAAGGGTAACAGGATGGGATGGGATGGAGGGAGGATGGGGTGGTTTCTTTAGAGGAGAAAAACATGTGAACCAAAGGACAATTGAGATGAAGCAGCTCTCCACTTGTTCACAGCCCTCTTATCAGAAAGGGTCTATTCTGATCTAGAACAAGTGGTAAAGAAACAGGAACCTGTGCCAAGGACAAAGTGTAACACCCAGCAGTCACTTTTGACAATTGAGAGTCTCCTCAACAGTTTTTTATTTCTTCATAAACTACAGATACAACCCAGCTCCCACTGACTGCAGGGAGACTTTTATTTACTGACTCTAATGTGAATTAAAATATAATTTCCACTTTGCTCAGTTACTGTTTTGTAGCTGATGAGAAAAAAAAAAAGGAGATTTCAAGAATGATTATATATTCACTGGAGGTCAAAACACAGCCCTCATCACCCTTTGGTGCCAGGTCACTGCACTCACCAGGGACAGGAGCCATGTCACGAGGGCCTGGTAGATGTTGGCTGCTCCCAGCACCTTGTCAGTCACCTGCCCCTCACACTGAGCTGTGGCCACTCGGCCACAACTCGCCAGCCAAATGGTCATCAGCAGCATCTCCTTTTCCATGCTGTGGGATGCAGGCAATGTGTCGATAGCTGGCAAAAAAGAGGCTTCCTGTCAAAAAAAAATAGTATGAAAATGGAAGTCACTTGGATTACTGGAAGTGTATTCATCATCAGGAATTAATGACATTCATTGCCATCATGGGAGGGGCATTTAACACCCAGAGTGCATTTATCAAAGAGGGAGAATGAGGCATAAAAGGCACGTTGTTCTATCAGTGACACCTGCCTGAGCACTGCAGGTTTTCTTGGCCAGCTGTCGCCTGGGCCCTCATTTAGTCACACACTGCCTGCTAAATGGAAGGTTACACAGTCACAGCTGGAAAAGTGTGATTGAATTTATTCGGTATTCAACATTCAGCGTTTGGGCTTTTTTTTTTTTTAATCACTGAAAAGCCCTCAAACAAGCCTGATAGTGTGAAAACTCATTATTTTCTGCTTCACCTAACGTCCCTCATTTCAGAGATGATGTCACAGTGAAGTGAACTCACCTCCTTTCTTTACTTCAGCATTGATAGTTGGTTATTTAGGATGCAAATTCCCTCTCCTTTAAGAGAACTGTTCAAGAAACAACTTCAAGCTTGAACTGTGGCCTTACATTTTTTTATCCTTCCACAGATGCAGCAGCTGCAGATGCAATTATTGGCTGGCTTGTTCTTCCTATCTATACCCAATTTGTTGCCCCTGACATTTCTTTGGTAAATTAAGAAGCAAGTCCCTAAAATCCCAAAGATTCTCCAGTACTGCTCCTCAACAGTTATGATCACAGAATCATGGAATGGTTTGGGTTGGAAGGGACCTCAAAACTCATCCCATTCCCCCCCTCCCATGGGCAAGGACAACTTCCACTGGACCAGATTGCTCCAAGCCCCATCCAGCCTGCTCTCATGTTTTCAGTTGCTTCATGTAGTCCAAAATGAGAGTTTCTGTCCATACCTCTACACTGAATGAGCCTTAATTTGATTTACCTGAATTTAGTCTGAAAGCAAAGTAAGCTAAATCCAATTACAGCCACTTTAATTCTGAATTAAAATGTCCACAAAGGTGTTTCATGACTAATCCACTTGACAAGTTAATGTAGCTTGACTGTTGTGCCAGTCCTCAAAACAGACAACTTCTTAAAATGGTTTAATAAGGCATAAAACTAATAAAATCCAACAAGCAGCTCTACTGTGTCACCCAGTGTTTTGGTACCAAATAAAAACTGCAATTAGTAATAAAGGCAAAATAGCCATGCAAAGGTGTGTGATGGTGCAGATTTGTATTAATTAATGTTACTATAGTCCTGGGGTGCCAACAGAATCCCTCAGGGCTTTGGCCCCACCACTGAAATCCCCTGAGGAAGAGGAGAAACTCTGCGACCACCAGGAAAAAGTGACCTTCTCTTATATCCCGTGGTGGAGAAATGGTTCTTTCTTCCTCCCTCAACAAGGGTGTGGGGATCAACGAGAGGAGGCAATTTAAGTGCTAATGACAAAACCAGTTCCTGTAACTAATGTTTCAGCAGGAAATTTCCAACTATTCCAAATTCCCCTGGCCCAGCAGCAGGGCTCAGCAGGTTTTCTGTCCAAGATCAGATAAAAAATTTACTTATTAAGGTTCTGAGTGAGGTTTTGATCAAGGTTGGACCTTCCCTCTCCTCCCCCTGCCAGCCTATTCACCTCAACAAGAATCTAGGCAGAGAAATTACCTAATTTCTGAAATATTAAGGCTAATGAACAAAAAAGGAGCTAATCCTGTTTAATTCTGGGCAAGAATGGCTGATGAGAGATACACCTGGTGCTTTGTGGGTATGGCTTCCCACAGCACTGCCCCATTTACCCCAGTCTAGATATGAGGAGAGTTCGATTTGCCCACATTACACTGGCTTTTATTTGTGACAGTATTAGGTTATAAAAAGCTAAAATTACTCAAATGCTGGGCTATTTTTGGGTGCTCTGGCTGGAATTGTGCTGTCACTCAGAGACAGGCTTGCAGCTGATTGCAGTCAAGTGCCAACAATTACCAGAGAGTAAATAAGATAAAATTTCCTCTTCCCAAACTCTTGCTATTTTATTTTGCAATTATAGTTTAGGGCATTAGAAGTTCAGTTTTCCCTCCACCCCCAGCTCTGGTCTTTCTCCTCTTTAACAGAATAACAGTGCAAGGAGGAGCAGCCAAGGAGTGACCTCTGCCCAAATCCACACCACAGTGAAATGAGGTAAAAGGAATTGCAAGACAACTTCAGGACAGCCACAGTGGCAGTGACATTGAATTGACACAAACAGGGAGACAATGGCCTTAGGCTGAAGGAGGGCAGGGTTGGATGGGATTTTGGGAAGGAATTGTTCTCTGGGAGGGTGGGCAGGCCCTGGCACAGTTGCCTAGTGAAGCTGTGGCTGCCCCTGGATCTCTGGCAGAGTCCAAGGCCAGGTTGGATGGGCTTGGAGCACCCTGGGACAGTGGAAGGTATTTCTGCCCATGGAATGGGATGATCCCTCCAACCCAAACCATTCTGTGATGCCCTGATAATTCCAAAGGAAACTACTGTTCATAAAAACCCTGTAATGTGAAGGCCCCTGTACGAACACTCAGTAAAGAGCAGCATTTTACCTCCATATTATTATTTTAAACCAGAGCTGTTTATGATGAGAGCAAGCCAAAGCTTAGTGGACACAAGATTGTCAGCCAAGAGTAACATTTTATTTCTAATAAAACAGCTCAAAGTGGTTAATTGATGCCTTTGTTGGTGTTTTTGAAAAGAGCAGTTGGCATTACTCTTCCTACCCCTCCATGTCAGATTGGACAAAGAGTTCCTAAGACTGGAAAATGTTATTGTCAAACCTGCGAGAGGCTGGAATGACCAAGGAAGAGTTTAGGAGCCAGCCAACAGCTCCACAAAAGTTTTCCAGCAGAATCAGCTCACCCAGTCTGAGGGGCTGCCCCAGCAGCAGGATATGCCAAGGAAAAACCAATTTTTAACTTTAATAGGCACAGTCTCTCCTTTTCAGGTAAATAAACTTCCCTATTTCCCTTCCAGCACCTTTTCCAACACTAACACGGACGCAAGGCATCATATTCTATCCAAAAGCCCTCCCTACAGCAAAAGCTCCATCCAAACACCCTCTGCATGGAAGGGGAAGAGAAGGCAAACACAGTCTCCTTCTTTACCACAGAGGGGTGAGTGAGGGAGAAGGGGAGGAATAGGAAGACTCTCACTCTCATTGGCTGGAGGTTTAATCAAAATAATTGTTTCAGCCCTGTCTAAATTTATCCTTCTATGTCATCTGCACCCTAGCTTGGATCCCAGATTTAAGAGGCAATCCCTGATGAATGGCAAATTACTGACTGCAGAACTCTTTTGCCAAACGATGCATCTGCTGTGGGTTTGTAAATGTGAGCTGATTTCTAAGTGCTGGAGCAGCTCGAGCTAATTTCTCTAATGAACCTTCCCCTCTCATTCCACAGCTGCTCTGGTATTCCATGTTCCCACTTTTCCATGGACAGAGCTCTTGGTACAAGACATAACCATGTTGACTATGTGGTTATATCCCTATTTTCCATGCAGTCACGTGGCAAATGTAGGATTTTTAGGACACATTTACCAACTCTGGCCATCTAAGGCAAAGCAGATTATCGCTATTCCACGGCTTCTAAAAATTCTTGCATTAGATGAAGACATATTGGAAATGTCAAGTGTTTGTTCATTTTCATTCTGTAGGGAAGGAAAAATGATGACAATGCCATCTGTTAGATGATTTGAAACTCCACATTAAAGCGTGGAATAAACCCTGAAACCATTCAAAGAACTGCTTTATCACTGCAAAGTGGGAGCAATGGGTGAGAATGAGGAGAGATCTGCATTTCCTGCGCACAAACGGCAGAACACTCTGGAATTAGGAAGTTAACTTTTAATGACAAAAAGGAGAGTACAATTGATGTCTGAAGGGCCTTTCTGTAAATGCATTTCTGTGCTCCAGTCACTCTCTGTGGCACCAGTGCCTTTCTGAGTATCATGCTGGGGTTATGGATCTTAAAAACATGATGGGGGCAAGATGGGATTGAAATTTCTGATGTGGACTGAGCCTCAGATTGCTCAAATGGAGGAGTTATGATCCTGCAAAGCAGATAACTCTGCCAAAGGGAGATTGCAGGGATTCAGGGAGATGGGTAATGGAGCATTATTTGCTCTGATCTCCATAGTTTTCAATTCACTTAGGGCACTCCAGATCATGGCAGTTTAAGTTAAAAATATAATAATAATAAAGAAAATGTCTTTGCTGAAAGTTTTCTTGCTCTGAACAATTATTCTTAGTCCTGGGCATGAAGAATAAAATCTCTTAACTGCACTAAGGGAATTCTCAGCTGCTTCACTGGAGTTAATGGCTCATCTATCAAAAATGTGGATAAAGCCTCTTCCATGGAAGGCAAAGATCTGGTCCCTAGAATATGTTAGCAGAGAGGTGCTGTGGATCACACAGCATCAAAGGATTTCTAGTCCAGAATTCAACAAGTTTGAATGCAGCTAACCATCATTCAAATAACTGGTAACAAACAGCTTTTTTTACATACAATTTCTTCTTTATTTTTTAAAAGTGGGAAAATTTTCTGACAAAGGCTCAAGTCAAATAAAGAATGACCTGAAAAGTGCACTAAAATTTAAATCGAAGTTACACTATTTGAGTTTGTTTGCTTTCTGAGACATAATCATTAAAAATGAGAAGTGCCTTTTCCATGATTGGTGTTTACACTCCAGTAACACTTGGAGAGGCTCAGAAGGATTCCCAGCCTCATTGTGCTGGTGTTCTGAGCACATGTAACAAAAAGTTCCTCCTCTAATGAGTTTATACTCCTGGTTAATGAGAAGCAGCTGAAATGAGTAAAGGAAGTTTAATTACTTACACATTTCATGTGAGGACAAGGCTGGGAATCACAAACTTGTGCCTCAGTCCTGGCTCTAGAATGAAGTATTTCTCTGTGGAACTGTAAAGTGAGGATAATATTTCCTTATCCTGGTCCCTGTCTAGTTGGATTAATTACCAAAAGGCTCTAAAGTACCTTGAAGAGGAAGAGTATAAAACTATAAACAAACTTTCTAAATTAACCTCTGTTCCCTTTCCTGCTTCTGAAAGCGTTGTGGCCTCTAAACCCCCTCAGCACAATCTCACCTGCATCTCCCACAACTTGTTCTTCAAACCATTCCAACCTGCCTCACAAATAAAATATACCGTCACTTCCAGAGCCTCAGGAGGGAAGGGAATTGCACATGGTCACGTGGAAATGCTGGGACAGAGCATGGGATTGGTCCTCAGCCATCTGAAATCTAGGTTGGCGTTTGGCATGTGCTCTGAGTTGGCTTTAAATCCTACAGAAATGGCTCGACTTGGATGCTCAGGAGATTCCCTTTCCCTGCCCAGGGCAGGGGCTGGAAGGAGATGATCTTTAAGGTCCTTTCCTACCCAAACCATTCTGGGATTGATTCTATGATTCACCATGCATTTATCAACTTGGGGAAAGCCTCATTTTTTGTAGTCTTCCCATCTATTTATCTTTTCATGTATTTCCCCTGATACTCTATGGAAATCCCCAAAGAAATAAAGGAAAATAAAGGGCCTGGGGGAAGAAACTGTGCTCAGCTGCTTTATCAGGAAGTTTTAGCAGAACTAAAGTGGCTTGTTTTTACAAACAGCTTTCACTTAAAATGAATTGTGTCCGGTTTGTCGCAGGCTCTGTGCTCTTCCCTCCAGCTCTCAAACACCACTCAGACAACCCTTCAAACCTATGAATTTGGGGCTCTGTGATCCTGAGAACTGCTAAGTGCTTACAGTGTTCCCTGAAGCTTGTGGGAACTCCAGGTGCTTGGCACAGAGCTGGCTAGAGCTCTGTGTTTGCAAAATAAAAATAACTGCACGATTCTTCCACTCCACAATCTCAGATAAAGCCCTGAATTCCATTCCCTGCCACTGAGAATAATGCCCCATAATGAGTATTTGTGGAATAATGTGTTTACAAGTTGTGCCCAAGCTTATCCCCCTGTGCGCTGAGATTTGGAACACAAGCCCAGCCTAAGTCAGTGCTGAACAAAAAGGCATGAGGAAAACCAGGAATGCAGTTCAAATCCTGCAGCTCCTTTCACAGGCAAGCCTGTACATCCCCTTGGAAAAACAGAGGGGCAAGTTCAGCCTCTTTTCATCTACAAATAGCATCAGTGATCACAGCCCTGAGGTAAGGCCAGGAGTTGGGAATTCTATTTTGATTCCAAGAGAGAGAATCACGGCAGAAAGTGTTTCTCTGTGTAATTAAACGTGACTGGCACTTGTTCCTAGCCACTGCAAACCCATGGCAGCTCTTCCTTGCTGCCTGCACAGGGCCTGGCACGGAGCAGGACCTGAGGAGACAAAAAGCCCAGAGAAGGTTTTGTGTCCTCCTGCCCTCTCCTAAATGAGA
Organism: Origma solitaria; assembly: GCA_013397895.1. NCBI lineage: Eukaryota > Metazoa > Chordata > Aves > Passeriformes > Acanthizidae > Origma > Origma solitaria. The sequence goes on along the minus strand of VZRL01005553.1, from coordinate 42,716 downwards.
AATAGAATTTAGCCCATGGACATTTTACATTATTGTCTTCAAGTTTAATGTGAACATCCTGCTGATGTGAATGGAGGAGTATTCAGGACCTCTACTGGCAGCAAGCTCATGCATGGAATCCTGGAAACTGTTCCTTTCCCTTGTATTAACCTTTCCCTTAAGCAACGGCAACGAATGTTCCCATCTGTCAGACTCAGGCAGGAATGTATTGAGGAATAAGCCTAAACTCATTTTAATCACTTCCAAGATATGCCGAGGAATATAAAGGATTAAATATCTCACATTATCCTGGGGCCTTTTCAAACTCCAGTCACAGAAACAGCACTGGAAGAACTCACTGCTTTGTAAAGCCCTGGCTCTTCAATTCCTTCCACAGCAGGAAAATGCACAAAGTGGGAGCCCCTGAGAGCCATCAGGGTCCAGGTTTACATGGAAGGCTCTCCATGGCTTTTTGGTGATCCTGTTGCATTCAGCACAGGTGAATTTCCTGGTTGTGAGCATTTCTATAGCAATTTGGCTGAAAAACCTCTTAAAGCAGCCAAACCTCATCAAAACAGCTTTACTGTGTGGCTCTTGGACCTGCTCTGGGTGTCTGAGCAGAACTGAGAAGAGGAGCCACCAGGATGTGAGGTCCAACCTGCCCTGAGAGTGCCTGGGCACTTCCATAGCATTCCTGACTCTGGGAATACAGAGAACAAACTCCTCCTGTGTGGAGCGGGTTGTTTGTAGCACAGACATGTAAGGCCTAGACCCTCTGCTTGCCTATTAAGACAAATCCTTAGGTCAGATCCGTGCCATCCTGAGCCCCAGCTCCTGGGATTTGTGCCTGCAGCCAGGGACAGCAGGAAGCAGCTACTCCAGCAAAGTGCTGTGCCAGCAAATCCCCCCGTTTGCTTTCCCTGGCACCATGTGGGAAGATGAAGAGGAGGCCAGAAACACAGGCTCTGTGCCAGCTGACAGCCACCCATGCTAGAAAAACATTTCCTTGGGATCTTCCATCTATTCCAAATGCTGTGTGCTGGACTGGTGGCACAAACAGGAATCTTGGCCTTCTGTCTCTGTGCGCTAAGTTTAACTCCATCTCTAATTGCCTTAGTTTATTTTTAAGCCTTTCTTGAGTCGAGGCAGTGGGTTCATTAAGTACAAGAGATTTTAATCTTGTTTCAGGAACTCATTAAATGCCTGGCAAGGAAAAAAAAAGGAGGAATTCAGGGGCCATCTGGTGGCTGTTGGGCACAGCACTGCTGGCCACAGCCTGGCATCCACCCAGCAGGGAGAGCACCGGGAGCCAAGCACAACCCAAACTCAGCTCTGGTGTCTGAAAAAAAAAAAAATTAGTGTAGGAAATACTTGGTGATTTTTACAATTAATGGGGTTTTTCTAAGCTATATTAAAATAATCGTATGGGCTAAATGCTGGTTTAATTACATTCACACAGATGCAGTTGCTTTGGTCCAGTGTCAATGAAAACATTTGGTCACAGGTGATTTGTACTACCAGGGTCACCTTTGGAGTAACACAGATACAGAAAAATTCAACCACTGTGTCACAAAATCATTATAATAGTAAAAAGATTTTATAGGTTTCGTCAGCTTCTCCAATCAGATGTATTGCACTACATTTTGGGGGATAAATTGGCATTTCTGTAAGGAAGTGGCACAAAACCTATTCCTTCATGAGTGGTTGATCAGGCCTTTGTCCATTCTTTATGCTGAATCATTAATTTTTCTTTCTTACAGTCCTTTTCCTTTATGCATTTTCCACCCAGCAAGAAAAGTGGTGTATTTTTAAATAGTGCTGAGGCCATCACCTCAGTGCAGTCATGTGAGCAGCTCCAGGGGAGTTGGGGAGGTGCCCAAGTGCCCTGGTCCAGCTGGTGAAGTGCTGGGTTGGGATCCTGGGATCCACAATGTCCTTGAACAACCCAAAGATGGAAGAAAAGGGCAATTTCCAGTGTTGATGTCAGCACTCTTGCCTTAAAAAGATCAAAACACCCATGGAACAGCAATGGCAATCACAAGCACCTATTTAAGGAAGACAGGTAAAGAATCAAAAGCATTTCACTGACAATTTCCAGATCAAGGCACCTCCTACTTAAAAATAACTTTTGGGGCCAGTAACTGAACTAAAAATACTTGTACAAATTTTGAAAATCAATCCCTACTTTCAGTCGAGCTGTGCTGATGCAGGGTAACTGTCCCAGCAGCAGCATGTACTGCACTTCAGCACCATTCTCGATGGTAAATATGGATTTTGTCAGGGATCTTCCCCTAAAGAAATATCAGATCAAAGAGGGAACAAGGCCATAAAAGGGTGAGCAAGGTTTTGACCATAATATATTGGTAATTTTGTGGGAATGCAAGCAGGAAATCTTGTGGTTGAGAATTCTACCTGACAGCAGCAAGCTGAGTCAAGGGTGTGTTAACATAAAGAACCTGCTGATTTTGACAAAAAGGTGATGGAGCCTGTGTTTACAAGATGGAAAGGAAAATACCCACATCATCTATTTGTTAAGGTAGAATGACTCTGTTTTTCCTGAATGTTTTTGCTTTGTAAGGCAGCTGTAAGGCTAAGCTGCAACGAGATGAGGATCATGGTAATATAATTACTAATACAAGGTTAGCCAAAGTGATTGTGAATGCCAAGAAAAATGAGACGCCTCACTATGAGTCAACATATTCATTTCCCAACCACTCTGGCTGTGGAAGGGAGATAAAACCGTGTTTAGAAGGGGCTGGTTACAAGGTGGTTCCTAATAGCTCTCCAACAACATTATCTTGTTCTGCCATATCATGATAAAGCAATAAATGAAGAATCAAGCTGAAGCCCTGCTGAAAACACCTACTTTGTCCCAGTAATAAAAGAGATGAATACAAGCTAAATTCTAGTTGTTCTGTGTTAAATGAATTCCAGGGCTGGATGGGAGCATCAGGGCCATGCAGGGGTTTGGCTGCAGTGCTCAAGGCCAGATGTGACACAAGCTCAGGTGTGTCACTTCACCTGGGGCTGCTGGGAAAGGAGCTCTGTGCATCTCCTTTTTCAGCAGAGCCATTTCCCTTGGTGCTGGACAAGCTGCAGTGCAGCTCTACCTCTGCCTGGCCTCACCTCCCTCACCTGCACTGCCCCTGCTCTGACTTGCTGGCTCCATCTCAGCCCTGTTTCATCACTCCAGACCCCCTGGGCTGACTCTGTGTCCTGTCCCTGCCCTTGACCTTGGACCTGCCTCATTCCCACACATTTCCCAACTGGCCACCCTCACCGGGGCTGCTCTGCTGCTCTTTGGGGACTGTGGGACCGCCCTGCCTGCCTTGCTCTCACCTGCAGCTCCTGCTTTGTCTTCCCCAAAGGCTTCCCAGTGCCAGAGGGCAGGGACAGATGGGATATTGGGAAGGAATTGTTCTCTGTGAGTGTGGGGAGGCCCTGGCACAGGTGCCCAGAGAAGCTGTGGCTGCCCATGAATCCCTGGCAGTGTCCAAGGCCAGGCTGGACAGGGCTTGGAGCCCCCTGGGCTAGTGGAAGGTGTCTCTGCCCATGGCAGGGGTGGAACTGGATGGGCTTTATGGTCCTTCCAACCCAAACCACTCTGGGATCCTTTGACCCTCAGAGTAATCTGCTTGTGCTGCTCCTGACATAAAACTCAGTTCTGAGACTGGCAAAAGTCACCATCATTATCTGCATCCCACCTAATGGGAATGCGATTGGAAAACAACATCAGCCCTAAGTTGCTTATCATAATAAGCAAGATGAATTTTACATCCTCCATTTAACTACTGTACATACTGTGAGCATTCCTTCTCTCTCCCTCATCAATAACACTGCTCAAACACTGGAACAAAGCCTGTGTAGTTCCTCTAAACTATCCATTCATCCTGACCCTACAGCAAGGATCACACCACTACTCTGCTGCCTTTGACAGATCTCTAGGTGCTTACAGCAGTCCTGAACCAGATCCAGAGGTTAAAATGTGGTTAAGGGGCCCAATTTCAGAAGAGATCAACTCATGTCAGTCTTGAATTTCACTGAAAGCATTGAAACAATCAGGTTCTTCCCTGCATTATTTTTAAAACTAAGAGGTGAGCCAGATTGCCCAAGTATTCAGACACCTAAAGACATGGACTTGGCATGCAGAATTCTTAGAATGAACTCATTGATTTCACAGGGAATTGGTACCTGCACGTCTTGAAAATCCACTGATCTCAGCCCCTTCTTTAGCAGCTGAAGTGCCCCTGGAAGTTAATTCTCAGTCTCCCAAGTTACCTGCACTGTTTCAAAATTGTTCTCCCCAGCCCTGACTCTCAGAGTGAAGCTGAGGACAGAGTTTGACTGAACTGGGTTAAGAAAAAGGAGACAGCACATTAAATCTGCTTTTACATTTTAGACAAGAACTCTAATGTAACGCTAATGCAGCTTTTTAAATTTCCTTTGCCCGTCTTTCCCAGCACCTCAGATACAGTAATTGCAGAGTTTCTAAACTTTCCCTCTGATTATTATTCAATTCAATTATTTATGTACATTATAAATGGTCAGAGGAATTCTGGAAACTATGACAAGTGTTCCAGATCTGAACATCTATCACTGCCAAAACAAAGGACTTACAAAACAAATTTGAAAGTGTGCTACTCCGTCAAACACTGGGGCTTGTTCTTTGAATATACATGTTTATATATAGATATTAGATATTTTCAATGAGACATTGCTGCCAAATTACAGGGGTTTTTAGTCTTAAATCTCAAAACAGTCAAGTTTTTCTGTCTCTGTTCAGAAAAAAAAGAAATGAAAGAAAACCCTGTTCAAATTCAAAGAAAAATGCTGCTATCAAGGCGGATTTCAAGTAATCTTATAAAGGACTGTTGTATTTGATAGATGATGTGGATACATTTTTTATTCTTAATTTTAATAATGAATATTTCTGAATAAGAACTAAGAGCAGAGTTGTCCAGACAACATGGTTATTATGGGTTGTGCTGATTTTCTTTTACTGACGGTGCCTTGGGGGGTCAGGCACCATCAGTAAAAGCAGGCTGGCACTTCATTTGGAATCATGGAATGGTTTGGTGGGAAGGACCATAAAGATCATCTCATTCCACCCCCTGCCGTGGGCAGGGACACCTTCCATTATCCCAGGTTGTTCCAGCCTGGCCTTGGACACTTGCAGGGATCCAGGGGCAGCCACAGCTTCTCTGAGCACCTGTGCCAGGGCCTGCCCACCCTCACAGGGAACAATTTCTCCCAAATATCCCATCTGACCATTAAAACCATTGTCCCTTGCCCTGTCACTGTATAACAAGTCCCTGTCCCTCTTTTTGGCACTGGTAGCAGTTTCCACAGGCAGCAGAAGCCTGGGCTGATGAGCAATGTCCATGTCCCTGCTGCTGTCTGGAACATCATCCCATCTCTCAGGGGCTCACTGACACCTCAGCTCCAGCCCAGATCCAGCCTGAGCTGTGCTCAAGACAAAGCACATCACCAAGCCCATCCTCATTTTATTGGCATCAGAACAGCAAATATGGGAAATGACCAAATGCAGAGTAATTCTGCATTGCCTGGTGCATTGTCAGGAAGGAGAGAGCGAGGCCCACGTGGATTTCTGAGGAGCAAGTGTCTGCATCGTAATAAGGGCTAACTGGAAGTGGGTGGTACCTGCCAGCAGCCAGGGAGGAGCAAATCCAAAGGATCCACAAGGTTTACACCTCCAAAGCAGAGCTCTGAGCACTGTGCTGTCCTTGTCAAAGCAGGCTGGCAGAGGGAAACTCAGCTGGCAGTTTCCTAGTCCTTCACTCCTCCTCACTGATTAATCCAGTGTTAAATAAAAAGAGCTTTCAAATCTCCACAAACACAGTAATCAATTTATGAAACAAACCTGAATGGTCCAGCCCCAAATCTAGGGCTGTGAAGTCTTTCGACTTTTGTATAGAAGAGCTCTGTTATTGGCATTAGCCCAAATAAATCATTAGGGTGCATTCATGGATAAATTCTGGAGTTTCTCACCCCCCTCTTCTCAGCTGGCCTTGTGTTCAGCAAAATCATGGATGAAGTAGGACTGCATATCATAGAATCATGGAGTGGGTTCGGAGTGATCTTAAAGCTCATCTCTTCCCAGCCCCTTCACCAAGAGCACCGACAGAGATAAACCTTCTAAGGAGGAACTACAGCCGGGCCCTCCAAGCCATATTCAGGCTTTGGGAAAAATCAGGAAATTTTCATACTCCCTTAATCAGGAGTAAAACTTATTATTAAATCCAAAATCTTCAAAATCTACCCACAAAAGTGAACTACAAAGATGCTGGGGGCAGACAACAAGACAGGATTCGGCAGAGACAGTAAAAATATTTCACTATTTTAGAAAAAGTGATGAAAAATCATGTGGGACACTCTGGGTCCTGTGAAGTACATGACCCTGAGGCCACTGATTTCAGCTCCTCCATACCCTGACAGGTCAGAACAGGAGGGCAGCTCCTTGGGGAGCTCTCCCTGCCCAGGAAAGTGCAAGAGAAGAGCTGTAGGACTGCTCCTCTCCCCAGGTAATGGTGCTCCATAACAAACAGATTGGAAATAATGCACTGAAAAGGACTTTTGCTCCCAGTTGGACCCCCTGCCAGGCCCAGCCTACCCTGAGCCACTGACCATGTGGAACAGCACCGGGGTGTTCTCTGCCATGGGCTGCTTCCCCCACACTGAGTGCTGAGGCTGCCACTGCTCCAGCTGCTCCTGCAATCTGCATCTCCTCTGCCTCTCTTTCATCTCCTCTTCCTTTTGGGATAGCTCTCTTTCACTTCCTTCTCTCCTGAAAAATACACAGATTAAGCTTTTCACTTGGGAGAAAAAGCCTCTTGTTCATGGGGTTGCATTTCTTTTTTTCTCATATTTATACTGCACACTTGAGGGGGAATCATGACACGAAAGGCTAAAATAGATTTAGAAAGCAATTTTGGTGTTTGTGGGGGGACACAAGAAGTTGTCAGTCGATGAAATCATCTCTCTAAGAAGAAAAGAACCTCAAAGAAAAGGACCAGAGATCAAACTTCTGATAAGTGGTGATGATGTATCTGGAGATCAGAACTCCTTTAAGCAGAGATGTGTTTGTACTGTGTCACTCCCCATTTCCTTTCCCATCTGCTATAGAATAGGACAGAGATAAATTTCCCCCGACCCCAAGACCTCCCATCTTTCTACATTTGGATCCCTGCAGAAAGATTTCATCTGCCATTTCCACAGCAAACACGAAGTTCAATTTCTTCTGAATTCTTCCAGCCCCAGGTGCTCCAGCAATGGAGCAAGAACAGCAAGAAAGAAAACTGAAATCAGCTAAAACCATTGAGTTATTACTCAGAGACAATAAATAACCCAGATTCTTGCCTGGCCATGGGCTGCCATCTCTGTGGCAGGCTAACGGGTAACCAAAATGGAGATTAGTATTCCTGATGGAAGCAAGGAGCTTAATGTCAGGAATTCCATAGGGAAAAACCCTGGCAAGCAACCATCTGCCATTTAAAGCAAGTACACAGGAGCTGAGGTGTTTAAGTGACAGGGCAGGCAAGTGTTTAACTCTGACACAGTAATAGTCTCCAGAGCAGGCAGATCCTAATTCTTTCCAGGGCTCATATGTCAAAGTCAGAATGTTAAATTTCACTCTGAAAATAGCAGGATATAACCTTTGAAAAGGCAGCATAATGGAGCTCTCCCAAATAGTTGGGCAGGTGCACAAGGCAACCACCTGATTTCACTTTAAAATTAGGCCTTCTGCAGAACACACTACATTAAACTAAGCCCAGGGAGGCAGAGGCCCAAATAACTCTGCAATTTCCTCAATTGATATCACTCTTATTTCTAGTTTTTAAAGCTTTCAAAGATGTTCCTGTGGCATTCCTCATGGGTGTACTTTGTAACTCCAAGATCTTGCAGTTTTCTTGGTGGCAAAGAGTCAGAATTCCTTTGCTTAGGAAGAAAAAATTACAAGGAGAGACTGATACATCTTCCAGCTTGTAAAAGGTGTTTTATACTGAGAAACAGAAGAAACCATTTTCCATTCCTTCTGGGAACACAACAACAACAACAAAAACTTAAATTGGAGAGAAGATAATTTAGAGTTAATGAAAAGCTTTACAACTGTAAGGATAATTAAGCAGCAAAATGTACTACCTGGGAGTCAAGGAATCCTCACCACCAAGGATTTCAAGACCAAGTTCTATAAATATCTGCCAGGAGAGATTAGCTTTTACCTCACTCTTTATTGGCACAGGGAGACTGACCCTTCCAGACCTATTTTCTAGGAAGCTGTGCTTAGGAAATCCCAGTGCTGCTGTTCCTAAAGGAGATCAATACTTTGTTATCCTCCTCTTCTATAGAATAAAAGCTAAAGAAACAGGCTCAATTTACAATGTCAGAGGTGCCATAGCTCATCTAATCCCAAACCCCACTGAGGCTGCCCCTAAACCTTGCAGCAGTAGCTGCCAGGACTGCTGTTCTTTCCAGGTAACAAAACCAACACCCTTTTGCCCCAACTCCCAGCCCAGGTAAGCAATGTTCTTAAATCCTAGACATTTAGAGAAGCCACAGTCAAACCCACTGCTGACTTTTCCTGTGGGATACCTTGGCAATTCTGTTGTAGTTAGAGGACACTTTGGAGCTTTTCCTGCATTTTGGACCTTCTCAGTTTCCATTTTGTTCTCTTCTGTGGCAGTTCCATTGGCCCCACAGCTTGACATGGGGGAACTTTTCTTATCCGGTTCCAATTTCCTGGGAACCATCTCATTTGTCTCTTGCCTCACTTCACAAGATTGGTTTTGACTTATATTAGAGGAACCTCTGTTTTCCAGCCTTTCGGGATGCAGCTTTTCAGCTGGAACAGACGTTTTATGAAGAAGATCCAAGGCCTCCTTACGGGCTGCTCGGAGTTGTTGCAGTAAGAAGCTTTTCCCTGAGCAATTCCTCCTGCAAAGGAAATAAAAACCTGATTTAATCAAGATAAAGCATTATAGGAATAAACACAATCTCTGAGGAACTTCTGATATGAGTGACAGCTCAAAACAAGGACTGGGCATCTACAGGAATGATAACTGTGGGTAACAGCAGCACCAGCACTCAGGTGACACAAAGCTCCACAGAGCCAGAACACAAAATTGATCTTCCTGGCAATTTATTTACCTCTTCTGCACTCAGACACAACACAAGCACCTACCAGAAGAGCCCTGAACAAATGTATTGTTGGCATGGAAATCAGAGCCTACAGATTTTTGTCCCCTTTGAATTCAGGGGATGGGGTTCAAATACATACAGAAGAAAAGGTTTTTCTAATAATTGTTAGAATTTTTGAGTGTTTGGCTTAATTTCCCCAATGAGACTGCTGAACTGTCAGCAAGCACGTTATTGTGATAGTGGAATGTCCTGTCATTACATAATCTGCATGTACAGAATAATAGTTCCTGTTTAATAATTCCTTCCAGGTGAGAATGAAACTGGATTGACCTCTTGTGAATGAGATCAGAATCCTGCCCTGCTGAGAACAAGAGGATTTCTTATTTACAAACAGAACTGAGCAACATTTGCCAGGCATTTCATTTGTGCGTTTTCTTTAGCAACATTAAGGTGAATCACAACCCAAGCTCTGTTCTCCATCACTGCAGATTTACACTGATGGAACTGCTGAATTTGCATCAGTGCCAGGGAGAATTCCCCAAGCATCACCTTGTCCCTGCTTTCTACTGGGTTTGGATTAGCTGTTCTAAATTCCATTGGTTGGGCTCTATTCCTTGTCAAAACATCTCTTCTCCCAAACCATTAAAAGAAATGTAATTGGCTGGCACAACCAGACACATGTTCTGCTTGTCCCCTGCACTGCTGTGGTTTGAACTTCAGGCTGCAGAATTCCAAGTGGAATCCAGAGCACAAATGCAGGAAGAGGGTTAAACTTGACATCTCTGCTTCACATCAAACAAATGCCTTAGAACTGATGGATATGAATCAAACCCTGAGTTTAGCAACAAAAGGTTCACATCTGTGCCTGTTGAGGAATTTATAGTTTAGAATTCCACCCATCACACTCTTTTCCCTTTCCCCTCCAGTTAAGGAGAACTGGGAGCATCCCTGCCCATACAATGCAGTCAACATTCTCTTTAAATCTCTATCCATTCTAGCCTATTTTATTTTTTTTAAATAAAGGTTTGTCTGAGTCAACTCCCTACAACATTTCCAAAGTTTGGTTCTGAGTAATGTCAAACACAGTTCTGGTGTCACTCACACAGGTCTGGAGAAAGAGTCACATTGTCCAGCTCCCAGCGCACCTCTGGTTTTGTTTTGAGCTGTCCCAGGCAGCTGGACAGGTGCAAATATTGCCTCAAGGATCAACAACTATTTTCTAGCTTTGGTAGCTTTACCATGCAACAGGAAAAGAGTGACCTCCTGGGGCCACACTGCAGCACTTTCATTACTGGACTTTTTTTTTTTTTTTGTGAAGATCAGGAATGGAGATATTTAATAACACAAACTTTCACTCTGATCACTGTTAGGGCAATTACTTTAGTTCCAGAAAGAATGAACATCATATCACTTGAACCTGGTAAGGAATCTTACATTCTCCTTTCTGCTTCATCCTTAATTGTTACAGTCTCTTCTTCAGAGGAGGAGGAGCTGTCATTTGCACTGTGAAATAATCAGACCATATTAATTAACCCTGTTCCAACTGGGTGTTGGCTCTTGGCCATTTCTAGGATGCAAATTTAGAAAATCAGGAAAAAAAGGAGAGATACTCCCAGGGAAGATCTCCAGGTGTTATGGACAGTTATTCACACTGTTACTCTAGCAGAAAAAAATTCAAATATTCAAGCAACTAGATCAAAATGTGTTACCTGTTTCTTATCTATTAGCTGTTTATTAACTATGAGGTTTCTTCTTATGACAGAGTTGTGAAAGAACATTTTTAAGGTTACATTTCACAAGCATGAGATTCAGAAAGGTTTAAGTTTATCACTTTTTGTTACTTATTTCTCACTCCCAATAAAGCCAGGATTTACCTTTGTTCCTCTTCAGGGAAGGTCACTGAATTCTGGGGCCCAGCATCTCTCAAATCTATATACACAGTTGCACGCTTTGGCAGGTGCTGGAACCTCATCCTGCCCATCCTCAGAGAACTTGGAGGGGATGACAGCAAGGCAACATCCCTGCACATAGAAAACACCACTTCAGCATATCCTCTGCCTTATCCACACAAGAAATCCTGCAGGGAGTGGATTGGGATCCAAACCGGGCTGAGAAAGGAGCTTTGTGCTTGGCTGCCACACAGATTCCAATTCTGCTTCTTCCTACTACCAAAATTCAAGGATTCAGCTTCCCCCAGGAATACAGATCACAGGCAGGATGAAGAGGGATATTTAGTTCTCAAAAATCTGACACCACCAAATTGCTCTGGAGATAAAAGGCAGGCAGGTATGGCACCAGAGAGATCCCAACTTTAAAGACTTCAGTGTCAATGTGTAAGAACAAGTTTCCCCTTTCCTCTCTGCCTCTTTCGGCAATTCCATTTTATCCTCCCAGGCATACAAAGTGCAAATCATCATAGTGGCTCTCCCTGCTCTGGCAATGAGGATGCTTCCACCTTCCCCTCCACTTTTTCACTCATTATTTTCTCTGTGCTGCCACCATTGATGTTGTTCCCTCTGAACAGCCTGAAAATGCTCTTCCTTCACACAGAACCCTCCAAGATGCACTGACATCTCCACTGATACCCACAGAAAACCATCCTGAGTATTTTTGCCATATTGAGGTAGCAGGAAGAGAAAGTGGTACCCTAGAGGACAAGAAAGGTGAGCAGGATAATTGGCTTAGCCTCGTTTTCCCATCTTTCCCATTTAGCCCAAGTGTCTGGTAAGGTCTTGACAAAGGTTGATGGAGAATGCCAAGGTATTTATCAGTGAATGACTGAGTATTTCAACTCCAATATCAGCTTTCTGCAAGGTTCCAGAGAAAAACCCCTTTGGAAGAGCAGGAGTTCCCAAGTATCCATACTGGCAGCCAGGATTAGCTGGGATATGTGACAGAAAAGGACCTACTTATTGTCCTGCTGTCCCTGGAAGGAGCAGGGCTTGGCTGATGGCCACCCACAGACGGGAGAGCCTGTCCTGGACTGCCTGGCACACAGCTCTCCCAGCTTCTCCAGGAGCTCATCTTCAGACTTCTTCCTGAAGGTCTCTATGGAAGAGTGACAAAATAAGCATCGGTTGTGGTCTTCTGCCATGGAATCACCCAATATTCCCCATTTTCACACTGTTCCTTTTCCTACAGCCTGTCAGACAGGGAATGATGAAGATAATATTGTCATCTGGCTTGTCTGGCCCATGGCAGGCCACAAAGCACAGGCTTCAGGCTAAAAAAACCTAGATGAAATCTTGAGGGAAGTTAATTAAACATGTTTTAGAAGCATTAAAAAAACTCACTATGATTTCAGCATTCAAAATTATGCTGCAGGGAATGACTTAAACACAGGAACCTGAGTTTTATTTATTTTTATGTACTTTCAGCTAGTGGTATTACCATAATCTGCTGGAAAGAGAAGAACTTCTGCATAAGTTTTCTCTCTCTGCTGCTCCAGCTCCTCAGGACTCTTGTCTAGATCCCATTTCTGAAAGAAGACAACAGAAATGTGATGGAAAGTTTCCTCCCCAAAGACCACCCCTAATTTCAGTGCCAGCTTGCTTTCAGCAATTCCAGAGGAAGTGCCGTAAGGAAAGGAATGCATTTCTTACATCCCTTCAGACAGGGCATCCCTCCAGCTGCTTCAGCTGCTTCTGCTGAGGCTTTTTCTCTCAGAATTATGAACCTTTTTGATATATAGGCTACAAAAATCACTGGAGACAGTGGAACAGATTAAAAAGTGGTCTGATACAAGGCCAAGCCTATGTACTCTGATCCTGAATAATGTGAGAACTTCTCACTGCCACCCACAAGAGAAGGACTTCTGGCTCTTCAGTTCTTTGAGATGAGCCTTTTCCTCCCCCTCCAACTTCTGAGCAGGGTAAATTCCCACTCCTCTAGGTACAGTCAGTATCAGATGATATCTCACAGCTGCTCATCCCACCCTGAAGGGAGGAACATTCACTTCCTTGCTCTGAATTCACATGCCCTGGCTGAGGGCACACTCACCTAACTCAGGTACAAAACCAGGCTGCCATGGACGTCCACGTGCATTTAAACCACTCATTGCTTTCTCCTCTGAACGTTATTTGAAACTGAAGTTTTAAAGAAAAATATCCACACCCGTATGAAATATCATCACCAGAAATTAGAAGGGCTTACGAGTTTTACTAAAAGGAAGAGGGCTATGAGTTGTGACAATGACACAACTGCCACAAACATGCATTTCACACAACCACTCATGGGCTTTAAAAAAGCAGAAGCAGCCTCCAAACCCAGCAGATTCACCTCATAAAACCTCCATCAACTGCCCCTCTTGTTGAAGAGAAGGTTCTCCCTCCTTCCTGAGCAATAATCTTCACACATTTCTGAACCTTGATTAGATCTATTCTAACACTGCAGCACTGGCTTAAGTTCCAGAAGGTCCAGAAGAAAAATAAGTGAAGGTTTGCACAATTCCATTTCTAATACAGAAAGGAACTTAGGGGAAAAAATTTCAAATGAGCTGATAGGAATTAAGAAGAAACTGTATATTAGTTTTAGCAACTTGACACAAACTGAGGTGCCTGGCTGAGCGGGGAAGAAACAACCACCTTCCAAATGAAAGTGAGAACATACTGAGCCTGGTCTGAGAACTCACCCAAAAGCATCAGACTTCAGCTCATTGAAGTCACTGATATCAAAACAGGTTCTAAAAGGCAAATAGTGCCTCCTGAATTAACAGAGAAACTGAATTCTATGAGGTGAGCTGGGAATTAAACCCAGACCCACTTGAAAAAGATGCCCTGCAATGATGCAGCACAATTTAACTCACAGGCCAGCAGCTGCATGATTTGTCTGGACTGGAACAGCTCTAACATCAAAAAGTTAATTTCTGTGAATACATGAAAGGGGAAAGGAAACATCTGTAGTCTGACCTGTGGAAGGCTTTGAACAGAAAGATCAGGGCATGTTCTGTGCTGATTAAGTCCTAATGAAGTCAAAAATCAATACAGGCAGATCTATAACTCAGTACTGAGGAGAACCACCTCCCCACCCCAGGCCACATCCCAGTTAACACTGAGCTGCTCATCCCACCTGCCTCAGGTGGATGAGATTTAGGACTTCAGGAACAACCCGAAACACCTCCTCACCTCCAGCACCACATTGGAAGGCCACAAAGCTCCCTGTTTTAATGCAAAACCTGCTTGGGACCTGAAAAACTCCTCACCTGCCCAGGGACAGATGCTATGGTTGGCTTCCCTGAACAGTTCCATGGACCTTGCTGCTGATCTACGGCTTTTGCCTCCAGTATGGACTTGTACTGGCAGCTCTGGGGCAGCTTTTGCTATTTGTGGAACACACAAGCCCTGTGGTGTGTCAGAACTGGGCACTTCAGTTCCTTGCTGCAGTAGGACTGTGCACTACACTGTGCTCCTCACCCCACCAGCAGCATTCCCCAAAGCTTTTCTTTGGGGTCACTTGCCTGCAATGGCAAATGGGTCACTTCTCCAAGATGCTCAGCTGAGGAGGTTTCTTCCTTTGCAATTCTTCCTAGACTGTTGTTGACGCCATGGGAGGGAGGCTTGACATCCTGCTTTGGGGATGGCTCCAGAATGATTTTGGAGAGTATTTTTGTCTCTATGAGCTTTTTCCTCTCCTTTTTACTGAGCAGCTCTTCCACAGACACTCCTGGATTAATCCAAGAGTTCCCTCTTTCCCAGGCCTCTTCTTTCTCCTCAAGGTGATCTGTGGAATCTGCAGGAGAGTCATCAAGAACAGCTCCCTTTTGGCTTGGCATTTCTTCAGTCTGGCTGGCAAGTTCAGGAGCTTCATATTTAATCATTTGTACATCTTCTTTTGCAGTGAAATGGGCACCATCTGTTTTTTCCTGAAAGTCAAAACTTTCCAGGTCTTCGTTCCAGATCTCCCATGAAAGTCTTTCTGTCACCTGGGTTTGCTGCAGGTAGAGAAAGCACAAACATGCAGAAAGTCACATTTCCCTGAGCTTTGAAGTGGATAACAAACCAAAACAAAGTGATTGGAAGACAAGAGCTCCAACTCAGACACCATATGGAAACAACCCACACCATATCCATCATGGGAAACAGTGAGACTGTTTACTTTCCAGAGACTTTCATTTTAGGAAGTGCTAAACATCCTTTAAATTACTTTTCCTTACATGTGCTCATCATTCCACCCCAAACCATTCTGTGATTTTATGGATTTATCTTCATCACTGAAGGAACAATGTAATAATTTCATCCCAGAAAAGCTGTTCAAAGAGTAAACTTCATACTTGTCCTCCTTTCTGCACTGTCCTAATTAATTTTCTAAACATATAAAATGATTGCACGGTGTTAGTGCACAGGAGAGAAAAACAGTAAAGCGACAATAAAAAGTGCCTTGAGACAGGACAAAATACGTCTGAAATCTCAATAACAGAGAAAACTTTCAAAGGTCACTGTAAAGACAGAAAGAAAGTTCTAATTTCTAGTGGAAGACAGTACTGGGGACTAAGCTTTTCCATCCCACAGGTCAAATAAATCAGACACCAGCAGCTGCCCACACTGGGGACAGCCAGAAGAGAGGGGTGACAGTACAGCCCACACACAACAGTCCCAACCTGCTCCTGTGAGTCTTCCAGGGAAAACATCATCAGTTCTTCCGACAGGTCTGGAACTAAGTTTGGCAGGTCCCGCTGGAAGATGAAAAGTTCCTCATCACTCTCACAATCAGACTGCAAACAGAAAAAAAAGAAAAAAAGAGAGAGAAATTAAACAGGAGACTGCAATACCCACTGATATTGGAATATCTGATTTGCAGTGACAACTCCCATGTTGTCACCTCTTGAAGTGCAGAGACAAGACGTTTCCTTGCAGTCACACCTTCACCAGGCAGTCTGGGAGCCCAAGAGTCACCAACCCAGGCTGTCTTACAGCCACCCAACATTTCAGCAAGCTACAAATGTAAAAACCATGTAAAACATCAAATTCCCATGGAGACTGATGACAAACAGCCTGAGAAAAGTGATGGAAAGTGTGAAGTTCTCTGACTCCCAAGTGATTCTCTGCACTACCTCATTCCCCATCAGAGAGGCAAGAGCAGAGCTGATCACTATCTACAAGGGCCTGGAGTGACACAGGAGCAGGGGGAATGGCATCCCACTGCCAGAGGGCAGGGTCAAATGGGATATTGGAAAAAATTCTTCCCTGTGAGGGGGTTGAGGCCCTGGCACAGGGTGCCCAGAGCAGCTGTGGCTGCCCCTGGATCCCTGGAAGTGCCCAAGGCCAGGTTGGATGGGGCTTGGAGCAGCCTGGGATAGTGGAAGGTGTCCCTGCCCATGGCAGGGCTGGCACTGGATGATTTTTAAGGTCCCTTCCAACCCAAACCATTCTGGGATTCTCAGGGACTGGAAAGGCAAGGCCTCACCAGACAAAGCCCAGTCCCACAGCAGCCAAGAGGAACAAGCAGGACAGACCAGGGGGAGTAACCAGGCTGAGTCCAAACTCCAGATCATGGGTCAATGTTGGAGTGACGAGGCAGGTCAGAGATCCAGCCTGAAAGTGAACTCACAGGTGAAAACCTGGCTCAAGCAGGACCATAACTATAACCCAAATCTCCCTTAACATATCTCAGAGAGGGAGTGAAGGCCCAGAGCTGAACTTAAATAGAACTGCTGGGAGCCCCGGGTGAGGCCAGGCAGGGCCATGAAGGATTTCGCTGCCCTCAGGACCTGTTCAGAATGCAAACAGCGTCTGTGTTTGCTTGGGCAGCATTTAGATAGCTCTGAAAATCCCTTTTCTAAACATCAGATATGCATTGGAGATGAATCCTTATGCATGGACACCCAAAGGAGATTAAGCACCTCCTCAGCAGTCAGGACACAGCTTTCCTGTTCGCCCCTTTGTTTTGCAAGTGTGCATTTTTGGGAATTCACACTGTGGAAAATCCTCTCAGGTGTCATTAACTTAACACGAAGCCAACTGCAACAGAACATCTTTCCTCTTAATAAATTGCATATCAGGGTAAAGGAAGTGCTTCAGGGCACAGAACACATTTGTGAGTGCCATTTTTGGAGGAGGGAGCAGAGCACGTTCAGGTGACAGCTCTCGGATGCACAAATGGATCTTCTCGCACGTGGAAACTCCTCGGACAAAGGTGCAGCCCTGGAACTGCAGCCTCAGCAGGACAGGGATTACACAACCAGATCTTTTGAATGCAAATGAAGCACCAAACAGATTGCCTCAGTTCCTCCTGCAGGAAATTTTTTCCATGTGGGATAGAAACAGAGAATTTGGAGATTGAAAAAAAAATGTTCAACATGATTTAGGGTTATACAATTGTGTTTGGCACCAAAGTCTGGAGCTGCTCCTCTGGCTTAACCTGATTGTACCTTACTCAACACGAAAACCTACAAATAATTTCAGTATTGGGCCTTAACCTGTGCTATAGACACACATATTAACATGCAAGGCTTGTTTTAAATAATTAAAACAGAGTGTAGGTAGAGGGAACTGAGAACAGTGAGGGAATATGGTTTGTCCAGGATGATGGGAGAGATCCAGGTGCAGAACCTACGTCATGGAATCCCCATCACCACTTTATCCACCAGGTCTGACTGCTTTGGATCACTGATTAATAATAAATACCCCATGGAGGCATTTCTGGCTCTTTCCCTGCTCGAAAGACTCCCTTTATACCATTAACAGCCACACTCAGTTGGGATAAAATATATTCTTTGTATGTTCAAAACTTTTTCAAGTTTATATATGTTTGAAAATTAACACAACGTTCTGATTTGGACAAAAGGCAACTAAAAATCAAATCTTGAGAGATACTATCCCCTCAGAAAAGTCAATGCCAGAGCATCTTGGACTAGAGAGGAGCACCAGATCAATGCTGCCCTGTGAACAGAGATGTTCAGCAGCCAAGAACAGCTTGGCCCAGGCCCAGCAAGTGAAAAACCTATACCTATCAAGAATGCTGCACAACACCTCTCAGTCTCACACTTTATGTGAAAAGGTTTCTGTAATTATGCTTTTTTGGCAGGTAAAAAGCACAAAAAAGCAGGCTTGTGGTGAATGATAGGCAGGGGAAAAAAGCAGAATCTGGGATTGAAATATCTGACAAAAATGCTTTTTTTCTAGTGGACCATCAAGTCTCCAGCAATATCACTTTGCTGTGATCCTCACAGATAAAAAGCCATCCCACCAGGCCTGATGTCTGGCAAGGACATTGTTGGAATGAATAGCACAATACTGCTAGGCATAAAACCTCATCACTTCTTTTTAAATCAGCAGGATTCTATTTTCACACCGTATTTCTGACTGAGCAAACTAAGAAGAAATGTGGGTTCATTCTGTGATATGCCCCCTACCCTCCTCTTCCCTACAAATACTTATTTTCTGCAGAATCCCAGAATGGTTTGGGTTGGAAGGGACCTTAAAAATCATCCAGTGCCAGCCCTGCCATGGGCAGGGACACCTTCCACTATCCCAGGCTGCTCCAAGCCCCATCCAACCTGGCCTTGGGCACTTCCAGGGATCCAGGGGCAGCCACAGCTGCTCTGGGCACCCTGTGCCAGGGCCTCAACCCCCTCACAGGGAAGAATTTTTTCCAATATCCCATTTGACCCTGCCCTCTGGCAGTGGGACGCCATTCCCCCTGCTCCTGTGTCACTCCAGGCCCTTGTCCAAAGTTCCTCTCCATGTTTCTTGTTGGCACCCTCAGGTCCTGGAAGGGCACAATTAGGTCACCCTTAAACTTCTCTTCTCCAGGCTGAACAATCCCAATTCACCCAGCCTGGCTCCCAGCAGAGCTGCTCCATCCCTCTGATCACCCTGGTGCCTCCTCTGGACCCTCTCCAGCAGCTCCAAGTCCTCCCTGTGCTGGACCCCAGGGCCGGAGGAAGATCTGCAGGTGGGGTCTCACCTGAAGACAGGGGCAGAGGGGCAGAATCCAAAGAATACAGGCAGAGGAGATGGCAATTACATTCTGACAGTCAAGGATAATCCAGAAGGCTGTGGACTAACACACAGCGGCAGGACCACCCAGGCAGCCCATCCAGGATACCACACCAGCCACCCCAAAATGCCTGGTAAGGTTCCCTGCTTTTGCTTTTGTGAGATTTTCCTGTGATCCAGAGGGAAGAAAGGCAGATTTGCGGTGCTTACTGTGGAGGAGTCAGAGTCCAGGGAAGGGAGCTGGTCCTTCACTGCAGCGAGGATGGCTCCCCACTGGAATGCCCTGCCCCTCTGCCCAGGAGCTGCAGGAGGCTCAACTGCACGTTCTGCATCCTCACTTTGCCCTTCTGAGGCCATTGGAACAGCTTCCCTTCAAGCAAAGGAAAGATGAGCGTAAGGACACTTCTCCAAACATGAGGTAACGTCAGTCTAAAACCAGGACAAAGTGTGTGCAGTGGAATTCCCAACACTCCCAGCAGGGAATGAGAGTTAAAACCTGCATTTTTAATGCTATTCCCTACCCACCTGAGTTCAGAGGACTGAGAGCTTTCTGCCCTGCTCACCACAAACCCAAGGGGCAGTTTAGCCTTTCACCTATAAAGCGTTTTTTGGGATTCTTAGCCAGACTGCTGTAACTGTGTCCTCTCCAAGCATGTTCCCATGTTCTGCCTGCATGGAGGGGGCAGGAACACAGCAAAGGCAGGCTGACACCTCTGCTCTCAGCTGGATTGACTCCTCTTCCCTATTTCCCTCACATTCCCCTCCTCACTACTCCAAGAACAGATAAAATGATCACAAAATCATAGAATCTCACAATGGGTTGGAATGGAGCTTAAAGACCATTTCACTCCACCGCCCTGCCATGGGCAGGGAACCTTCCACATGATTAATGTTTACTTATGTTTTCACTGGATTTTTATACCAAAAAATGGTTAAGAATAGGCACATTCGTGGATTTTGACCTCTCAAAGTGTCTCTAGAGTGGATTCTTTCCTCCTGTTCCTTGATATCCATGAGGAGTTCAGACAACACAGTAAGAACTGTAGCTGAACTAAGAGGTCAGATGATTCATCCTCTAAGAAAACCTTTACATTTTATGCTACAATCACATGGTTTTCTGGGCAGTCAAACATGAGGGTAAATGACTTCTGGTTCAGAGGTTTCACAGAATATCCAGAGTTGGAAGAGACTTACAAGGACCATCAGAAGTTGGTGACTCTGTGTTGTTCAGGACTGAAATAACTGTTCAAGGGATCACACTGTCACTGTTACTTGTGTTGGCCAATAACACTCCTCAAAACATGAAGTTAAACTCAACTTATGCCCTGAGAAGTTTATAACTTGCAAATTTGCTCTGTAAATACTTTATAGGCAATATCTATGGTGGTTTTATTGGTGTGAGACAACCCCTGAGTTTGATTTAGGTAAAAAGGAGGGAAATCCCCACAGCTGGAATACTGTGCTCCAACACTGAGCAGAGTTTGCCAAGGACCAGAGAGTTCCATGGCGATAAAACAAACTGTCTGGTATGGCTCCCTCTGCCAAATTCAGAGATAAATATCCCAAAGTTATGGATGTTACACTGGATGTGACTTGTCAGTCAGTTAATGCAGCATCTGCTGTGGAAGCAAACAGTGCTTCGTGTTCAAAATAAACACTTGTTAGCAGTAACACAACAGGCACTTTCCGGAGAGCCTGGGGCTGGAGGTGTTAGGTCGAACGTTGGACTTGATGATCCTGGAGGCTTTTTCCAGCCTTAATGACTCCATGATTCTAACTGAGACTTGAAACCCTGAGCTTCTCCGTGTCACCAGCACTGACGTTTGCTGTCACATCCCCCTCGCTGGGAAGGAGAAGCTGAGAAGATACGGGCAGTGGTGGGGGACAGAGCTTGGGTTCGGGGCTGAGCCACCGCAGCCCCCGGTCACAGCACCGGAGAGGGACGGGGCTCGGCTGAGGAACCCCCGCCCCTCACAGCTCCACAATGGCGGCCGCGCGGCGCACGCGCNGCGGGGACACTGAGCCGGGCCCTCCGCCGCCACCTGCCCCGCGCCCCCGGCCCCGCCCCGCTCCCCTCCCCTCACTCACGGCGCCCACCGCCTCGCTCAGCACCGGGCCAGGCCGGACAGCGGGCACAGCGAACCGGCGGCACCGGGACGAGTGCAGGGCGCGGGGACAGCGCTGCGGGGCCGCGTCCTCGGGGACTGCTCGCTACAAGCGCCCGCCGCCAGCCCCAACCCCATTGGCTGCCCTTCGCCCCGCGCCCCACACGGCCTCCTCCCATTGGCCCGG
>VZRL01005553.1:0-20933 GCA_013397895.1 Origma solitaria | reverse complement strand
CCCATTGGCCCGGCGCCGCGGGGCCTCTTGGGTGTTGTAGTCCGCCGCTCGGGAGGGCGGGGCGCTCCCGGTATGCCTTGCGCGGGCGGGACTAGTTCCGGCGGCGGCGCTCACCGGGGTGCAGGTGAGGGAGCGGCGGGCACGGGACTGGGGACAGTGGGGAGGAGCAGCAGCAGCAGCGGCGGCGGCACTTACCTCTGGGGCCGGCCCCGGACACTCCCCGGCCTCGGTGGGCCCGTGGCCGCACCGGTTCCTACCCGCTCGCTGAAGTCTGCGATGCTGAGGCCGCGGTGCCAGCAGGGCCGCGAGGAAGGCAGGTGTGGGGATAACGCCCCTGGAGCCGTTTCGCTGTGAGACGTTCGGTAACAGCCGTGTAGCGCCCGCTTTGACTGCGCCAGCCGCGCCTGCTCCGCCTCAGGTGCCTCGGTGTGTGACCGGAGCGTGCCCGGGCCGAGCCCTGCGGGTGCCGAGTGCGGCTGCCTTGGCGGGCACAGCCCCTGCCACGGCAAATGTGCTCCCTATTGGGGCTGCTCAAGTGCTTGTGTGCCTCATATCTCGTTTCTCTGAGGTTGTTTGATGTACTTTAACGTGCCTGGAAGTGACAAGCTCGTGGTAGAACCACTCAGGTTGGAAAGGACCTTTAAGATCATTGAGTCCAAACATTAAAAGATGACGAGCTGGGTATATTTCCAACAGACATGTAAAATTGAACCCTAGTGTTCTGGGTCCAGGAATGTTTTCTCTCACACACCTCTGGAGCCTGATGTGGTTCCTGTAGCTGTGATTTGTGTCAGCAGATTACAGTGCAAAAATGAGATGTTCTGGCTCTTGTTGTGGCTGAGCTGTAAAAATTGTACCTAAACAGGGATGGAACAAGGCTTTTTACTCCCTCCATTAAGTTGTTTTTGGATTTAGTGGAAATTGAACTAAGTCAGGAGCAGAAGGGCAGCATGTTCCTGCTCTCCTCTGCACTGGTGTGGCCTCATGTCGAGTCCTGGGGTCAACCATGAGATCAGAAGGATCTAAAGCTGTTGGGTGGTGTCCAAAGGAGGGACATGGGCATGGGGAAGGGGCTGAGGTGCGCTTGGTTTCTTCAGCTGGAGGGCAGGGGCTGCAGCTCCTTCTGAGGGGCAGCTCCAATGTCTGCTCTCTGTTGCCAGTGACAGGACACAGGGAATGCCTGGAGCCGTGTCAGGGGAGGGTTAAGTTGGGTATCAGGGAAAGGTTCCCCATCCCCCAGAGGGTGCTGGGCACTGCCCAGGCTCCCCAGGGAATGGGCACAGCCCCAAGGCTGCCAAAGCTCTAGGTGCATTTGGACAATGCTCTCAGGCACTGGATGGGATTTTTGGGTGTCTGTGCAGGGCCAGGGGTTGTACTCATGATCCTTGTGGGTCCCTTCCCACTCAGAATATTCTGTGACTCTCCATTGTCAGCTTGATGGCTCAGTTGGAACCTCTAACAACCTCCACATTTGTGCTGCCTTGGGTGTCCCTATTTTGGGACAGAAGGACACATGGGGATGTCACCTGTGCATGTGGGAGGGGATGTGAGAGAGTGAATTGAGCAGAGCCTGGAGCTGAACAGTGCCTGGTGAGAGTGATTAATGGGCAGTATTGGATTTGTTCTGTGCTGGTGGCTGGTTGCTCCTTAAATCACCTCCCATTTATTTTAGTGTGGTTCTAAGGTGCTTTTTGTTGCAGCTTCCGTACTAAGTTTTTTATGGTTTGTTTTTTCTTTGCCTTCTGGTTTGCTCAAACAGCAAGCTCTAAACTCAGGGCAGTGTGGGGTTTGCTGCCTGCTCTGAGCCCCAGCACCATGGAGGTCTGATCCTGATAAATAGCTGATTGCTGATGGATTAAATTTAATAATAATGATAGTAACAGCAGCCTCACAGGTGTCATGGCTTGACCCCAGCTGCTTACCAAGTACCAGACTCCTGCTTTTCCCTGCTCCATCCCAGTGGGATGGGGAGGAGAATCAGAAAAGAAAGTAAAAAACCTCATGGCTTGAGGTAAGAATAATTTAATAACTGAAGCAGAGTAAAATATATGATGGTAATAATTATAATGATTAAAAAAAAAAGGAACCTGTGATATATAACTTGGTTACTCAACACCTAATGACTGATTCCCGTCCCACATCCAAGCAGTGATTGGCCCCTCCCAACCAACCTCCCCAGTCCATGTACTGGGAATGATGTTCTGTGGAATAGAATATACTTCTGGCCACTTGGGAGCTCTCCCCCACCCTGGCTTCTTGGGCACCTCTTGCTGGCAGAGCATGGGAAGCTGGAAAGTCCTTGATTTAGGGTAAGCACTGGATAGCAGCAACCAAAACATCAGTGTGCTGTCAGCATTCTTCTCATCCTAAATCCAAAATGCCTGTGCCAGCTGCTGGGAAGAACATGAAGTCTATCCCAGCTGAAACCAGGACAAGCAGAGCTGAGGGAGGTTTCTAATAAATGTGAACTTGGTCACTCTGCCCCAAAGCAGGAGAACAGCCTGTGAATGTTCAAGAGGTCTTTGTCAAACTTATTCTTAGTAACCCAATCTCCCTCAGTACTCTTGTGTTTACTTTTACAGGGACTTTTGTGGGCTTTATCTAAAATGTTCCATGCTATAACTTGAGCCTGTTAGGTCCTGTTGTGCCTGCCCCTGGATCCCTGGAAGTGTCCAAGGCCGGGCTGGATGGGGCTTGGAGCAACCTGGGATAGTGGAAGGTGTCCCTGCCCGTGGCAGGGATGGGGTAAGATTGGCTTTGAGGTCCTTTCCAACCCAAACCATTCTGGTATTCCATGATATTATGGATTATTGTATTTGAGGTTGGTGTCACATGCCCCCTCCAGGTGTCCCGTCTTTGGACCAGACAACCCCAATTTTGTGTCACCCAGGTCTTTTCAGTCCTGAGGGTTATGATCACTTTTGTTGCTGTCCTGTATATTGTGAGCAGTTGTCCTCTGGTGGTTGCAGAGCTGACATCCTGCTAAAGTTCAGTCTGAGTGGAAATCTCAGAGTTTTCAAAAAATAAAAGTAGAGAAGATGTAGGCAGAGCACAGGGGAGGTGTGGGGATGTTCTGTCCTGTCATTATTGCCCTGTTAACTGTGGATCACCTCACCAAAGATGTGTTGGTAACTTGTGCCTGAGTGTGACTGATTCTGGCAAAGACCAAAACCTGTGTGCTTCATAATTAATGCACCCATTGAACAATCAGGGCTGCAGATAACAACGAGCTTCCCTTGCACCTGAATGTGCTTCTACAAACTGCCCAGGACTTTCTCACCTTTCACTGCCTTTTGGCCTTCCTGGGGCAGCTTCAATCTGTTTTAGTGGAAAACTACTTTCCCCCTTATGATCCACTTAAAAATTAGATCTCATTGTGTTTTGATTGTGAGGTGTTCAGGCCTTTCACTTGTGCTCTGCATATTCTTGTCTGAGTCCCCTGGGTTACCCAGTGTGATACAAATTGCTGCCATTGGGCAAAGTTGGTGCTTTTACAGATATTCCAAGAAAGGAATCATTTATTACCAGGTGATGAAGCTGAATAGATGGTACTTTTGTAGTCTTAACAAGCTGAGGAAGAAGGAAGGGAAGAAAAGGAAGGTATGAGAGAAAGGATCCAGGTGGGGAGTGAAGAGGTAGGAATTAAAGGTGTTTTCTTACATTAGAAGAAAAGGGGCTGGTGCTTGCAAGGCAAAGTCTTCCAATTGTTCAGAAAAGAGGAGGATGGTTTTGAAATGTAACAGGTGAGGGAATCTGAAGAGCAACTGCTGCTGAAAAGCCTGTTCCTGCTCTCTGTTATTCCTCACCCATGCCAAATTTGACATTTGCCTGAGCCCAGAATGACTGAATCTGAGGAATTAAACTGGCGAAAAGTTATCAGGAAGAAGAAAGACTTTACCTTGGCTTTGTTTATGTAGAGGGACCAGGTAAACCCCAGAGGTGCTGCCTGGTGGGACTCCAGGGAGGGGAGAGCAATTCCCATGGAACAAGCTGCCCAGAGAGGCTGTGGATCTCCTTCCCTGGAGGTATTCAAAGCCCACCTGGACACAGCCCTGTGTAATGTGCTCAGAGTCCCTGCTTGAGCAGGGAGGTTGAGTGAGATGATGCCCAGTGGTCCCTTTGAACCTGAACCGTTCTGGGATTCTGTGGTGGGGACTGGATTCTGTGTCCTGGAGCTGCAGCTGGAGCCCTCAGCTACTGGATGCAGCTGTGCTGAGCAGCTCTTCATGGAGTGCCAAACAATTCACTCTCCTGTGAGTGGTTCAAATGATTAATTTGCAATTGCTCCCTAAGCCTGGGGCTGGGATAAACCTTTCAGGAAGTCCTGGAGCTGGAGGAGCTGTTTAATTAAGTTGTGTCTGCAGGATAGGGGATGTGCTGGGATAATGAATGGGCAGGTGTGCTGCTGCTCCCAGTGTTCCAGGATTTTCTGGGATTCACAGAGGTGGGGCTGGGCTTTTTCTGAAGGGCTGAAACAATAAATGGTAGAAACAATCTGCTTACAACCTGATGACAGTGGAGTGTGCACCCTCTTCAGGTGACGCTGACCACTTTTGGGAGCAGTGGGCAGTTGTCGTTATTAATGACTGTCTTAATTTAATCAGGGCCACCCTGTAATGCAAGATAGATGGAGAAGACCTGGAATGTCTGACACATTAGTTCTTAATTCTCTCTCTGCATTATAAAACATGCACAGCAAGAATTACATCCTTTTGTATAACACTAAGCTTACCTTCAGCTCTTAAACAGATGTTTAGTCTTCTCTTGCCCAGGTTATTCAAAGCTGCCTTAGGCATGTTTGGATTAGGCAGGGAGGAAATAAAGCCACTGCTTCTGGAATCTTAAAATGAGGTTTGAAAAATGTGGGTTTTAGCATTACTGCCTTTTATTTTTGTAGTGTATTGGAATCTCAGAGTTCCCTGCAGCAAGAGGGAACTTCCAGCAAAATCTCCTCAGCAACTGTTATTGCCTTGGGCTGAAGAGTCGATCAAAGTCGAGGTAGGAATTTAAAACCCCACACATCTGCACAGGCCTCACCTTCTCAGCCTGTGGCACCTTGGAGCTGTAATTCCATGGCAAACAGGGATCAGCAGCTGACTGCTGTGCATGTTTGGCTCCTCAGGGCAGGATGTCGGAGCTGAGCGATGAAGCCAGCGAGTCGGAGCTGCTGAGCCGCAGCCTCTCCATGTGGCACGGGGCTGGGCACCTGATCTGCCGCGAGGAGCTGGATGTGCCTCTGGACCTGCACACAGCGTCCTCCGTCGGGCAGTACGAAGTGGTGCAGGAGTGCATCCAGCGGTGAGAGGGGCTGGGCAGGGCATGGTGGGGGTGCCACCTGCTGCAGGGATGCTTGTCACTGCTGCCACACTGCTCAGGGCAGCGGGGGTGCGTCACTGGGACTCCCAAGGGTTAATGGCACAAAGTTTCATGGGGCAAATCTGCTGATTAAAATTGCCTTCTTAGTGTTTTAGTGGTAGGTGTCCCAGCCCATGGCTGGGAGGTGGAACAAGGTGGCCTTTAAGGTCCTTTCCACCCCAAACCATTCTGTGATTTGGTGGAAGTTGTACTGGAGCTGACAGAAATTCCCATGCAGCCTTCAGTGCTAGATGATAACAGGAGTCTGCAGGAGCCAGCTGTGATCCACAGCTCCAGCACAGTAGTTCATGTGATTTCTCTTCTCTGTTCCTTAGTGGAGATCTGGATTTGAACCAGAGGAACTGTGGGGGCTGGACCCCACTCATGTACGCTTCCTACATCGGCCACGACAACATCGTGCACCTGCTGCTGGAAGCAGGAGTGAACGTGAACATCCCCACCCCAGAAGGGCAGACTCCCCTCATGCTGGCCTCCAGCTGTGGCAATGAGAGTGTTGCCTACTTCCTTCTACAGGTGTGTGTCCCATAAAAACAGGTAAAGCCCCAGCACATGGTTTAAATGCTTAGGGTGGGATTATCCACAAGTTCCGCCTTGTGTTCTGTTGTGAGTTCAGTGCCGTGCAGGGATTTAAACTCCTGGTGTCGCAGCACAGAGGGGCAATGGCTGAAAGCCTGAGCAGAGCAGCTGCAGTAAAAAGCATTGTCTGTTCTCTTGCAGCAAGGGGCAGAGCTGGAGATGAAGGACATCCATGGCTGGACTGCCTTGTTCCACTGCACCAGCGCTGGGCACCAGCAGATGGTCAAGTTCTTATTGGAGAATGGAGCAAATGCCAACTGCAAGTAAGGAGGAGTTTGTAATTTCTTTATCATTTCATTGTCATTTTTCATTCAAATATGAAAGCAACAGCTGGCAGATGACCACACTCCAACAGACACCTGCTTTTGTCTTCCCCCTGTACCTTAGGGTATGTGACACAGCCATTACAGGGACAGGTGACCTGCAAAGTGAATTGAAGTTTGCCAATGCTGTCACTTTTTATTTAATCAAGATCGAGAGAAATTAGATTTACTGCTTGTTTAATTGTCAGCTAAACACTGACACCTTCTGAACTCAAGTGCGCTTCACAAGTCTGTCTATTGATTATTTTATATACTCAGAGTTCAGGTTGTTTTTGAAGTGTACCCTGCATTCCTGTGCCTTGGGGACTGCCATTCATTTATGCACATGGAATTGCCTGAGGGTAGCAAGAGGTTCTTGCTTTATTAGGTCCTGCAAATCTGATTTGGGCTCTTAAAGGCAGACCTGCAGTTGGAAGAGCAATCTGTTGCTGTGCAGCCAATTGAGCAACACTGAATCTCCACAGGGAATTTTACAGCAGGACAGCCAGTACATCATAGAGTCTGTGATCAGCAAAGGTTGGGGTTGGAGATGCCCTGTTAGGGCATGGCAAAACTACAGCACGGTTCAGCTGTGATTATCACAGTCCAAGTGTTTGTTCTCTCCTTAGGGAGCCTGTGTATGGATACACACCTCTGATGGAAGCAGCTGCTTCTGGCCACGAGATAATTGTGCAGTACCTTCTCAATCATGTAAGTGTCCTGATAGTTCTCTGTGTAGCTGCAAGTCTCTGGTTCCAGCCCTCAGAGGAACTACCACAAGTTTGATACCAGACAGTTTTTTTACAGTGTTATGTTTTCTCCTTGATGACAGTCACATCTGAAGTCCCAGACTTCCAGGACTGTTTCCAAAGTATTTGCATTCTGCAGGCTGGCTCTGTGATTTTACACTGGCCTTGTGGGAATACGAGTGAGGTCTGACTGTCCAGATTTAACTAAATAATGACTGAATTAGAAAACAACTGAAGCTGTAATTTTTCTATTGTGTTTACAGGCTTGCTTGCTCAGGCTAGTGGACATCTGCATCCAAAAGCTTATGGGCATGCATGAATCTTACACAATTTGATTTTAATCTCATGTAGCTGGTCCAGCATCCTACCAGAAGGAGGCAGCAATACAAAACACTTCTCAGATCAAACAAACCAGTTCCCAGTGGCAATGTGCAAGAGCCATATGCCTGGGCTATTTGGCATTCAGGGATTGGAGAGACTGTAGATAATTAAGAGGTATTCAGGGTATTGGTGAAGCTTGAACTGTCTGTCAAAGCTGAGCCTCTGTTGCTGATGGAGGAGCCAAGACAATCCTTGGGGTTCTTTTAATGTACATTTCTATTTTTTATAGTGCCCTCTGCCATGTGCCCTTAAACAGGTGTTTCTTCTGCAGGGAGTGAAGGCAGATGTCAGAGATAACACTGGAGCCACAGCAAGGACCCTCGCCATGAAGTATGGCCACACCAAGATTGTGGGGCTGATAGATTTGCATGCAGCCCCAGTGCCCAAGGTCTTCTGCAGAGGTCCAGGTAACAGATATTTGAGTTGTTTTTCTAAGATGGAACCTGAAATGAGGTGTTTGATAGTTTGAAAGTATACTACCATGTGTATGGGGTAGTGCTAGCTGGTCTGTCCTGGAAATTCCATCCTTTCTGAGGACGGAAGAGGCATGAATCCAACAACTCTTGTCTGCTGGCCCTTTTCTGATCCAGTTTAGCTGTTTCACCCTCACTCTTTAACATTTCCCTTTTATTTCCACTGCATTTATAGGACCAGTAGCAAGTAAAGCAGGCAAATGACTTCCTGTGCTGCTAACAACCTGTGTTTGAACTACAGGCAAATATGAAGAGCTGAGTTCCTCAGATGAATCATGTTCTGCTCCCCAGAGACAGAGACCTGCTCGTAGGACCAAGGGTCCCAGCATCCACGAGGGGCCCCAGGCCTTGGCCAAGATCACAGCAGTTGGAATTGGGGGAAAGAAGCAGTTTCTCTATGGTGAGAGGAGTTTGGAGCCTGCATTCCTGTGCCTTGGGGACTGCCATACATTTATGCACATGGAACTGCCTCAAATGAGGCACTGAGGCCTCAAGTGCACTGCAGCTATTACTACTACCCGTTTTTTCTCTTTGTTTGGGATTCATGTGTGGTTTGTACAGAAGATAGCCTTGTATGATGGTGTTCACTATCCAATGTCTGGGGTAGAAAGAAAACCCCTTGAACTCTTTTGTGAAGGCTGGATATTGATGAGTGGGACACTTTTCTGTTCTCACCTCGATTACTGTTCCCCTGACTCTTGAGAAGAGTTCAGTTTCCCTTTTTGAGGCAGGCTTAAAAGTTTGAGAGCCCTTCTCAAGCTGATGACGGGCGGTGGTCACAGTGGCCAAGAAATCAGGAGAGTGAACTTGTGAGTTTTGCCTTCCCTGATGCTTGAAATGCTGCCAAAAATGAGATTACAAACCCTTCGCAATAGACCAAGAGAAAGATGATCCCATTTGCTGTGGGGTCATGTGAGGGAACTGCAGGAATCTGCATTCCTCAGGTTTTCTCTGTGCTTTTCAGAATGAAACCTGCCAGTTGAGAGGACAGTCTCTCATTTTGGTTATTTTCAAATCCCTGAGTAGTTACGTTTTTGCATCCTAATCTTTGTTCTCCCTTCCTGTTGCACACAGAGCAGGTCCCCCCTCAGGGTTACGTTACCTTCAGTGACGAAGGTAACGATGGCGGCTGTGAGTCAGGTGACATCCGGTTCAGGGATGTCACCTCCCCGATTAACGAGCAGGATGTGGAGAGCACCAGCAGCAGGGGTAAGTCACTTCTCAGAAAATGGTCCAGCTTGCAGTGCACATCTGGATGTGAGTCCAAGCCCTGGCTTCCTTTCCCACTGAAATGCTGAGATTGGAATATCCCCTGAGGGAAAGCTGGGATGATTTAGCTAGAGAAGATGAAGTTTAGTGTGGTAATTTCATCAATTTGTACATATAATCTGAAGGAGGGCGGGAAGAAGACAGAGCAAGGCTGTCTCCAGTCGTGTCTTTGGTACCAAACAGGCTTAGGGAAAGGTGAGTGCTGGGGATCAGATGTGGTGTCTCTGCCTCAGGGCCCTCTTGTATCCCCAGTGCTGCATGTGAGGCCTAGCTCTGGGTTTCCCCTTCCTTTACACCTCCAGGAGATTTTGCTGGTAATTTGTGTAGCAAAACCACCATGTAACAAAGCTGAACTTAAACATTTTCTTTTCCTTTTTCCTGTCCAGAGGATGGTGTTTCCTCCAACAACTTGGGAGCTGTCAGGAGCAGCAGCAGCAGCAGTGACTACCTGATCAGAGGCCCAGGAGTCAGCAGTGAAGGCTCCTTGGAAAGCAATGAGGTGGGGTCTTCTATTTTCCTTCCTCTGCCTTCAGCGTGGCCATGATCCTTCCATGGGAGGCTGTAGGACCAGGCTGGGTGAGGAAAGGCACTATTACAGGGACAGGGAATGCAAGGAAGGGGAAGAGGCTGGAGGTTACTCACAGCTCATGTGGTTCAAGGCAGCTCTGGGGCTGATGTACAGAAGGGCTTTTAGGTCATGGGGGAGTATGCACTTGTTAGCCCCAGCGATCGTGACATCTCTGCCTGATCATCTTTCCATTTTGTGTGTTTTCTTTCTTTTCCAGGACTCTGACCACACCAACAGCCCCCCAAGTCGGAAACAAGCCAAGAGCTTTAAGGTCAAGACCCGCTACAGCAACAGTGACAGCCAGTGGAGCCACTGCCTGGGGAAGGCTGGGTGCTCCAGCCAGCACCTGGTCCTTCCTGAGCCCCCAGCCTACACAGGGCCCCAGGTAACCACACAGACTTGTCCTGCAGGCTCTCTCACTGTACCAGGTGTGGGAGGCTTTTCCAAGGTCACCAAAACACCTTGGATCCCAAACTTGAACGCTTGTGAAACAACAATTTCTTGTACAGGAGCTGAGGTGTTGCTGTTGCTTGGAGGGGTTTCCTAGAGCCTTCAGGCCTGTGGGTGTGCTGCCAAATGTGGCAGTGGAGTAGATGGTGCTGTGTCATTCTGCTCTGCACACACCAGGCCTGGTGTGTGACTGTGGAGAAGGGCAGGGAACCACGGGAAGTTGTGGTGGCTGCTGGCACCCAGGAAGGTGTTACAGCAGCCTGAGGAAGCAGATATTTATGATTAAGAGGAATGGTGATGCTTCTGTTGGGAAGATACCAATAAGTTTGTTTTGGATGGGCTGCAGGACCTGGCAACATTCCTTGAGGAGATTGGGTGCCTGAAGTACCTGCAGGTGTTTGAGGAGCAGGACGTGGACCTCCGCATCTTCCTGACCCTCACAGAGAGTGACCTGAAGGAAATAGGCATCACGTGAGTGTCTGTCCTTCCCAGCATTCCCTGATAAACCATGTCCAGCTGATTGGGAAGGTTTGGCTGGGGAGCACTGTTCTCTTCTGGCTGCCTTCCACACAACTCTGTTTGTAGTCCTCGGCTGTAACACGCTCCTGCTTCTGGAGGTACCTTGGAGAGACCAGCAGACTGCAGAGGTGCTCATGGCATCGCACTGGGCTTAGGGACAGGTGGTGCAGGGCCTGACCCCTGTTGGTTCCATCCCCCAGGCTGTTTGGCCCCAAGAGGAAGATGACCTCTGCCATCGCGCGCTGGCACAGCAGCGCCCGCCCGCCCAGCGACGCGCTGGAGTTGGCCTACGCCGATCGCCTGGAGGCAGAGATGCAGGAATTGGCCATCCAGCTGCACAAGGTGAGGCTGCTGGGAGCTCCTCAGGGCCCTACACCCTGCAGGAAGTGATCAGTGCTCTATTTTTGTTGTGCCTCTGATGTTTTCCCTTCACCCAACGCCGTAACTTGTAGTGGACACACTTGGTGTCAAGTGTACCACAAGTACAGCTTATCCACTCCTCATCCTTTGTGCTCCTTTGTTTCCCATCCAACTGAGAACTATAGGAGCCAGGGGCAGGAATTAAATCCCTACTCTGGCCCAGCAGTGTCACTTTTGTGGTGAAGTTGTGCAGCCATCAGTGAACAGACTTGTGTTGGTTTGGGAAATTTGGATTAATGAGTATCTTTGTAAATGCAGAGGAAGGGGGAATTGTAACCAGGGGATCGGGCTTGTTATGGCGAGAACCTGTATTGTGTGTACAAGCCTTATCCAGGTTCCTTTCCCACTGGAAAGAACGTTTCTGGATGCCTAAAATAAAATTCTGCCTGCATTAAAATAGCAGAGGCTCCAGGGAGATGTCAGAGCAGCACATGTGAGATGTTCAGTACTCCCAGCCTAATCCCCAGTGTGCTCTTCTGCAGAGGTGCGAGGAGGTGGAGGTGATGAAGGGCCAGGTGTGCCAGGAGCAGAAGCTGCGTGCGGTGGCTGAGAGCTGTTTGATGGAGCGGGATGAGACCTGGAATGCCATCCAGTGCCAGCTCAGAGAGGCTCAGGCCATCACCAAGGATGCTGGAGTCCTGCTGGATCAGATCAAGTAAGTCATTCACAGAAAATGGCACTGAGGCTGCTGGCAAATGGGATTGGGGGTCATATTGGCAGTCTTACAGGTGATGCTCAGGGTAAGGCAGGAGAGCCCACCTAAATCCTGAACACATTTTGGATCCTGCCTGACTTTCCCTAGTGGAAAGCCACAGCCACGGGAGCACATGTGAAGCTTTGGTCAGATGCATGAGCTGTAAGTGGCCTGACTTTCAGGGGATGCTGCGTGCTCCTGTTTCAACTAGAAGCAACCAAAAGGCTGAGGCTTGGTGCTTACCCAGTGCCCAAGGTAAAACTTGGTGAAGAGGTGGATGCAAAAGGAGTTTCCAACTTCCACACCCTATTAAGGATGTGCAGTATCTTGCAAGGGGAGAATACTTCCCTTGGAACTCTGACATCTGGCAGAGAAACCTGCCCTGTCCATTCATCTCCACCTCCAGACATTCCTTTGATTGCCCTTGTGGTGCTTTTCTCTCTGCCCCAGTTGGACTCCTGTCACAGGCCCTGTTCTGTCCACTGACAGAACAGGGACATCCCTGAAAGTGGCATAAATCCTGCTGCTTATGGATCCTAGCCCAAAGGGAGTGGGGTCTGCTGGCTGCCAAGCCAGGGTCAGTTGAAGTTGGATCCACAAGGACAGCAGAGCAATATTCCCACTGCAAGGGGCAGAGCTTGGCTTTTCCCGTGATC
This sequence comes from Origma solitaria, assembly GCA_013397895.1. Classification (NCBI taxonomy): domain Eukaryota; kingdom Metazoa; phylum Chordata; class Aves; order Passeriformes; family Acanthizidae; genus Origma; species Origma solitaria. Next base: position 8,500 of record VZRL01005553.1, on the reverse strand, counting down.
GAGGAGCTGAGGTTTCTGTAGAAGGGCCCTGCCATGCTCTGAGCATACTCTACTTGAATTGATGGGATAGTGATGACAGCCAGAGAACTTGGGTGCCTTTCATACCTGTCCTGAGGTCGTTTCCTTTGCCCTTTAGAAACCTTGGATGGGGCTTGATTCTCACACAAACCAGGCACAGCCTCTGTCTCAGGCTTCCTGCTGCTCACCCTAGCCCCTCCGTGTCTTGTCCCCCCACAGCTCCTCTGTGAATGGGGCAGAGCTGGCTGTGGCTGGAGATGGGGAGCAGTGGCTGGGAGCTGAGCAGTGCCAGCACCCCGACCTCGGGCTGGGGCACCACTTCCTCTTCCCGGGAAGCAGCAAGGAGCAGGTTGTACCCCAGGGCCTTAGAGGTGCTGCCTGGGCACCCCACGCAGCTACTGCAGGAGTGTGCAGTGTCACTGCCAGGACGGCCCTGTGCCCTGCTGACGGGTGTGCTGTGCTTTGGCAGGAGCTGCCAGGCAGAGCTGTCGGCCCGGCTGGCCCCGGAGCAGGTGGGCGATGCAGCGCCGGACACGCAGGAGCAGTGCGGCACTGGGGAGAGCCGGCGGCCCGGGGAGCGTCCAGGTGAGGTGCAGAGGGGGAGAAGCACCAGGAGAGGCCCGAGCAAGCCCCCTTTGCTTGTCTTTATTTGCTGAAAGGATGAAGTCAGCCAGTTGGGAATGGAGGAATAGCCAAACTCGTACGCTGAATGTAAAACTTCTTGCCTGGGGAAGCGTTTAAATCTCTCAGAGTGTTTGGAGTTTAACTTGCAGAGGTGCTCAGCAAGTGAGCAGTTTTGGGGTCTGGCAGGTGTTTGTGGCTAAGGAGGCAGAGCTGGAGCATAGGCCCCAGTGACAGCCCTGCCTCAGGGCCTGTGGCTGCACCTCGGCTGTGTCACCACCTTGTGCCCTGGAGCAGGGTCTGAACCAGGAGATGGGGTTGGTTCCCTAACCCAGTTTGGGGGATTGTGCTGTTGGATCCCTGGCACAAGCCCCTGTGTTTGGCTGGGCAGGCCTGACCAGCCGCTCCTTATCCCTGCGAGTTGGTAAGTGATCCCTGGAAGTGCTCAAGGCCAGGACGGAGGGGACTTGGAGCAACCTCGGCTAGTGAAAAGTGTCCCTGTGCATGGCATAGGGTGGAACTGGATGGGCTTTTAAGGTCCCTCCCAACCCAAACCATTCCATGATTCTGAGGTTCTCTGACCTTGCTGCCTGTGGCATGTTCTTTGCTGTATGTGTCTTAAAAGTGAGACAAGTAGAGATCCTGTTGATTTCTGTCCTCTACCCTTAATCCCTTTGAGAACCTCTTAATAAACAACCCAGCCAGTATAAAAACATAAAATCTTACGTGCTGGAATTGCCAAAAAACTCCTCAGTTTGGCATGGGCAGTTCCAGCTCTTCTCCTGTGAAATTCCTAACTGGAACCACTTTGGCTGGGGATGCTTCCCAGCAACACCAACCCCTTGGGAGCCCTGTCCCAGTGAGCATGCAGATGGATTAACTGTGTCCCTGTCCTTGCAGTGCTGGAAGGGTGGCCACCTTCCCTGAAGTCCCTGAGCTTGCCTGAACTGTCAGCTGTGCTGGAGGAGTGTGTGGGAGAGATGGGTAAGGTGGGAAGGACCCTGGACATGTGGTGGGGCTCTTATGCTGAGGGAGGCATGGCTGGGTGGGGGTTTGGTGGTTTGGAGAGGTGGTTGGCAGGGACCCAGCAATCCCTGCTCATTCAGGGAAGTCTCCAGGCTCTCAAGTGGGTGCTGGCAACTTATTCTTGCTGCAGATCTTGGGCTTTGCATCATCGCCTGGTGAGAGGCCCAGGCTGAGATGGCAAGGGGTGGCCCCTGCGTCTCCTGCACAGTGGTGAGAGCTGCTGGGAAGTGCTTCCCAAAGCCTGTGTCCTGTTCTCCTGATGACAGGAACTCATCCCAGCAACAGGCAGAGAGTAGAGACATTCCTGCTTTCAGAGCAGTGGCTGAGTGCAGCCTGTCCTTTCCTGCTTCCTTGCCCATTCCTAACACTGATTTTTCCCTTTGCTTTGTCCTCAGGAAAAGCTCTGCAGACTGTGACTCAAAACCTCCAAAGGCTCCAAGCCCTGGGGCAGAGCGGGCAGAGCTGGCCAGAGCCATAACCAAGCCAGGAGGGTGAGTGGCACCAAGTGCCCAGCCCAGGGACAGGCTGTGCCACTGAGGGGACACCATCCCTCGCTGCCATGTCCCCAGACCTCGCTCATAGCCCACACCCCAGGGCTGGGCTCTGACTTGGCCTTGTGTGCCCTCTGGTTGGTTCTCCCTTGGGAAAATCCATAGCCTCCTTGTCTGTGTGTGCCCCAGAGGGTGACTGTCCCCTTTTCCCTGGTGGCTGCAGGAATACTGACGTCGGGTGACTGTTCCACCCGGAAGCTGAGTGTGCCTGGGAGAGGGAGCACGGGGGCCATGCCGGCAGCACCGCGGCTCTGCCGAGGGCCACCGCAGCTGGCGAGGCACGGAGGAGGCCGTGACCACCAGAGAACACGGCTGGGATGACGAGGGACAGCAGAAGACAACCAGAAGCTCTCTGGGCCTGACTCTGTCTGGGTTCCCAGGATCCTTGTTTGAAAGGTTTGGGTTTGGAGGAGAAGCTCCAAGCCTGGAAGTTTTATCTGCCTTAAGCTGCCTGCAGCCATTGTTGTTTAGGTGTGGGTGGTGATAGAACAGTGACAGTTGCACACAGCAACCAATTCATTATTCTTTTCTGCATCCCAAGCTCCCCAGGGCCTCTGAAACACATCCCTGGCTCCTCCTGTGCTGTGGGGATTGGCCCAGAGAATGGATCTGAGGCCACAAAAAAGGCAAGTTGTTGTGGAGGGGTGAAAGGAGTGGAGTTTGTGACGTTTGGCTCTTTGAGCTGCAGTGGACCTCCAAGTGCAGCCCTGTTCCTGCTTGGGATGTCTGCTCTACTCCCAGCTCAGATCTGGGCTTCAGAGCCTGTCCCTCCAGCCAGTCCCCCCGGGTCACTTTGGGTTCTTGCTGTCCCTAGGGGCTGGGTGTGATCACATGTGGTTTAGGAATGTCATTCACTGAAGCACTCCCAACTCACTCCTCCTCCTCTGGGGTGCGATGGAGAGGAGAATCGGAGGCACAAAAGGTGAAGATCACAGGTTGAAATAAAAGCAATTTACTGGAAACAGAAATGAGATTAGGAACAGTAACAGCACCAACAGTAATAACAAAAGTGTACAAGAGAGGTCCTGGTATTGCAAAAATGAGCCCTAACCTAGCCAGAATCACGGCATCACCCTACTCCATCCCCAAAACCTTAGCTTTGTGGTCAGTGCTTTATGGCAGAGTTTATTGGTCTGGTTTGCCACTGCCAACATCCCAGCAAGGCAGATATTCTCCTGGAAGGACATGAGAGAGCAGGAAGTGCCTGAGGCTGTTCCTGTGCCTGTGGCAAGCAGGGGAGTGCCAAGGCAGCAGAGCAGGGACAGGGACAGCTCTGTCCCCCGTGGGAGGTGGGCAAGGAAACCACAGCCCAGATGTAGCTGTAGTGCTAAGCTTTGCTCCTCACTGCCGCCTGCCTTTGATTTCCAGGCTTCAGTGTTGGAAAATAATTCTGCCAGGGCAGTGTTGGGTGGGCATTTCCAAGGATAGGCAGTGCAGGAAGAGGCTGCCCCATCTCTGGGATTGGGTGAGGGGCTCTGGTGACAGGGACCTTGGTGTAAAACAGTTTCCAGTGACTGTCCCCATTTATTACTGAATCCTGTAAGGGGGAAAAACACAACTATCAAAATCTGAAGTCTATAAGGGATGGCTTTGATGAGGCAGGAAAAGTCCCTTTGGGCAGAGGATGGAGCTGTGTGTTCCTTCTAATTTTTGGACCTTGGTCACAGATGCTAAAAATCCCTCCAGCTCCAGCCTTTTAGTTGGTCCCCACTTCTGCTGAGCTGCCCAAGTCCTTGAGGCAGGGGTGACAACTGGTCTGCCTGGGATGCCTGTGCTTCCTGGGGACAGCCCCTGTCCCAAACCAGGTAGGGATGGCCCTCTGAGCTGTGGCCCTGTGTGCCTGGCAGTGTCCCCCTCTCTGCCTGCTGTTTCCTGGCTGTGGTGAACTCCAAACTCACCACAAGGCACAATTCTTTTATCTTGAGAAAATGCTGTGGGGCACTTGGGCACCCAGTGCCAGCAGCAGGATGAGGCTGCACGAGCTTCACCCTCAGGAGTTTGGATGAGGTGGAACTGATTCTCACCCCTGGAACCTCCTCAGAGGACTCAGGCTCTCCTGGGAAGAGTGTTCAGGGCTTTGTCCCTCCATCCCTGTCCTTGGAGGAATGGGGGCAGTGCCAAGGTCTCTCCCTGGCCTTGGTGCTGTCTCTGGCTGCACTAGTACAGGGCTGCATTGAATTTAAGGCAAAGCTCCCCCAAAAAAACCCGAGGGAAAGGGCTTGGGGGCACCTGGAGAGCTAAGGAAGCCTTAGCTGAGCTGTGCAGGACAGTGGCTGGAAGATGACTATAGGGAGTTGGGGCTGGCTTTGCTGAGTCTTAGGCTGGAATAAAGGGGGGGTTGGGGGATTGAGATGATCTGTGCAATAGGTTAGAATGCCTGGGGGCTGGGAAAAGGGGGAGATGTGGCAGTGTGTGTGTGAAGGAAAAGGACAGGCCCAGCACAGGTGCTGCAGGAGCCCAGGTGTACATGCTTCAAGGGGTCTGAGAGCAGACACAGGGGCAGTGGGGATGGAATTTTCTACATCAGTGTGTCCCTGAGGAGGCAATTCCTTAAATGCAGGCTCTGAACCAGCATTCCTTGCAGCCAGGGGGGCTGTGCAGGCAGCAGGAGGCTGGTGCTACCCTAAGGTGAGCTGTCCGAGGAAAAGTAGCATTTGCTGACTTGGAGAAATGAATAAAACCTGAGAACCTGTGTGCGGTGTGTGGGTGTCTCGGGGGGGAGCTTGGGGCATCATGACTGAGCTCCCTGATCCATTGCAGGGCCATCAGGAATGCACTCAGTGCTTCCCAGCTTCCTCTCATGGGAGGTTACTGACTCTGGGGCCTGGGGCTGCCTCGTCCCTGCCCTCCCAGTGCTGGAGCTGCCACCCCTGCAGCACTGTCGGGGTGGGTCATGTGGGAATGGAGAGGGAGCCCAGCAAATCAGCACCTGTGGAGCTGCTGGAGCGAGTCCAGAGGAGGCCATGGAGCTGCTTCAAGAGCTGGAGCCCCTCTGCTCTGGAGCCAGCCTGGGAGAGCTGGGGGTGTTCACCTGNCAGGGAATGGCTTCCCAGTGCCAGAGGGCAGGGACAGATGGGATATTGGGAAGGAATTGTTCCCTGTGAGGGTGGGCAGGCCCTGGCACAGGTGCCCAGAGCAGCTGTGGCTGCCCCTGGATCCCTGGCAGTGTCCAAGGCCAGGCTGGACAGGGCTTGGAGCAGCCTGGGACAGTGGGAGGTGTCTCTGCCCATGGCAGGGGTAGAATGGGATGAGCTTTAAGGTCCCTTCCAGCCCAGTCCATTCTGGGATTCAGCTGTCTGTGCCCACAAGCTGTTCCCCTCCCCTGGAGCAGACACAAGCAGCAGTCTCTGCTTGCTGAAAAATAAATATTTATTTACATCTGAAAACAGAGTTAATGTGTACAATGGTCTCATGGGGGTTACAGCGATCCAGGACAGGTCGTGTGTGACTCCAGCCTGGAGCTCAGCCTGGTGCAGCCTCTGCTTTGTGTGCTCCAGGCAGCCCCTCTGTGAGACAGTGGGAGAGGTTGCCCCAGGCTCTCAGGGAAGGGGCAGGAGCTGGAGAACCTCCTGTGTCCGTGGACATCTGGAGAGTCCCGGCAGCTTCCTCCAGCCTGGAGGGGACTTCTGTGCATGGCAAAGGGACACGGCTGGCACGAGCTGGGGCAGTGTGTCCGTGGTGCTGCCGAGGGTCAGAGAGAGGGGCTGGGGCTGGGGGTGTCTGCAGCTGCCCTGGGCTCCTCCAGGAGAGCACAGCCCAGGACAGGAGCTGGCAGCCGGGCACAGGCAGCCCTGCTCAAACCACACTGCCTCTGCTGCTTCCTGGCACCCACCAGCTGCTGGGCCAGGGTGGGCTGATGCTTTGGCACCCACTGGAATGCAAAAGCCCAGGATGTCAGCTTTTGGCCAGCAAAATGGTTCCTGAGCTCCTGCCACGCCTGGAAATCCAACTTTCCCTCCACAGAGGAGGAGGTGGCTGGGCTGGGTGCTGGACCTGACGTGGGAGGTCAGGCTTGGCTCCAGCGACCTGCTGCTCTCAAATCCTTCGCTCCCAAGTGATTTTGAGGCTCCATCCTTGGCTCTGCTGAGAGCGAGGGGTGACCAGGGGTTTGTGCAGCTGGGGAGCAGGGAGGAGGGGACGGGTGCTGCTGTTCTGTGTTTGTGATGAGGGTGGGGAGGAGGTGCAGGAGCAGCACCTGTCTGTGAAGAGCTTTGGAGGGTGATGTGGATGTCTGGGAGCTGTCAGGGTGCTGGTGACATGGTCCTGCTGTGGGACAGGGAAGCCCTGGAGGTGGTGTGGCCCCGGAGTGCAGGGTTTGGGCAGCAGGACTGGGCTGAGCAGCATCTCCCGTTCCCCTGCTGAGGGCCAGGCTCCCTCCGGCTGCTGCGGCTCCACAGATGCCCGGACAGGGGTGGGTGTTCAGGGGCTCCCGGTGTGGAAGGTGTCCTGGGGGAGGCAGCTGAGTTCTGCTGGAGCACAGGCAGGGGGAGGAAGCAGCAGGCGCTGGCCACGCAGCCCCTGGCACAGCTGAGGCCCTGCTGAGGGGACAGCCATGCCTGGCAGGAACCACGGGTGCCACCTCCCCTTCCGGTCACAGCAAGGATGTCCCTTCCAGCAGCTCCAGCGTGGCACAGCCAGACCCTGCTCCCAGCCTGGCCATCCTGGGTGGGCACTGCCCAGCACAGCTCCCTGCAGCCCCCTGCTCTCCAGCCAGGCCCCATGGCCATCACGGCCAGCAGCCCCCGTGCCGGGCTGGTCACCACCTCACTGGGCACAGCAGAGCACCGGGTGGTCGAGCTTCCAGAGCTGCCACTTCTTCTTCATCTCAGACTTCACCTGCCATGGAGGGGAGGGAGCAGGGGCTTATCCCCGGCCTCAGGCACAGGATAGAGTGGGAAAGCTGGGCAGGAGGTGCCCTGGCAGGGACAGGGACAGGGACAGGGACAGGGACAGGGACAGGGACAGGGACAGGGACAGGGACAGGGACCCACCTCCTTGTTGGCAAAGCAGTACAGCACAGCCACCAGGAAGCCCTGCAGGGAGAACCAGGAGTGAGCCCCCTGTGCCATCCCTCTCCTGGGGCTGGGATGGGCTTAGGCTCCCCACAGGCCACCTCTGGGTGCTTTTAGGGCTGAGATCCCCATGGCACCACTGCCTCAGAGAGCATGGGAGGCACCACCACACACTCAAGAGCTGAGGGTGGGAGAGGCGGTGTCCCCCTTCCCATGGAGGTGCCACAGGGAGAGTGAGCTGGCAGAGGGACCTCACTCCATGGCATTCCCAGAGCCAGGAATTGTTTCACTCCCGCCTCACCTGGAAGGAGTTGAGGAAGAGGGTGAAGAACACCTTGACGTAGCGCAGGATGCCTGTGGTTTGCTCGTCGGTGGCAAAGATGAAAACAACCTCGTGGATCCCAAAGAGAGGGATGAGGGTGAGGGTGGCTTTGGCCAGCCTGGAGGAGAGTAAGGGGATCCTAAATCTCCCAGTTAATCCCAGGGTGGTCATTGCAGGGTGTGTAAGGTGGAGGAGAGGCATGGGGTGGGTGTGGGTGGTGTTATCCCATTATCCCAGACTGTCCATTCCCCTCTCCTGGCCCACCTCAGCTTGTAGTCGGCATAGCCCTTCTGGTTGGCCCGGAGCTTGGCCAGGATCACCTTGAGGATCCGCATGAAGATGAGCAGGTTGATCTGGGAGGAGGAGACACGGCAGGGGCACACAGAGCCCAGCACCCCCACCCTGGCTGGGAGATGGCACCCCCTGTGCTGCCAAGGCTGCTGCTGCCCTTCCTCCCCTCCTGCCATCCCAAAATCCCAGCTAAGAAGCAGCAGGAGCCACCCTCAGCCCCTTTCTCTGGGTTTCAGCACCCCAGCTTCCTTCATCAACCCCCAGAACCTGGGAGTCAGTAAACTCCTGAACCCCATGTGCATTTGGCTGATCCATGAAGGATCCATGATCCAGCTCTCCCTCCTGGCCTCTGCTGGGAGCTTCCCTGGGGATCACAGCCCTACCCAGTTGCTGTTACCCAAAAACAGGAGGCTGACAGCTGTTCCCTACCAGGGAGGCAAGCAGGATGGGGATGCGGATGATCCACCAGTAAGCCATGTTCTCGTTCAGCGCCCAGCACCTGCCAGGACACACAGAGGGCTCACCATCACCCCGTGCTGGGGGCAGGGCCAGCCAGGAGCTCTCCTGCCCCAGCAGGTGGCTCAGGGACCCTCAGTGTCCCAGGCCCAGCCTGGGACTGAGCATCCCAGCAGGACCCCCATCCCTCCCTCCATCCATCC
>VZRL01005550.1:0-20009 GCA_013397895.1 Origma solitaria | reverse complement strand
CTGCAGAGAGCTGTTCGCTTGTATCTCGCGCTTTGTGAGCGAATAGCGCCTAGCCAGCTAAGGTGTGTCTTGGGTGGGCACAAGGCGAAGCGAACTCCCGGCACGGCACCGTGCTGCTGTACAACCTGGATTTCCCATCCAAACTGCAGCAGCAGGCATAGCAGCATGCAGGCTCATCTCCAAACAATGTTTCCCGCTGCCACGAGCGTCTGGCAGCACTGGCACTCTGGGGCACAATGTGCAGAGAGAGAGGCAGCGAGAGAGAGAGAGAAGCACTTTGCCCCCGCTTCAGTCAGGAGCCAGGTCCCCAAATGTCAGATTTATTCTGATGGTTAACATCCTACTCTATAAATAGATCATGTGTTTACACCACCTTGGGCTATACAAATGGCTGCACTTTTAGATTGGCTTCAGTCTGCTTAGTTTGACTAAGCTGAAATATGTTTTAAATTTAAAATGGCATGATTTTTTTTTTAAAGTTTATTACTTATTTTATCACCAGGAAAAAAAAAAGGCTGGATTGCATCATCTATATTTTTTCTGAAACATGGAAAATATTAGTGACATTCCTAATCCTTTTGTAATTAAACATAGAAATATGACCATATAACTTTTGGAAAAAAGTACTATATAATTTGTAAGGAATGCTGGTTGACTTCAGTATTTTGAGAGGGCACATCACAGGTTTATACATTAAAATAAATCAAACAAACAAATACCTTCTTTTTCATGTGTGAACACTTCTTGCAGATTGTCACAAAAATGCATGGTTCAAATCACTGAGTGTAGCCTGGAGAACTCTTTGTCTTTGAGACATTTAAATAATGAACAGGATACAAGAAAACACTAAGACACTGGTGAGACACAGGAGCAGGTAGCCCAGAGAGGCAGCAGATGCCACATCCCTGGAAGCGTTCAAGATCAGGTTCAATGAGGCTCTGAGCAACCTGACCTAGTTGAAGAAGTCCCTGCACTTCGCAGGAGGGGTTGGAATAGATGACTTTTAGATATCCTCTATGTCCCTTTCAACCCAAATTATTCTAATTCTATGATTCTCTGAAAACATATTGACACTTTTTTTCCTACAGTCTGTTCAGGAATCCAAGCCTATGTCACCATGAGTCCAAGGTCAGCTAGCTCCCTGAACACCAGTCCCAGATAAAGAACTGATAGGGGTAGTTGTAATGGCATCCTCTCTATTTTAAGAGGGGTAAGTGCCTGTATTCTCCCTCTCAAACTATACATCAGTTTCTGGGAAGTAGAAGACATGTGGTGCTCTTTCAGCTAGGCAGAGCTTTCTGAGAGCACCAGCAGTCTCTGTGCAGAGGTGGAAGAGTGTCATGTTTATCATACATCTTCCTAGCCTGGGCTGCCCTCCGTAAAAATCACTCTGGCACCAGGAGACTCCTTTGTGCCTACAGATGGGTGTTCCCATATAATTCTGTAAAATTTCAGTGTGAGGCAGATGTTATGGACCAAATATTTGCAGAATTTCTGGTTTATTCATTGCTTGTGTAGTCTTACTGTGGATGGAAAAGAAAGGCATCTGAAAACATAATTTCTATGCACTTGGGGAAAGTTAGGGAAAGATGTAATTACAGAAATCCTTTCTCACACTTTATAAACATAGGCCATTAGCTGATGAACACCTAACCCTTTTACAGTTTTTGATTGATTCTGTTCGTGAATAAAATTAGAGAAAGCAGTTACGTATTTTTTTAAAAAAATTTATTATTCTTTTACACATTTGCACAGTGGCTAATCTCTAGTTTAACTGGGAGGTGCCTAAACATACCATACTTTGGCTCACAATACACCAGCAAAATGCTGCAGAGTGCTTCAGGGAGGTGAGGGGGTAATGTAAGGAGGCAACCCCACAATAGATGCTTTCACCTGACCTAGTCTCTTTGTAGGGTTTTGATTTGCAGATTTCACTTTCACTTGATATATTTTACCAGCTAATAGATTTCTTTTTTTTTAATGACAACAAAAAATTCTAAAAAATGCTAATAATCCACTGTAGCTTACATAAATAAGTTAAAAGGAGGAGACTGTTAGGTCTACCTCTGACTGTCTGTGTATTAAAAAATAATTTGCTGTATACTTGTGTCCTAAGATCAGTAACTCTGCCTATAGCATCTCTTCTGGAATGGCAACTCTGATTTGCAGCCCCCAAGAAACAGCAAATCCACCACTTCCCTTATTAGCTCCTGCCAGTAGTGAATAACCCTAATTAATTGAGGAAAAACAATTTCCAGCTTGAGTTCACACGTTTGTGCTAGAGCATGATAAACAAGAACTGACCAGCTGTGAACTAAGCAGTTTGGCTAGGAAGGAAGGAAGGAAGGAAAGAAGGAAGGAAAGAAGGAAGGAAAGAAGGAAGGAAAGAAGGAAGGAAGGAAGGATATATATATATACATATCAGAAAGAGATGAAGAAAAATATTTAGTTTTCAAAAAAAAAGTTATTTTTATACTGTGCATAATCTAAGGCATCTTTAGTCACTGTAAAAGGAAAGAGTAGCTTTTAAAATATTGACAAAATCACTCTGCAGAGCTGAACAAACTCTCTGCTAGGGTCTGTTTTCGCTGACTACAGGAAGAAGACTAACTAAGCACAGACTCACCACTGTGGTATTTAGTTCAGCATTATTGTTATTTCATCAGTGTGCCTTCAAACAGCCTACTTAGGGCTGGAATTCATATTCTACTACTCTCATTGGGGCTAAATGCTGATGGAGGAGTGGAAAGAGGAGTCAAAAAGTTCTAAGCGGCGACATAATGTCTTAGTTTACATGGAAGGTGTAACCAAAAAGACAGGTAGCCTATCACAACATGGAATGTGCTCAGTGCTGATGATGAAGCCACTGTCCTCACAGCACTTCACTTTTCTCAAAAATTTACACCAGAGCTACTATTGAATGAGGAACTCACAAATGGGAGCACTACATCCGCTTATATTTCATTTAAATGAGCTGGTTCAGTGAGGCCAATTGAGAGTTCTAAAAACTTCAAGAATTATTTTTGTACTTTATGGAAACAAAGTGTTTGAAGTGCAACCTTTCCACAACAGTAATATAATCTAAATCTCTGGCTTTGAACAAATTCAAACTGGTATTAAAAAAAACCCCTACAAAATATTTCTAGCCTCAATAATGAAAATCCCAGATACTAAACACTCTTATGTAAGAATGTGTTCACTATTAAAATGTGGATGTAGGCTGAGCTTACTGCTGTAATTTTTGCTAGTGTCACAGGATGATGTTCCCTATATATGCAAAGTTTAAGCAGGAACAGAGACCCAAATTCTGGTTGTAAAGTTCTGTGCTTTTGAACATGAAAAGGAAATATTAAAGATTTACCTTCCTAAGCCAATGCTTTGCATGTTTTCTACATAAAAAAGATCCATGACAGGAGTATGTTTCCTTAAAAAATATGTATATGAGTAACACAGCAAGGACTCATCCTGAACAGCAAGCTGTTCAGCAAAAACAGTTGTATGTATTTGCACATGTCTTGACTTCTACATAAACAGGCAAAATTGCTTACAATTAGCTGGATTCCTATTAAGATCTCAAGCCAGAAACACATACATGCTTGATGTTCCTCATACATTCTTATTTTGGTTTTCTTCTGTCCATACTTATCCAACAATGCTTTTCATTTTCTTTGACCTGTCCATTTAGTCAGTAATGAAAGATCAAACTGAGATGAAAGTAAGAATTGATCTATGTGATTTCCTGATGCCACTCTTCTCCTAGATCTTCAGATCAGACAAACAGCTATTACTAGTGGCCCATGGAAAAAAATGTGGGAAACAGATCTTTTTATGCAATATTAAATTAAGCAGGCACATTAAGCAATACATTAATACATGTTCTCAGAGCCTAACAACAAAATTTGCCCCAAGAAAATATTGCTTTCATTGGTTATTCCATTCCTAACTGCAAAAAGAGAACAAAATCAAGCGTTGAGTGAGTCTGACTGTTGTTTGGAAAGGAAAACATTTTGCTATAAGTATATTATCTGGGAAAGATATAAAATCTTAAGAAATCATCAAATTACTCTATAATTCACCATTCTTATTAATAAAATCTTCTACAGCAAGGATAAAATATATCAAATTCTGTCTACTAGCAGTTGGGAAAGGCTTTCAGGGAAAAGCGTAAAAGGGGATTATTATAAAGGATTTTTTTTTTCTTTTATATTCTTTTGCATCATCCTAGTGTTGGTTTCACAAACTGAGGCATAGCAATGGGCAAGACCAGCTTTTGAAGAATACTTTCTTCTATTTGCTTGACCTGTCCAGAAAAATGGAACCACTTGCATCATGAAATCACAATTTGACCTTTTAACAAAAAATTCCCAAAACAACAACAATAAAAAAATACATACATGAAAACAAACAAAATTAACCAAAAAACCATGGCCCTCACCCCTGAACCCAGAGTCGTTAGCCGTGAAGTAGTCAGTGAGAGGAGGAGTGTTTCAAAAGTTGTTTAACACCTTTCCCAGAAACTGGTCTTTGCAGGAGTAGGAGAACAGGAATGAAGAAAGTCAGATAAAATGATGAAAGAGATTTGCAGTCTCTTTTTAATTATACTTTTACTCTTCCGTATCTGGAAAAAAAAAATAAGAAAGTGTCAAATGCTGCCTTTCTCCCTTTTGTCTAAGGGGTAGGTAATCTGGGAAAGTAAAAGAAGGGTATCAGTTTAGACAGCCTCATTTTCTGCAAGCAGTACAGCTTTGTTTAACTGTTGAAAGGCACGCCAAGGCAATACCTCTTACAGGCTTAACTAGAAATACCATTCTGTACCAAACAAGTTGAAATCTATTATGATCAGACTAATCCAGCCGGATCAAGAAGATCATGTAACAGAGTCCAGCATGCTTAGATCAAGAGATTCTAATAGGTTTCTTTGCTGTAGGCCTCTCTGATCACCCTTGAGCAACAGCTTTTCCAGTACCTTTTTGCTTATGAAGGCAAGAACGTTGTACATGCATTTTGAAATAAAGAAAAGAAAATACTCCGAACACAAAGGAACCCTGTTTTAAAAGCCCTTTCCTCCCGATGAGCTTTTAGTGAAAAACACAGCCTTACGTAAGGAGAGGCGCCAAAGATACATGAAAATATGTGCATTTTACAATCTGCTTGACTCTTCTGTCAAATATTTATAATCCCTTGGCCTTGTAATTAGGCTATGTTTGACAATATTATCCTGAATGTTCCGATAATGCTTGTGTCAGCAGAGTTTGAAAGTGCATTTGAAAGAGTCTCTCAGCCAAGCAGATTCAACCCAAGGAGAGATTAATTTACCTGTAGGGGTGGGCATGCCTTGGAAGACATTATTGTTTCAGAATGTCTTTTGGTCACCTTCAGGAAACCAGTTTCTTTTGTATTCAATAGTATATTGCCTTTTTCTTTTTTCTTTTTTTTTTAATGATATTTGGGAAATGGAGAAAAAGGACTGCCAAAACAAAGATCTTTGCTGCTGGATTGCTGTCTGTAATGAATGTGTACAGTGGCTGCACAGATCTACTAGTGAGTTGGTATCTTCTACCACAGAGATAGCACGGGAACCTTTCTTACAGGGGACAAGATGGGCCCCTGTAAATTGCTACTACAGTATTTTGCTCACCGATGAAATTCTAAGACACTGTTTTAAAGAATTAGACTTTCAGAATTCTATTTGGTTTATTTAGACTGAGTTGTCACATCTTCAGCATAATCTACAATAGACAGTAATAACAGCCATAACAACAGTACTACATTTCCTTGATGTTTCCCAACTAAAACACTCATCCTGATTTACTGTCATTAACAGGATCATAACAATCCTGGGAAACATATCATTAGCCACATTTTATAGAGAAAAGACTGATCCAGAAGGAAGGGTACTTATTTGAGGCAGGTGGACTAAATAACATATTTGAGCAGTATTTCTGAACTTCTTAAAGGATTTCTGATTCACACCAGGGATTTGAAACAGAGCTCAGAGTACCACCTCACACATGCTTTGCCTGCTATGCCATTCATACTCGCAAAAATTTTAACCATACCCATTCCTGATAATGAAGCAAGGGCAAAAGCAAAGTTTTCTCCAGTCACTGGAAATTCCCTGTGGAGAACTGAATCAACCCAGAAAGGCTGTGGATGTCCCAGCTCTGGCAGTGTTCAAAGCCAAGTTGGCTAAGACTTTGAGCAACCTGGCCTAGTGGTAGGCATACCTGTCCATGGCAGGGGAGGTTAGGACAAGCAGATTTTTAAGGTCCATTCCAGCCCCTTAACTTCCTATGACTCTATGATAACTTTTTGCTTCTGTTAGCTACATCATCAGCTCCAGTAAGAACATATCAGCATAGAATTTGCTTTGAATTTTTTTTCTGCTTGGTGCAGCAGATGTTCTGGTTTCCTAGCCAAATTGCCCACTGTATACACTACAACTACTCTAGCTTTGGATGTGATTCAGCCTCTTTCTCATTTAAACACAATAGTTCTAGGGCAAATACTAGCATGTATCAACAGAGGTAATTGAAAGAGGAAAAAGAATGAACATGCAGTGCTCTGTACACCTAAGACTTTCAGTAGTCCACTTAGCATATGTTGAATGTCATTATCTGAATTAGCCTTGCCTGAATACACATTTCAGTCCTTCATTGTCCCTGACGAACTTAAATTGTTTGTCAAGGTTGAGTACTGGCCTTCCCTTTGATCATTAATGTAAATCTCAGTGACATCTACAAGTTTTCATGTTGTTTTCACTATGAGTCCATTTCTGCTGTCAGTTTCTAGTTTATACCACGGCATTTTAAACTTTTGCCTGCTGGACTATGAAGTTATATATCTATACAGACTGACATACTGAAATGGAAATACACTGCAGTTCATCTTTTTCTTCACACAGAATTACTAAGTGTATGAGTATATCCATACAGCAAGGAAGCTGGCTGTTAGTTTTGCATAGTAATTAACCTCACACATTTACCTCACTTGGAATCCAAAGTCTTACAAAGAGCCATCCATTTTAACAGTTGGCATGTATTATGCCTGCCTAATGCAAATTTTCAAAATCTGCTCCAGATCAAACTTTCAAAATCTGCTCTCTCAACCCAGTTGGAGGACACCCAGAGGCATTTAGACTGAAGTGAGAGTTTACACTAACTCAGAAACATCTGTTCTGTATTGATTCATGCTCGTCACAAAGGTGTGATCCTAGTTGCAACTGGAAGTGGAGAGTTGAGTTCTCCCAGCACTGCTTCTGATGGTGATCAGCTCTGCCACCATCAGAAGTAAAACAAGATCTGCCACTCTGCAGATAAATGACTGTCCTTTGTCTCCATCCCTTCCTCTCCAGCTGCCAAAAGCACAGTGCTGCTCAGAGAGGGCTTAGGACACCTCCTAATGGCATCCTGTGTGAGGCCAGGCAATCAGGACAAGACCAAGCCCTATGATTTTCAAATTGCGTTTAAAAGAAAAATCTCTTTTCTCTCTTAAAAAAACAAAAGCTGAATGCAGACTGCAGGACAGTGTGATGTGGATTAAGGATTCTGTGGGCAGGGGTTTTGTTTTTTTTCTCACAAACTATTTAGCCTCTTTTGAATTCCTGTGAATTAAAGTGTTTGTCAGGTTCTTGCATGGTCCTTGTTATCTCTGCTCAGATTTCTGAAGCATTATAACCATACTTAATTCTGAAGGAAACACAAGACACCACAATTATCCATGACTATACTATTGAAAATATAGGGGGAAAAATGAGAGATTATCTAATTTTTATTAAGATCAGATTCTCTTGTCACATTGCAATAAATGTGTGTAACACAGACTGTCAGTGTTACATACTAACACAGCGGACAGCAAAAGGGTTGCACTTGAAGAAAAGTTAAATACACAAACTTTGTCTGCCATGACTCTTTAGCCTGGAAACAAAGTTCCAGGGAGCGTCTAATAAAAAGTAAATGAAATTATGAGTGGCACCAAGAATGTGAAAAGGAACAATTACTCACTATTTCTCACAATCCAAGAAGAGAACTATCAAATGAAATTATCAAGCAGCAAATTTGAAAAGAATAAAAAAGATGTGATTTATCTCATAATGCCTAAGTAAATTTTGAATTGTGTTGCCTCAGTGCCCAGTACACAAAAGAACCAGAATTCTAAAGATAATTAGAAAGTAATGGAAGAAAAATCCATCAGAGTGCATCCAAGTCAAAGATTTGATATCTGCCTTTGCCCTCTGCAACACAGAAAACTGTAGTAGGGTACACATGTTGCTCTGGTTTTGGTTTTTGTTCCTTAAGATCTCTGCTGTGAAATGTTGTCACCTATGTGATGGAGAGCTAAAGGGACTTTTGGTCTAACCCAGTAAGGTTGTTCAAGTGCTCATAGCAAAGCTGACATGGTGTTCGGAAGTAGCTTCTACTCTTACTAATCAAAAGCATAGATTTTTCAGAACGAGATTATTTATTCCAAGCTCTGCTCACCCCCAGAACCCAGCTCTATCCAAGCACTGAGTGAAATGACAAAAGAAATTGCAAATTCTTGTATGGCCTTTGATATCATAACACAATTACTACTGATGCAGTGCACAATGATGTGAAATAGTAGTCTGAGTAATTGCATCTCACATGATCTATAATCCAATCTTTCCCACTACAAATGACAAAAGTATTTGCAGCTGCTGGGGCAGATCACCAAATCTGCCACCTTTTAAATTCCTTTGTGGACTCAGCATTTTACAAGATGTCTCGGTTTTGGAGACAAAGTTGTCAGGAGGAGGTGCTCCGGGATGGGTGCCTCCTCCCGAAGGGAAAAAGGGTTTCCCCTCTTCCCTCCAATGAAACAAATTAATTGCAGCAGGTGAAAGTGGAAAAACTGAACTATTTATTAACACAAAAATACTAAACTATTTATTAGCACAAAATAAAACTGGGAAAAGCAAAGAGGAGAAAAAAGGGAAAGGGTGCCTGCAAGGAGCTGATAACAGGTTTCCCCAGTCTCCTGGGAAGGGGAAGGGGAGTCCACTCGGCAGCCTAGAGGAGGGCAGATGGNACTGCACCGGGGCCACCCCACAGCCCGCCAGGGCCACCCCACGGGCTCTCCGGGCTAGAGAGGAGGGAAGAACGATAGGGAGGCCAGGGGAGAAAAAAAGAACAAACAAACAAAACCCTTTTCCCAAGCTCGCAAGGAGGAGCAGGGCAGAGAGCAGCGCCGCAGTCCCTCCATCTCTCTCTCCATTCCCCGTCTCTCCCTGGGCCGTGGGACCGAGCTGTTTAACCAACACCTGCATGTGCCGGTTTGGTTGAACCAACCCTGGCTCTGGCCCTGCCCCCCGGGTCTGTTGTCTGTAGACCTGAGCTGCCACGTGTGGCCTCAGTTCAACCCACACTGGCTCTGACCCACACTCCCGGGTTCATCTTAAAGGGACTGCAGCTGTGGGCATTAAGCAGACGGTTAAGGAACATAGTGGCTTCATAGTGTCACTCCAGGACAGATGTAAAGAAGTGACCTTTTAATTTTGTAAGCTTATTCCCCAAAATCTGGATATTTCTTGTCTCCCTGAATGCTAAAGTGGGCTCAGTCATAATCTGTAGCTTTTCCACCTGAAAAGCACTGTTGAAGCTATTCCGAGCGCTCAAAATAAAACTAAGATGTTGAAAATCTAAGTTCTCAGTTCAAAGCTTCTGAGACCATGAAGAAATAAATTCTGAGTAGTTGTGGTATTTTCTTCATTGCATCAGAGATGTATGAGGCCTAAGAAGCAAAGTTCAGAAGATCACTGAAATAAAGAAGAAATATGCATCAGAAGTTAATTCATCTCTGCTATCAGTATGTCTAATTTTAGAGTGATTAATTCTTCCAAAGAAAACAAAATGTTATTTGAAGGTGCTGGCATTCTCTTTAAAGCAAGATAAAACAAGAATAAATGCTCTTGGGGAAAACTTTCGAATACTTGTTTTGTAAGGGAATTTAAATGACATCACTCTACTTCAGCAGATGACCCAAGTGCTTAACATTCATTTTGCTATGAAGGGAAATAGCATTAGCATAGAAGGTGCCCTGGTTTTGGGGCTTTAGCACATAATTGTGCCTAAATCATTCATAATGCCAAACAATTTCTAGTCCTTTTCACACTGATGTTGAGTTTTATCTTTGCTTGACAGCTTGCATTCCACTTGACCTAGGATAACATCAGTGATGAAAGAGATTAGTTTTGGTTTAATATATGTTATTTGCTTACCAGCATATTATGGAAATATATAAAAGCAGATCAACACATAATGAAAAAACTGGCCAAGGTTTGATTGAGTTTCCTGAATAAAGTATGTATGAGAGAAATAGATACTTACTGTGTAAAGCCACCTAAAAGGTTAGGTGCAAAAGCTTATTCTATATTTGATAATCAAACAGAATTCAAACCTCTGAATATGTTTGGGGTGAAGCTAGATAATTTTCATAGATATTTCATTATGGGTGGAAACAAAGACCCCAGTCCTTTTCAAGGAGCAAGGGGGATGACCTGTGTGGTGGGTTGACCTTGGCTAGACACCAGGTACTATTCTATCACTCCTCTCCTAAAATGGACATGGGGAGGGAATATAGAAGGAAAAGATCATGTTTTGAGATAAGGGCAGGGAGAAATCATTCACCAATTACTGTCACATGTAAAACATACTTGACTTGGGAAAATTAATTTGATTTATTACCAATGAACTCAGAGTAGGATAATGTGAAGTAAAACAAAATCTTTATACACCTTCCTCCCATCCCTCCCTCCTTCCTGCGCTTAGCTTTATTTCCGACTCTCTACCTATTTTTCCATAGTGCACAGGAGGATAGAGAACGGGGGTAACAGTCAGTTCATCACATATTGTCTCTGCTGCTCCTTCCTCCTCATGGGAAGGACTTCTCATACACTGCTGATTGGCTTGGCCTTTGTGGGTGGGTCCACCTTGGAGCTGGCTGGAACTGGCTCTGTTGGACATGGGGGAAACTTCTAGCAGGTTCTCAGAGAAGCAACCCCTCCAGACCTTCCTACTACCAAAACCTTACCGTGCAAATAAAATACAACCTTCCACAGGAAGAAGGGTAATCAAAGCCAACAAAGTTTTCAGCCACATATGTGAATTAGAATTTTGTGGTAAGCACTGGGCATCTTGGCTGAGTGACTAAAATAAAATATTAGGATAATGCTTAGCTCTGCATCAGATACAGGGAACTGGTATCTTTCTAGCATGATAAAAATGTCTGTTGGAGATCAGGGGTTTTTTAGGGGAGCGGGGTGGACAGAGAGAAGATGAAAGATCAAACAGAACTTTTCATCTAACTAAAACAAAACTTAAATTTTTACCATTTACTTAATGCTGGATAAAAATGTGAAACACCATTTCAAAGTAAAAATTCTCGTTTGGATTTGTTCAATATCTCTTCAGTTTTTGGCAGTCGTTTGTTTTGAATTCGACTTAAATTCTGAAACACTTTAGCCTGACTAAATAAAACACTTTTCCATAACACTTGTTGATTCTCTTCTACATTTATTATTGCTTCCAAGCACCAGATTTTGAAGTTAAGAAGTGAGAGAAAAGAATAAATTGCCTAGTGATGGATCAGTTAATGATTACACTTTTCGACCATGAGTATCTGCACACCTCTGTGTTCCTTTGTCTTATGGGGTGGGATGCCACACCTTATAAATAGATTCCTATCTGTTTCCTGTAGCTGGTATACTCAAATTGGAAACTAGTTGTTCTGTGAGGAAGGAATAAGATGCAATCTAAATATCACCAGTGTCTTTTGAGGAGCCATTTCATATTCTTCTTTGTCATGAGAAGACATGATCTTGTTTCTCTTTCAGCACTAAGTGTTGCATCAGGAAAAAGAGACCTGATTGTCACTGTATTGAACAAAATTCTTGCAGCTGGGAGCAACGAGGACTCTCCTCTTGCTGAAGTGGAAAATTTCTATACATCATCACACAGGCAAATTTTCCTAAATGGGATAAGGACTATAGCAGAAGCAAGGTCACAGCTCTATTCCATGACTGGTGCAATAAATTAGTTGATGGTGCAAAATCAAGGAAGAATTACTGCAATGCACTGGGTAAGTTACACATTCATCCATGTCTCTAGGACCATGAATGTTATGTCTGACCAGCAATGCAATCGTATGTCATCTCTGAGCAGAAATATATATATGAAGGACCAGAGGTAACATGGAAAAATGTTCCCCATAAAGATAACTACTCAAAAACCCCTAGTTAAGTTGCCTCCAGTGATGATGTTTTTTCACCATGCACCTGAATATTCCAAATATTCACTTAAATCAAGACAAATAGAATTCCCAGTTTTTTAGCTTGTCACATATATCCGTGACTTCATGTAAAGTAGAATCAAAAAGCAGTCAAGCATCCTAAAGACCATGTATCTAGGTTCCTACGGCCTGAACAATGAAAAGCAGGCTAAGAAAGAGACATGAAACTCTCAAAGGAAAACCAGGTGGTTTCCGTAAGATTTACAAACACACACAAAACTGACAAGTTGCAAAATGATATGCATAATTTTAAAAGGTACCTTCCTACATCTTCCCCATATTCTCACCAAGCATGCATACCATGGTGATGTATTGTTTGCCCTGTCTAGATTCTAACAATGTATTTTGCACTAAGCTTCACAGTTCACATCACATCACATCACGTTCACCTGTTATTAAAACTGCATAAAACTTTCTTCAGAATGCATACTTCTATGCAAATTCCAGCTTACCTCAGGTGCCACTTGTTAAATTAGCCAAATTATTTTTTTCAAAAGAGCACAAAAAAGATTTGAAAAAGCACAGAAGCTATTCCACCCCCCCCAGTTATTCTATACTGCAATGCCATTTAACAGTTGCTCAGCAGAGATAAGTTACAGTTAAATATGTCTTTTTGGAAGGCAAAATGCCTTCTTTTTTCAAGCAACATTTTCCAGAAGCTAACATTACAAGGTTTTCTGATTTGTAACTTGAGGCAATAGCCACTAGTGTAATTCAAGTAACAGGTCATAAAAAAGAAGTAAGAAAAGGAAGGAAACTGTCTTTAGAAATAATCTTAGACTACTGTCATTCCAATTTGCCGGTGCTACTGGATTATGACACATAATATCAAGAGAACTATCAGAAGCAAAGAGAAATACAATGTGTTTACCTTACAAACTGAAATGGACTTTTTGCTTCTGACAATAATGGAGAGATCAGCTTGTCTTTTGAAACAGAATTAAAAATGGTACCATTATATATATAACCTGAAATTTACCCTTTTACCTTTCTCAAGAAGACATAGACAAATGCTCTTCATTTATACACTTGAGTACCTTGTTTTAAAACAACATCAGAATTATGCATGTTACATAAGCAGGATTTCATCAGAAGTCTACTTAGTGTTCACTACTATGTAGTGGTCTTGGCTAGATTGACACATACAAAAATCATATCTTGCAGAAGGCTGCAAAGACAGACAATTCTTCAGGGGTTGAAAAGTTTTGACAAATGAAGCTGGGAAAAATCCTGTTAATTCAACTCTCTCTGGATAATTGTGGAGGCATCATCATGGCATCTTCTCACCACCATGCTCCTATACCAAAGAGATTTCAGATAACAACATTCTGTGCCAGCTCTTCTGCCACTTGATTTTTGGGACAACTGGACAGAAAGAAAGGAAGGCTTTAACTTAATAATCAGGAAATTTTTCACTTCCTGGTCAAGAAATCGTTATCAAGAAAAATAAGATTGAAATGCAGTTCTACATGTTGGCAGGGGCAATGTACAAAGCTCAAAGGAAAAGCTTTTAACTACTATTAAGCAACAGTGTATCTTAACAAGATCAAAATAAAGAAAGCTAAAACCTCCCTCTCTGGTAAGCCTGAAATACATAGATATTTTTAAAGGCTACATATTGTATTATATTACATTATATTATAGCGGCTATATTCTATTCTATTGTGTTGCACTGCCTAGAAGAACGCAGTACTGGAACAGACAGGTCAAAACTCAGGTCTTTATTTGACCACGAGGTGGCAGCACTGCTCATCACATAGCCAGAGCACATTAGGCTTTCACTGTATGTACTAGCTGTTGAAGACACAAATATCCTGTATATTTCTGTGCTAGAAAAGGCATGTTACCACTTGAATAATACACTCTCAGGCCAAACACACAAAAAAGGAAACTTTTATTTGTCTACAGTTGGTAGCTGGGAGTATATTCGATTGAATGAACTGTGGTTTGGTCCCTGAAACAAGAAGGTACACTGAAAACCTTGCATTAAAATTGCAGAATCTTTTCCCGGTGAGAAAGAAAATGGAGGACATGGCAGAAATAACCTGTGAAAATTTTAATTATAGGTTCATACCATCAGAATAGTTTGGGTTGAAGAGGGACCATCTAGTCTGCATCTAGCTGCCCTGCAATAAGCAGGGACATCTTCAATAAGATCAGATTGCTCAGAGCCCTGTTCAACCTGACCTTGAAAGTTTCCAGGGATGAGGCTTCTGCCACCTCAATGGACATAATGTTCAGTGTTTCACCACCATTATCATAAGAAATTTCTTTCTTATATCAAGTCTGTAATGGGGACAAACAATTATCTCATTTGCTGTTAGTTTTATGAGAAAAAAAAATTATTTTGAAAAAGAAATGGAAAGGAAGAAATTGGAATGTAAAAAAAATTATGCCCATGGGACTGCTTATAATTTTCCATTCAAAGAGTTGCCAAGCAATGATTTCACATGGGAAAATTCAGTTTTCCAAAACGGTTTAACAATGTTCTATCCCACAGGAAACATTTGATGAACTACTTTGCTGATGATGTCTCTGATAGGGCTGTATCTTTATTTGGGAAATGGCATCATCATATTTCTTTTCTTGAAATTGAAAAAAAGGGGAGTACTGAGTAACAAGCAGTATCTCCCACAGAAAAAACCACCGGTAACACGAGGATCAGATTAATGTCAGAAGAAGACTAGTCTATGTTCAAGAGATGTGCACAGGATTTTGAAACAGTTAAGTCTGAAATCCAAGATATGACTGCAACTTATATAGCCATCCTCAAACTAGCTTTACTGCAGCTGGTTTTGGTATGGATAGACTTAGACGTACAAAGCTCTGGCTAGACACATAGTTCCTGACGCTCTCAGCGAGCTTGATCCTTGTTCCTGGAGACATGCCCACTTAATTGCTTTTGTGTAGCTCCAGGGTAACTGACACAGAAATATTTCACACCTGTGACTACAGGGTAGACATGCAATTTTCAACATCTTTGTGTCAACATGATTAGCTATTCTGTCTAGTCACAAGGTTCCCCATGTAGTTGAAGGACAAACAGAATCGTTTTGGCATGTGTATATGCCTATAAGAAGAAATTACAATAGCTTAATTTGCATATAATTTTAAAAAGCAACGTGGATATATATCCTACAAAGATTTGGGCAAAATACGCTCTGCAGTTTTCTTTTCAGGGTGCAGGATTCCTGCACAGTAGGATAGAGTGTCATCAGTTGGGTTCAGGACTTCAGCTGATGCAAAAGGGTAGTGGTGAGAAAGCTGAAGCTCTTATGTTAAACATACACAAATGGGCCTGTTTAATACAAATATTCCCCAGCTACACACTGAACAGAGGTTGTAAAATCCAAGAACAGAACAGAGGTTATAAAACTCACATATCCTGGACCCTGAAAAAAATCCAGGCTGAGTTTCACCCACCAGCAAACTATATGTGGTGAGCATATTATAGCCATAATCTCAATCTTTCTAATTTTTAATCTTTTTTTCCCCAGTGTGTGACATGTGAAAGACCATGCACTGGCAACAAGAGAAAGCATATGTTTGAGCAAACATTTCAGTCGTCTGTAAACAGCTATGTATTATCCATGGATAATGTTCCTTTCTCCACATCCCTCACATGGCTGGTAAGGAGATTTGCTCTGGAGTGGATAATGGACAGAACAGGTTGTGCAGTATTTGGCAAAGCAGAAGCACCATCCTAGTGTTTTTCTTTCTAAGATGCATAATTCACAATTTTTCTTCTGATTTTTATCAGATAATTAGCTATAATCTGCCTTTACACTGCCTGAATGAGAAACAGTCAGCCTACAAATTGTTTTTGCATGGTTAGAGTTGCTTATTCACTGTAATCAATAGGTCCCATGGTGTTGGGGAAGATGAAATAGGAAAGCCTTATAAATATTATTACCTGGCAAAAGATGCTGAGAATATGGAAACTATAAGTGAGATTGAAATGAAGACAAGCTTTGAGATACCAAACCCCAGTCACTGAATAACTGGAAAACAAGGGTATGGCCGACTGAAGGTAATGCCTCTTTGATTAAACAATACCCTCTGCTTGAAGGGAAGTCCAAGGGTCACAGCGGACCCTACCAACTTGGCAGAGGGTCCAAAAAGCAGTTTTTAGGGTTTAAAATATAATGCTGTGTGGTAATGCAATGACTCTTATGGGCTGTATGTAAATGTTGTAGGATTTGTAGCTTGTTCTAGATTGGTTAGTGAAAATTAGAGCATTCAGCACAGAAGATGATTTGTTGTGTTGTAAACGGCAACAACGGTATTCAGTCTGTATTCTGTATTCTATTCTATACTTCTCTCTCTCTCTCTCTTACTTCTCTGACCTGCTTTGAGCTGCGTCTGGCAGCCCGTAGCAGGTCCCCTACACCCACGCCCTTTCAAAATAAACCTCATGCTCTAAGACTTGATTCCAGAGATCTTTTGTCTCCATCCCGACCGTCTGAAACAGCCGACCCAAACACCACAGATGGCAATCCTACACCATGGTATTGATCCTTTCCCTAAAGGATGAACGTAACTTTCTCTTACAGGACAATAAGTAATAAATACAAATAGCACCAAACAAAGATAAGCTACTTGCAAAGAACCAAATTCACACCCTCAATTTTCAAGTTGTCCTGAAAAAGACAACTTTCACTTCTTGGTCCGCCAGCCCAAATAAATTGGTGGCCCTAAACTTTCTAAGACCTTGAGAGTGAAGGCCTTCAAATGTAACTTTTTCCCCAAAGTTAGAGATTCATGATCTACTGTCTTGGCTGAGCTGGTGCTCCTGAGTCCTCCTAAAAGAGCCCCAGTGTTTCTGCATTCACCTGGTCCTGCAAGGACTGCAGCCTTCCATAACTGTTGCTCAACCATCACCCACTGGAGTAGGGACAGCAGTCATTCTGTCAATTAATCTTTCTGGAGTCTTGATAGCTACATAAAGAACTGCACATACGCACGAAAATCTGAAGAGTCAGATGTTATTTGAGTATTTGTGCTTAATTTCGGCTTGACCACAGTAAGAGTTGTGATTGGTACTTGTTCAAGACTGTGTTCCTGACAGACATTTAACTCAGGTATAGAAGTAACCTGACCTCTTAACGAAATAACTGAATTTTTCTAAACAATTGGTACTAAGGGATCTCATAAGAAAAAGTAGGTAATTATGTGTCTGAAATTAATACATGCTTCTAGATTAAATTTTCTACATTTTTAGTTGAGGTATAATATTTTTTTCTTATTTTACCCCTTTGCTAGAGCAGTAGGTATTTAAATAATTTCTTAAAAGGAAGCAATAAAAGAAAACACTGTATCGTACTAAACTGCATTACTTACAACGACTCTTTCTTGACCATCAAAACAAAGCACTGTATTCTATATACTTAGAATAGTTACGTTTCAGTAAATTTCACTGATACATATTCAGAGAAAATGCCAGAAAATTTGTTCCTATTTATTTTGCTACCTAATAATTCATCATTTTTTTTTTAAGCAATGTGGGTTCAGATACTATCTCAGAGGCCTGTGGTACACAGATGAGGAGCTACAAAAGAGTAAACACGCTGCATAACTCAGAGCTGTTTATCCAAACTGCTGAGACTGATAAAATGTCTGTGGACCTCTACACTAGGCTCAGACTCATTTGAAATTTTTTACAGATGCCCATGAAACCATCCTGTGGCTTGGGATTGCTACACTTCAAAAATGTTTCAGCAGTTTCCCTTTTCAGTAACATCTTTAATAGGACCTCTTGTGCAACATTTTTCTTAGGTCTGGTTTTTTCATCTTCAATGCAGCCTGTCCTTACAGACAGAAGAATACAGTCCAAAGAAAGTCAGAGGGATAGAATCTCACAAATCCGCATTTCCTATTAAGTAACTCTAATAATCCAGGATTTTTCTTTCGGGCACTGCACAAAAATTGATGGATAAGGCTTACCAGCTGAACTAAGTGGTACTAGGCATTATGTGAAAAGAATTATTTTCCCTCAGAATGCTTCAATGGCTTTTTTCAAATCTAATCACTGTTTTTGTTAAGTCTTTTTCTGGTTGCCACACAATTTTTTTGTTTTAGAACAAACTGGAGATGTTTAGATTGCACATAAAAATGGGTGGCAAAAATGCAATAAAATGTTGCCCTTACCATCTGTTTTCTTTGATTCACCCCCCACACTAAACTTATCTTCTCTGTCTGATTTGTTGTCTTCCTTTAATTCACCTAGAAAGAAGAAATCAGAAGCAANTTCCTTGGGAGGAATGGTCTGGATTCAAAAGGAATAGAATAAAGACATTTTCAGAGAACAAAGCACCAGAAAAAATTTATCCCACTCCTACAGATAAGCAAGTTTTATAGTCTACTTATAAATTTCTTCTAATTATCAAAACCTTTTAAAGTTCAAATGCAAACTCATAGATCCTCTGATTGTATGTAGGCCATTAAAACCCTGAGTGTAAGCTTTATTTCAGGATCAGGAGTCTGAAGTGTTTATGCTCTGCAAAGAAATACCATCCTGTAAGATTCCATCGTAAGCTACTGTTTTAAAGAACCATTTTAGATACCCTGAACAGGCCTATATAATTTTGCCTTACTTTCTTTTATCAGATTCTTTCATCCACAGATTCATTTGTATTGGTATTAGGGAACAATCATCCTAGCACTGATCACTGCTGTTAGAGTCTCTGTAGCAAACCAGAAAATCAAGGCCTTTGGGAGTGCAATGGTTCACACAGAATGAAAATAGCAGCTTAAGCTGGGGTGTATTTTATGAAGCCAGGAATGTCAACCAAGAGTCATTCTCTTTTTGGTCCTCTATTAGTCATACAGAAAAGCACATCAGACTTTACCAGACCATCCCTTCATGGAATGAGGATGCCAAATGCTAAATCAAATAAAAAATAACTTAAAGTGAAAGCTGGAGCAGAACAGAGCTACTTCAGCTGCAGTGTCCAAACAGCAAGAAAGAAGATCTTCCTTTTGTGATGCACACCTCAACGCAAAAAGCTGCAAAAGTCTCACATCAGAATTTTGTAAACTTGAGGCTGTATTACAGTGATGTTTAGTCCATTTTTATTACTATTTTTGGTACTATAACTACTTCCTAGCCTTTGGTTCAAGATTAAAGGCATTAAGTATTACAGAAGATATTATCTGCCTTCAAAATACTCATGGGCAATGGATATTTATTTTTGGAAAAGCTCAAAAAAAGAAAAATTGTAGAGAAAAAAGGTCTTTCTCTTCCACAATGTGCCTTAACCATTAGCATATTTATTACTTTCGGATGGCAGTGGATCAATCTCTTTCTCTACTATGATGAAGTTAAGCTTCATCATAGTATAAAAGAGGAATGGTTTTCAAACCCTGAAATATTTAACAAGATGGGACCAAAGCATGTTCTGTTCAGCACTTACTCAAAACTTTTCATGTTTATTTTCCTAAATTCACTGTGTAGGTGGAAAAAAAGTGAATGCAAGATGATACAGGACAATCAGCACCCTCTTCAGCTGATCACACTGCCACTGACTTGGGCTTTGTGTACAGAGAGGTTATGAGCAGATCCAACAGGGTTTTGGCATCTGTTTGATGAAGGTGGTCTTAAAAAAAAATGGGCGCAGTCTTCAGGAACTGAAACAGAAATGTACCTAGCAAAGCACAGAAGTCTTCTTGCATTTCTTCCATCATCATACAGCTGATGGTAATGA
>VZRL01005548.1:0-18807 GCA_013397895.1 Origma solitaria | reverse complement strand
ATTTTTTTTTTTTTTTTTTTTGTTCTCTATTCCCATTCTTTCCACACCAATTTTCCTCTGCTGTTTTAACAACACAGCGTGGATTGATTCCATACAGGAATCTGGTGGCACATTCATATTTCTTGTGTCTTTTTTATTAGGGCTGAGTGGGGATATGGTACAAGTTAAGGGCAACTCTGTAATGGCTTGCACATGATGGCTGTAGGAAAGGATGCCGTGTTCTTACCTTCATCCAGCTCCAAGAAAGGGGGGAAAAAACGGAGAAGGGGAAAAAAAATGTTAATCATTTATTTCTGCTCCAAACATCTGCAAATTCCATATCGGGGGAGTGCCTGGAAAAGAAAAAATGCCATGGAAGGGGTAAGAAAACAACTGTCCCTCTCCCACAGGGATAACAAAGAACACAGTCCCTGGAAAAGGTTTGTCTAAACAAAATAACAATAAAAAGGAGCAGCAAACCCAAACCAAAACATGGGGAAGAAATCAGCAGAAAGCCTGGAGGACTTCAAAGCCATCTGTGCGTGTGTGGGGTTGGAGGACGTTGTGTTTTTGTGACCACTCTGGGCTCAGTGTCAGACGTGGGGGCAGAGGGAGGAATGGTCACTCGAGTGACCAACAGCCAGCAGGGGTGGAAGGAGGACAAGGTTTGTATTTCTGACTCTCATCCAGGGGGGATGGCACAGGCAGAGCAGGACAGGTCACAGAACCACAGAACCACAGAATTCCTGAGAATTGTGGCCCACAAGAACCATGGAGTCCAATTCCTAAAGCCAAGAGAGTTCCTGGCTGCTGCTGGGCCATGGGACACACAGAGGATGCACCCAGAGGTGGGAAATGTCGGGAAAAGGCTGAATCCCCCAAAATGCAGCCCTAGAAGGGGCTGTCAGAGGGGAGGCTCCAGAGCTGAGCAGTACCACCAGTGGTGTGTGATGGGTGCACACAGGAACTGCAGCCGCTGCTCTCCAAGCCTTGGATTCCGTGGATTGGATCCAGGAACCGGCACCAAGTGAGGGGAGGGGATTCCTCCTGGTCTTTGTCGGCATTTGGATGAAGGGTGCAGATGGGAAGGCAATGATACTTCAATTTTTCAGTTGAAGCTTCACTTCTTGCACCCCTGATTGCAGTGTGACAGCTCCAAAACCTGTGAATTCCCAGGAATTTGGGGTCACAGGACTTTGGGAGTAAAAGCTCAGCTCTGCCCACGGCAGTGGGACCAGAGCTGAGCTCTCTGTGACCGACTCACCAGCCCTGTGTGACATCCAAGTGAAGATCCCCCAGTGCTGCCAGGCCAAAAAACTCAGAGAAAAATCTGGGCTTTATCAGCTTCTCCAGTTCTTTGGATCTGCCCAGAGGGAAAAGACTTTTTCCTGGGATTATCTACATATGACCTCAAAAATGTGTGTGATAGGCTCACTCTGCGAGGGGACTTTGCTGAGTTCTTGCTGTCTGTGCCCTGAAAAAGACCGGTGAAAATTCCTTGTATCAAACAGGGATCTCATTTCCACTTCTGAGTTGTTTATCTTCCATAGAAAAACATATTCTCTGTATCCAGAATGCAAGATTGACTCTACACAGATTTAAAGGATGTTTTCCATAATTTTGGCTTCCCTCGTCAGTGCATCCACACCACAGAATCAGCTGCAAATTGATTTCAGTCTGTTCTCACCTGATGGTTTCCAAAATCTTACAGGAACAGCCTCACTCCAGAATCTGCCTTTATTTTGGGTTGTTTACGTGGATCACCATGATTCCACAGCTGATTTAAATAAAAGTCATTTCTCTGAATTTACTGAACAGCGATTTATCAGATTTGAAGTTTAACCCCAGTGAATCATAATCTGCTGTTTTCTGGTGGTAACTTAAACCAGGAGGCAAAATGTCAAAGAAATACTGAGAGCAAAACAAGAAAGAGAACGGCAACTTTTTTGAACTAAAAAAAAAGGTAATTCTGTGCAGTTTGGTGCACATCAGGTTGCAGGTCACATTCTGAGCTATGGTTGCTCTTGAGAATTCTATTTAGAGTTTAGGCCTGGTTTAAATGATGGAAGTGTTGAGAAAAGGGAGTAAAAATTTTTCTTTTTCAGACGCCATGCCTGACTTTCCCTCAGAATGTTTACGGTCACCATGGCCTGAGATCATTCACCAGCCAAGATGGGATTATTGCAGGCAGGTTGGAGAGAATCCTGGGATCATCTGGGGTGGGAATGGTCTCTAAGATCATCAGGTCTGTTAATCCAGCACTGCCAAGGCCACTGCTGTGTCCCCAAGTGCCACATTTAAATCCCTCCAGGGATGGGGACTCCACCACTGCCCAGGGTTGGACAAGCCTTTCCATGAACAAATTTTCCCAAATATCAAATTTAAGTGCCCCTGGCCCAGCCTGAGGCCGTTCCCTCTCCTCCTGTCCCTGTTCCCTGCGAGCACAGCCTGACCCCCCCGGCTGTCCCCTCCTGTCAGGAGCTGTGCAGAGCCACAAGGTCCCCCTGAGCCTCCTTTGCTCCAGGCTGAGCCCTTCCCCAGCTCCCTCAGCCTCTCCCTGGAGCTCCAGACCCTTCCCTGCTCTGTTTCCACGTGGTCACTACTGTGTCTTCCACAGGTGAACCAGGAAAAAAAAAATCTTTTCCAAGGTCATTTCCATCCAGCTATGGAGTGTTCGTCTGTGTTTCCTGAGGACAGGAATTGTGACATGACCTTGAGGAGCTGATAGGAGCTCCATGGAGATACCACAGTTGGGATTGATCTAATTTCATCTTAATTCTCAGAGTGCTTTGGAGATAATAATTTTGGAAACGCCACTGTGCTCTAAAAGATCTGTTTAAAAAAGTTTCTATCAAATTTGATTGAAAAGAGCCTCATTCTTGCTGTTTTCCTGCTCTAAATGAAAACAGCCCGTGTAGGCTTTGGATGACATGCAATGAAAGGGTCTTGCCTGTCAGCTGCTCATAATTAAACAAATCTCTTTTTTTGCAAAATAATCCTCTTTTTTTCCCCCCTCCTCCCATGTAGAATCCTGCCCAAATCCTCTTTCCCATTGGTATAACCTATATTGTCTATACTGTCAGGAATTTTACAACCTTCCAAGGAAAAGCCCTGAAGAAGAAATTTCTTTTCAGCCTTTTCTAGGATCCATTTTCTGCCTAAAACTCCAGCCCCCTTGCTGATTCACATTTATGACCTGAAAGCATTCAAAAGTAATTCAAATAATAATTCAAATAATTAAAATGCAGATGTAATTCCAAGGCAGCCACACACCAAACAATTACAAGTGTGTCATTTCTAGACAGTTGTTTTGAGGGCTGCATTTTTTTCTATGGAGTTTTGGATGGATTTGGGGCTTTCATTGTTGTTTCTGGAGGATTATTTGTTCTTTTTCACTTCCATTTGATCTGGAATCCTTGTCTTTCATTACTGCAAAGCCATTTCCTCCCGCTGCTCGAGCCCTTGAGTTGATTAAGTGGTACAAAGCATTCCTGGGCCACTCAGTAAATAACAATGCAAACATGTTTATGTAACACTTTCATGTGCTAATGAGGTTTTTATGTTGGAGTTGAACGCTCGCTGTCCCGGAGTCTGGGACTCTTCAACTCTTGGCTCTTTGATGTGAAAGGAGCACATTCGGTTTTCATTTTGCCGCAGTGGAGCTGCTGTTTACACTTGGTGCTGCTTCTCCGCGAGGGAATGCTCCAGTTCTTCTCTGGAGCCACACGTCAGGAGGTTTTTATGGAGTCCCCGTGTTTGGGACCAGGCTGCAATGGCTCTCCAGGACAAAACTCCTGATCCAAGCCTGGGGAAGCCATTGGAGAATGCAAATCGCAGTTGCCTTCCGTGAGTTGTTAGGATAAAATTTTCATGGATACGGATTTAGGTTGCTTTTGTCTGTGCCTCTGAGTGATGGTTTCAGGAGAAGTGGAGAGAACGAGCCCCGAGCTCTTCCCTCTGCTCACCAGCGACAGGAGCTGGCATGGAGCTGTGTCAGGAGGGGTTTAGGTTGGATTTCAGGAAAAGGCTCCTCATCCAGAGGGTGCTGGGCACTGCCCAGGCTCCCCAGGGAGTGGGCACAGCCCTGAGGGTGCTCCTGGAGCATTTGGACAATGCTCCCAGGGATGCCCAGGGTGGGATTGTTGGGGAGTCTGGGCAGGGCCAGGAGTCGAACTCTATGATCCCTGTGGGTCTCTTCCCACTCAGGATATGATTCCATGATTCTCTGACTTCCATCTTGGTCAGTTCCACATAAATTCAGCCAAGAACTTCCTTAAATTGAAAAAAAAACCCCAAAAAAACCCCACAAATTGTTACCCAGGGAATGGGCACAGCCCCAAGGCTGCTCCAGGGCCATTTGGACAATGTTTCCGGGGATGCCCAAGGTGGGATTGTTGGGGAGTCTGGGCAGGGCCAGGAGTTGGACTCTATGATCCCTGTGGGACCCTTCCCACTCAGGATATGATTCCATGATTCTCTGACTTCCACCTTGGTCAGCTCCACATAAATTCAGCCAAGAACTTCCTTAAATTGAAAAAAAAACCCCAAAAAATCACAAATTGTTACAATCTGAGCTATAAGGAGGAAAATTTCTAAAGTTCTAACGAATTAGTGTTTTTCATAAACTAAACACAGAGGGGGATTTATCACATACAGACAGCAAATAATTTAGGGCTGGACTTTTCCTAAATCCATCAGTGTTGGAGGCAAGTATTGGCTGCATGGAATGGGTCTGATCCAGACTGAGAATTCTGAGTACACCTAGAAAGCAATTTATGCCAGCAAATTCCACGTAAATCTCTGAGCCCCACCCAAACCCTGCATCTATATTGAAAGTTCACATGGAATTCTTCCTAATCTTAATGAGTACAATTAACATGAAGAGTACCATGGCAGAAATAATGCTTCATTTGACACAAGAGGAATAATTAAGCATTAAGAAATTAATGTGATAGTTTATGTTGCCAGTCAAGTCAATGGGATTTTTTTTTCCCATTCAATTCTGTGAAATCATGGTGAAAAGCTTGATTTGGTACAAACAGAACACAGGCTATTGAATATTCTTCGTGACAAATGAGGGCTGTGAATCAAAGCTTTTTTACTCCATTAGTAACTGTTAGGAATTCTGACAAACCGTGGCATCTGGAACAAAATATTGAAGATTCGTTGCTCAGGAAAAGTCTCCCTTTGTCCAAGAAACTTCAGTTTCAATAGGGCAGAATTTGAGGAGCAAACCCCAGGGCTGATAATCAGACTGGTCCGGGCTCCCGGGGATTAGGCCACACTGACAGGCAGTGATGAAAGCCTTGTTCCTCTCCAAATTCAATCTGGTTCCAATCTCTGGAAATGGGAGGATTCCACGGACATCAGCTAAGAGAAATCTGCTTGTTAAGTGAGAATTATCCCACAGAAAGATCCCAACCTGGAGTTCAGCTCTCACAGACTGGGACTCCCCACCTCACCTCAGTCCATGAAGCCAAGGAGTCTCTCCTGGATTACATCACATCCATTTCTGCTGGCTAAGATTTCAGAACCAGCAGGTATTTATGGAAAAGATGTTTCCTATCTCTATTTTGGGAATATTTTTTTTCCATTCTCCCATCGGGCTGAGGGTTGTCCCTGGAGTGCTGCTCCTGGGGCAGGTGGCAGAAGTGGAGGCCAAGCTTGGTGTCGATTGGTGAAATACGAAGGGTTGTACACCTTCACAGCAAAATTTTGGGATGTCTGCAAGGTGATAAACCCTCTAAACAAATTGTTGGCCTTCTGCAGAGAGCCCATCCTCGGGACCTGGCAGAGCGAGGAGAGGGAAAAGGTCATTCCAACCCACCGCTGACTCAGGGAATGAGGCAATGTCCTTTCTGCGGGTGAGCTTCTCCTTGTCACTCATCTCACCTTGATTTACCCACTCAGCACTCCCCCATCACCTCCCAGAGCCCCCACCTGGTTTCCAAATGTCATTCCTGGGCTTTATTCCTGCACTCATTGGCTGCTAACACTTTCCAGATGTTCTGTTGTCCTCCAGGTGATGGGGGAAATATTGTGTCTAAAATTCCTTTCCTTTGTGGTGGATTCTTTGTGTTCCCAGCACTTCCCAGTCTGGATAAACGGACAGCAACATCAATACCTCTTCTTTCTGCAAACCCAAAGGTTTTCCTTAATTTAGGGGCTGGAAAATTTGTCCTGTGAGGATCAGCTGAGGGAGCTGGGAATGTTTAGCCCGGAGAAAAGGAGACTTGGGGGGGTCCTTATTGCTCCCTGCAGCTCCCTGAAGGATGCTGCGGTGAGGTGGGGCTTGGGCTCTAACCACAGGCAGCATTGATTGATAAGACAAGAGGAAATGGCCTCAGGTTGCACCAGGGGAGGTTTACATTGGATATTATGGGGGAAAAAATCATGGAAAGGGTTGTAAAGCATTGGAACAGGCTGCCTGGGGAAGTGGTGGAATCACTGTCCATGGAAGTTTTCAAAAAATGAGCGGATGCGACACTTGAGCACATGGTGGTGGTGGTGGTTCTGGGTGACAGTTGGACTGGATGATTTTACGGGTCCTTTCCAACCATGACAATTCCACGATTCTCCGATTCAAGTGCGTGTCCATGTCTTCTGATCCGGGAAGCCACTGCATTCCTTCCCTGTTTGTCCTTCCCTGAAGAACATTCCATCTCCCTGCCTGGTCCTGGTCACTGTCGCCTCTTTTCCTCCCACCCGGACGCTCGGAGCTCCACGTTCCCCACATCAGAGTGGGCTTTATCCACAGGTAGAAGACGCCGGGAAGGTCAGGACGGGTGGCACCAGGAGGACTGAAAACCCAGGCAATGGAGACCTGCCAGGGCAGCAATTTTAGCAGCAAGAATCCTTTCAAGGTTTGGCTCAGGGATCTTAGAGACCTTTCCAATATTAATTGGATTTTTGGAATCTGGGATTGGCAGTGAGTAGAGGCTGAATTTTGGAGGTTTCTCTTCCACCTCTGAGAAGCTGTGTCTGTTACAGAATTTTAATTTCTGTGGCTTTTTACTTTTGCATCCTTCTCATTTATTGAATCAGCTGGAATTGGGAGGTAAAATAGACACAGGAGGAGTGGTTCCCTAACTTTGGTAGGCTAAATCACAAGGCAAGATTTGCAGTGGTAAAAATATTTTATTACATTATCTGAATATCATCTCTTCCTATAAATATAAGCCAGGAAATACTTCTTCCCTAGAAAGGAGATCTCAGGGAAAATTGTCTTTCCCATCAAATTTCAAAGTCACAAATTGTCATCGGTCGCTGCTGTATCAGCGTTCCAAAATTACATTTCCTTGTGTAAAAAGAATGTCTAAGAGATAACATTTATTGTCAGGTGAAGGAATCTCATCCTTCCTTGAGGCTTTGGTTCAGTCAGGTGCATAAAACACAGCAATAAGGCTGCAGGGGTTATTCCTGACATTCATTTTCCCCCAAAAATGACAACTATGACTCCTAATCTTATCCCATTCAATTCCTCATGCTGGCATATGGTTGAGATTTTGTGCTCAACCGCTCTCATTTCAACATGCAGAAATCTTGCCCAAGCGACTACTGGGAATATCTCATCTTTATTTCTCAAATATTTGGTCTAAAACTCATAAAAATAAATAAATCCATCACGATTCAGGTCATCCAGTTAAGAGCTGGGCTTTCACTCCAGGCTTAGCAACTGCAAACAGGTTCCCTGTCCTAGAATGTTTTGTTTTCTCAAATAAATCCTACAACCAGGCATAATCATTATGATAAAAAATAAGAGAAGGAAAATGTTGTCAGAAGTCCAAACAGATGAATTTTATGTCATGAAAAGCTTTCATTCTGGTTCCTATTCTCACTCGTGCACAGATTTATTGAAAAAAAGACGCTCCGACATTTATTCATTTTCCACTTAGATTATTGTGGTTAAATCAAAAAGAAGTGTCAGGGCTTAGGGAGCTGAAAGCAACTCCGCTTTTTCCATTGTGACTTGGTCACATGGTTCCCATTTGTTCCATGAAAAACCTCCTGGTTTTGGTTATTTTTGCTGTCTGGAATGAGATAGAAATCCTGTCCTGCTGCCAAATCTCTTGTATTGCTGAGG
Source organism: Origma solitaria (assembly GCA_013397895.1). Lineage (NCBI taxonomy): Eukaryota > Metazoa > Chordata > Aves > Passeriformes > Acanthizidae > Origma > Origma solitaria. Next base: position 10,745 of record VZRL01005548.1, on the reverse strand, counting down.
AAACTCCAGAATTTTGGGTTCAGCCTGTTCCTATTATTATTGTTATTAATATTATTATTATTACTATTTTTATTTTTATTTTTATTTTTATTTTTGTTGTTTTGTGTTGTTGTCGTTGTTTTTTTGTTGTTGTTGTTATTACTATTATTATTATTACTACTATTATTATTATTATTATTATTATTTTTATTATTATTATTATTAAATGTTTCCAGTGGGCTGAGGACACTCTTCAGGTGATTGTTTGGAACCCTTCGTTGGACAACAGGAGAGGGAGGGAAGTCTTGGGGATGATCCTGAAATGGAAGAGAGGAGAGGAAGGGTCAACTCCGGCTCCCATCACGTGTGGGGTTTTGGGTAAAATCCGTGTCGGAATCCGTGGAAAGATTTTAGGATCAGTCCCATCATGTCCATGTTCTGCTGCTTGCAACTGGGAGATCAAGGGAAAAAATGAGTCTTCCACCTCTTCCAGAGGAAAGTTGGGCACGGAATCCAACACAGGGAAATTCTGGCAGCTCCTGGATTTACAAATGGTTGGGTTTTAATTGTCGTCCCACAGGATTTTAGTCCACTCCAATCCCGTGGAAAAATGAGTTGGTTTAACTTCTGTAAAGGGAAACCAAAACTGGCTCTGTCCCAAACACAAATAGGTCTGTGATTATGGTTTTTTGCCAGTGAGTTCCTTAGAACTGGAATTACAGTGGAAATAAATTCAGCGGATCAATAGTGACCACTGAGCTTCAATTCAGAAACCCTCCAGAAGAGACTTCCAAGAAAAGTCATCATTAAAAACACAATGAAAAAGCAAAGAAAATAAAAATAAAATTGAATATAGGCTGACCTATAGATTGTACTGAATGAATTAAATTTCAGTAGACGTCCACTTACTAATACCAAAAATTACTGATGGATTAAAAAAAAGGGATTTTTTATATTAGATTTACTTGACTTGTTGGAATTATTTCCTTTACAATTAGCTGGATTTAATTTAATTTTGTTGACTCCACAGACCAAGTCTCTGGAGAGGAGATGCCCTCATCAGGTGAGACCAGTCCCACCTAAATTCCAAGAGCTGTTCTTAAACCAGCCATGAACACAAGAATTCCAAGATGTCATATGAAAACAACACTAATTTAAGGAAAATACCATTCAGAACCAGAGAAATATTTCATTTTATTAGCATGGAATTGTCACATTTTGACACTGCCAGCAGGAAAATATTTATGAAAAGGGAAACATCTTGTTCCAATCAAGGGAAATGTTTCATTTCTGCTTTCTCTGTTTGACACATTAGAGCACAAAGTTACTGTTCCACACATGTGACACTCCGCGTAAAATTCATAACAATGAAATTGCAATGTCAGGCAGAGATTTGAAAAGGTTTTTTCCCCTTAAAATTTGCTAAGAATAAATGCTTGGATTTTATTTCTGAAATATCTCCAGGCTTTAATTCAATAATAGAGTTTGTGCTCCTCAAAATTCATAACAGGACCAAAATCTGCAGTAAAAATCTCACCTGCGTCTCTCACCTACAAACTTTTCCCCCCTTATATTTTCATATTGTGAATAACAAAGTCACTGAATGATGGCAATGCTTGTTATTTTAAATTATTGTTATGAAACATAAAGAAAAAAAGGCTCTTCTAAACAACTAATTATGGAAAAAAACTGTGACAATTCATCATAATCATAAAATTGTTTGATGGGTTGGGTTGGAAGAGACCTTAAAGCTCATCTATTTCCATGGGCAGGGACACCTCCCACTGTCCCAGGCTGCTCCAAGCCCTGTCCAGCCTGGCCTGGGACACTGCCAGGGATCCAGGGGCAGCCACAGCTGCTCTGGGAATGCCATCCCAGCCCCTCCCCACCCTCCCAGACAGGAATTCCTTCCCCATATCCCTCTAAATCTCCCCTCCAATTTGAGGCCGTTCCCCCTTGTCCTGTCACTCCATGTCCCACCACCATGGCTATAATTTGTCTGGAAAAGGCTCTGGCCTGGTTTTCCTTCCATCAAAGGCAGGATCTTCATGAATAACCTCAGAATACAGAAATTACTGCCTTGGAGCTCAACCCTGGGAAGTGCTGACCTCAGAAGAGCATTTGAGGTTTTCCAAAGGCACTTTTCCTTCTGACGCAGGAGGAAACAGCACCTAGCAAACATTTTCCATTAAAAAAGAACGAGGTGGGTCAGGATAATCTGGAGCATTCCATCAAAAAATGTGAGAAACACACGGGCACACAATGGATTTGGAATGATTTGTTGGTTCTCAATGACTGCATCAGACATCACCTATTTCAAATCCTCACCACCACCTCAACTGTCGTGAAAATTTAAGAATAAATATTTTTTCTGATCTATTTCCACGTTCTAATATAGTAATTTTCCCCTGCAGTTTCTCAACCAGCTCCTGCTCCAGATAAAACCTTCTCCCATGTGTAATCCATGCCTAGGAGTGAGTTTTTCCTCGAACTTCAGACTTGTTTACACGTGTTCAAACATTCACTTGTTTCCGTGTTCTCGCTTCTCTCCAAACCAGACGGAGAAATTTTGTAACACCAGGAGCTCCAACAAGTACTGAAAGGCAGATTTGCATTCTATCTCTGTTTTTGCTAATGAAGATTGACTGGGAACTTGGAAAGAGGGAATTTTTGGATTTGGTTTTGTTTGGGTATTATTTCCCTTCAGTCTGGAGCTCAAGAATACTTAAACAACAGGAAAAACCACTCAGGAAATACTTAGAGATTTCCAGCAAAAATCAAAGAAAACAAATACATTTCTTCAAATTATTTCTGGGGCTTAAGTATTGATGAAAATAATCTCTGATATTTTAGACTGGAAAAAAGAAATGAAAGTCTTCTCCCTTCAACATTCTTGTCTGCATTTGTAGGAGCTCTCCAGGCAGAAAGTTTAAAGGTTTTGTTTCTTGAGAAATTAGGAATCCCATCTTCAGTTCACCTTTATTTTGGATTTTAAATCCAAATTTTAAATTTTAAATCCCATTTTGAATTAGGAGTCATCTTTAGCTCATCTGTACTTTGATAAAGTCCCCAGCATCAAATTCACGTCAGGAATTTCGAATTTTTCAGCGTCGCAGCTCTGACCGGAGACTTTGTTGAGCATCCCACTCCATCCCCTTCCCACAGCTGCAGTCTGGGGCAATGGGTGTTAACAAACTCAGTTTAATTTAAAATATTTTTTTTCTTTACTCTGCTGAAAGCGAGAAGCATTGAGGAATCCTTTCATGAGGAATCCTTACATTTTTATTCTGCTTTCTCTCTGTGCCCCCAATGACAGAAACCATCCCTGCAGTCCTTTTCCATAACAGAGGGATGAGACACTCCTGGAGCTCCCAGCTCCCAGCTCTTCCCCACAGCGTGGATCAGAAGGAGCTGGACGAGCAGATCCTCTGAGCCTGGCAGCGATCCCTGCAGGATTCCAGGGATTGTGGCTCCCGATGGAAATCCCGCACGCACGCGGGTCTGTGCTGCCTCCCACATGTTCCCACACGTGTGCAGTTCAGCAGAACCACGTCCCACTCTGGATGCGTGATCCAGATCCGTCTGTGCTCCAGCGCCTCCCAGCCCATGGATAGCCCTCTGCATGCTCCCGCAGGGACTTGTCTGCGCTCCCCATCCCTCCTTCCTGTGGAAAGGAGCACAGCTATCCAGTGCTGAAGGGATATCTGAGATGTGGGAGAGCATGGAAAGATTCCAGTCCCCGAGCACAGGCTGATCCCACTACACAGCAAACAGAAAGAGTTACAGAACCACGGAATCACTGCGGATCAAAAAGACCTCCAAGGTCAAGTCCAGCCTTTGACCGAACACCATGATGGCCACTAAACCATGTTGGAATTGCCAAATCTGCTTTTTTTTAAACACTTCCAGGGATGGTGACTCCAGCCTGTGCCAATGCTTACCCACTATTTCTGTGAAGCCATTTTCCCTGATATCCAACCTGGAACAGCTTGAGGCCATTTCCCCTTGTCCTGTTGCTTGTTCCCTGGGGAAAGAGGCTGACCCCTGCCTTGCCACAGGCTCCTTTCCAGGAATTGCAGTCAAGTTCTCCCCTGAGCCTCCTTTTCTCCAGGCTGAGCCCTTTCCCAGCTCCCTCAGCCACCCCTGGGGCTCCAGACCCTTCCCCATCTTCGTTCCCTTCCCCGGACATGCCCTAGCCCCTTAAGGTCTTTCTTGTCATGAGGGACCCAAAACTGCCCCCAGGACTGGAGGTGTTGCCTCAGCAGTGCCCAGAACTGGGGAATGTGACAAAGGCTTTGATTCCTGACGAAATAACTCCTGAACAAAATAATTCCCTTTTCCAAAGTGAATTCCTTGCTCCCCTTGTGTCCATCATATTCCTTACTAGTCACCTTCTGGTGCTGGTTTCAAACAGCTCCTGGACTGGGACTTCCACAATTACTCCAGGATTTCCAAAGAAACTTCTTTACACCCAACCATATTCCTGGCTTCCAGCTGCCCTTTGGCTCCGGTGGCAGGATAATTCTCTTTTCCACCACCAGGTTATCTCACCTGCCTGATAACAGCCAAAATGATCTCATCTTGTCTCAGAGCCAGCCTTCCCGAGCTCTTGGTGCTGATAACTGAAGTGATAACGGATATTTAACAACTAACGGCCTCCCGAAGGTGAAAGTGGGAAAGGGATTCCTTGGAGCAAAGGTATCCAAGAGGCAGAATTTTAAGACCTAAAATGCAATTTATAAGAACCAAGGCAGATATTAATTCTAGTTAATTAATAATATTAATTCTAGCTAATCAATTCTATTAATTCTGAGGTACTGATCACCTGTGATGGGATAGTGGAATTTTTTGGTCATTAACATCCCTGTAACTTTTTAATTGAGGAGATAACTAGGAATTGAGTCATTCTTTGTCTTTTCAGAGGATCTGTCAAAACCCCTCTCTGACACAGCCCAAGAAAAGGGGAGAGACTGTTGAGAGCTGATGGCTCTGCCCAACACCTTTCCTCCCCCTGACAGGAGCTCACAGTGAGGTGGGGTCAGCCTCTGCTCCCAGGGAACAGCAACAGGACAAGAGGAAATGGCTCTCGAGTTGCACCAGGAGAGGTTTAGATTGGATATTAGGGAAAATTTCTTCACAGAAAGGGTGGTCAAGCTCTGGAACAGGCTGCCTGGGGAAGTGATGGGGTCACCGTCCCTGGAAATGTTCTAAAACCATGTGGATGCGGCACGTGAGGACACAGTTCAGTGCCGAACGTGGTGGTGGTGCCAGGCTGACGGTTGGACTTGATGATCTTGGAGGTCTTTTCCAACCTTAACGATTCTGTGATTCTGTGATTCCAGTGTGTTCCCAGATCTTCTTATCTTGGAAGCCATGTATTGCTTCCCTGTTTGTTCTTCCCAGAGTTCTCTTGCATCAACTCCTTCCCTCAGGTAAGGTTTATAACCCCAATAAACAACGATTTTTCCTCACTTTCCAGACCACAGAATAACTGTTTCTCATTATTCCGACCTTTCCCAAGTCATGATGCCAAAATCCTGCCATTCCCGCCAGCATCCTGCTCCATTTCGAGTCCTCCTGCTCGAGCAATTTTTCCCAATTTCCCTATTCAAACATCACTCCCTTGCTCTGTGCTGAATAAATTCTCTCTTTGCTTTCTGGATGCCTCTCCTCCAGTGTTTGCTGGTTGTTTCCAGGCTCCCTGGGCTGTGCTTTCAGAGCCAAGCCATTCATCTTGACATGACTCAGAGGCTGTTTTCCTCAGCCCATTAATCATGGAATTGGGTTTACCCCATGGTGCCTTCTCTGGCTCATCCGTATCTTTGTGGAAGTGAAGGGCCCAGGAGTGAGCGCAGCATCTCGGGAATGAGAGCAGCATCCCAGGAGTGAGTGCAGCATCCCAGGAATGAGTGCAGCATCCCGGGAGTGACTGAAGCATCCCAGGAGGGAGTGCAGCATCCCAGGAGTGAGTGCAGCATCCATCCCGGGAGTGAGTGCAGCATCCCAGGTGTGCTCTCTCCAGCCCGTCAATGGGATGGAGCTCCTTTTCCTGCTCCCTGACACCATTCCAAGGGTGTCCAGCCCAGATTTCAGTGCTGGCTCAGCNTGAGTGCAGCATCCCAGGAATGAGTGCAGCATCCCGGGAGTGACTGAAGCATCCCGGGAGTGACTGAAGCATCCCAGGAGGGAGTGCAGCATCCCAGGAGTGAGTGCAGCATCCATCCCGGGAGTGAGTGCAGCATCCCAGGTGTGCTCTCTCCAGCCCGTCAATGGGATGGAGCTCCTTTTCCTGCTCCCTGACACCATTCCAAGGGTGTCCAGCCCAGATTTCAGTGCTGGCTCAGCAGCGCCCTGAAGGTCCCCAGCTCTGCTCTCTGTCCATGCTCACCCTGATCCCTCTCCCAGGATAATTCTCTTACCTGCTGCTGGGGAGTTGGTGTCACACTTCCGTGCCCAAAGGAGATGGATAAAGTATCTTTCCCAGCTCTGCTCTCCTGTGGTTTCTCCCCTTTGTGCCCATCTTGTTTTCCCTGCTCTGTTCCATCTCTCACCATTCCTGGTTTTTCCTAATCCCACTCTCCCCTCTCCTGATCCCAATCACCTCATCCCAGACCACATCAGTCTGTTTATTCTCTTTAATTCCACCACTCACATTCTTTGCAGGGAAGCAGAGGGAAGGTTTTTACAAAGAGGTTTTTACAAAGCTTTTCCCAACCTCTAATCCCAAATCTGACCAGCTCCAGTGATTCTCTCCTGGCAGGAATTATGGCAGAAGATTCTCCCTGAACCTGCCTGGGGCAGAGTTGCTCTGCTAAAGAACCTCTGCCTCCTTCTGCTCTGGGGTTTATCCCTGTGTGCCAGCAGCACCAGAATCCCACCCCACTAAATTAGAATCCCAGAATTCCAGGGTGAGTTGGGTTGGAAGGGACCTTAAAGACAATTCAATTCCAGCCACACCAGGGACACTCGCACATGTAAATTGTTGTAAATTACGAGGAATTGCAGAGAAATCACCCCAAATTCTGCCCTGATTTCCTTTATCTGCTCATTCCAGCCAGGAAGAAGTGCTGAAAGCACCTCACATGTGCTTCCTCCGCGGTGGGATGTGCGGGGTGACAGCGCACGGAGCACGGACAAGGGTGAGGACAGCTGGAGGCCTGGGAAAGGTGACAGAACAAAACCAGGAAGAGAACGTGCCCTCAGCAGGTTTTCCCCTCCTTAATAAAATTGTCCAATAAAACGTCACACCCATCTTCCAAACTGCAGACCACTTTTTTTTTTTTTTTTTTTTTTTTTTTTTTTTTTTTTTTTTTTTTTTTTTNTGTTCCCTTCAGAGTTTTTCTTTCTTTTCCTTCCACCCCATGAATTTTGCAGATATGAAAACCTTAACAGACATCCAAGCGCCTGGGGAGCATTAAACCCCCTATAATCACTTCTCACAGGTCACGGGACGTAAATCAGCTGATAATTTTCTGTTCTTCCTCTCTTCCCATCTTGCCCTGATCCACACTTTGAGCAGCTGTTAACGGGAGTGTTTATGGGGGATAACACCGTTCCAAGCACTTCCTGCAGCCATGTGTTCTTCATTTGGAAGTATCCCCTACAAACCTCGCTTCTCGTGGCATTCCCAAATAAAAACCTCATGGGCCTGACTCTGAAATGCTGCACAAAATCCTACCCTTGTGGTATTTAAGGGAAAGAATTGGGGTTTTTTCCCTCCTTCATTTTATTTTTTGCCACGAGGACAAAATTCTGCTCTGGATTTTATTATCTGAACTAATTAAGGAAAATCATCCTGCGAGTTGCCTCTACCTGGTCATGATGTATCAAATTTGGGTTATTTTGGAGTTTAGGTTGTGCTTTTCCCTCTTTCCCCTCCAGATGACACTGCCTGGGTATTTTTCAATAAGATCCAAATCAATCAAACTCATTTTCATCTCCAGAAACAGCATCCAAATCTCCAACTCTTCCAGGGCACTTTGTCCCTCCAAATCCAATGGGAATAAAAGAGCCTCAGAGCAGGAGAGAAGTGACTTTCTTGGCTCTGTGCATCACAATATCCTGGTTATTCTGACAGAAAACAAAATAACTCCAAGCATTTGAAATATAACATTCATAATTTTTTGCAATATTTTAAAATTTTCATATTTTATTAACTATTGTTAATAAATAACATGAAATAATTAGTACTGAAATGAAAAAAGTCTTAATTCTTCTTTTCCAACTCATTTTGTGGTACTCTTAATTTTTTGTAATCAATTTTTTGCAATTATTTTGTAATTTTTTTTGCAATTAATTTTTTTGTACTTAATTTTTTGTAATATTTTTAAATTTTCATATTTTAATAACTATTGTTGATAAATACTATGAAATAATTAGTACTGAACTGAAAAAAGTCTTAATTCTTCTTTTCCAAATCATTTTGTGGTACTGGTACATTACTTACTCTTTAACCTAAGAATATTCTTGATTTGCAGTTAGTTTAATTTGGGGAATTCATAATTAAGGATTGCTTAAAAGAGTTTAGCTCATTTTCCCACCTATTTTTTCCTTTCTTCCTCTTTTGAGCCTGTTTCTCTCTCTAAACTTTCTTTTTCTTCCTCTAAAGTTTGCAGCATCTCTCCGTCATTCCAGGTATGTAAATGCTGTATGAAGATAATTCAAAACCTCTATTCACCCAAAAATACAAATAAATCAACCTGAGAATAAAGAGATTGCATTCTTTCCTTTTTTTTTTTTTTTTTTTGTTTTTTCTCTCTTTATTTATTCTGAGTTTTTCCTTGAAGAAAAAATGCTTGGAAATCTAAAAATCCTATTGTTAACATTTGTTTTTTGTCTGGATGTTTGGCCAGATCTGTTTTCTGAAATGATGCATGTTAAAAATTATGTGATTTTTAGAAAATAGACTGAATCCATTACATTTCTCTGCCTCAGGAGCACCAAAATGTCACCAGTTCCAATAAAGATTTGGAAGGAGTTCTGCTTCATCATCCCAAATTTCTGTGAGTGGGAGAAGGAAAGAACTGACCTATAAGTCACAAAGATTTTGTTTTAGAACCAATAGAAATTAGATCCTTTGTGTTTGTCCTCTGTCATGCAACTTGACCTTTTCGTCCATAATCACACAAAAAAATGTAAAATATTTGGTTAAATCCTAATCTAAAATCTAGAAACTCATCTGAATCCAGCAGGTGGAGTTTAAAGGAGGAAAAATAATTCCAGTCTCATGGTATGTTCCCTGCAGGTGTCTTCTCTGCCAGGGGTGGACTCTTTTTCCATTCGGTGCCATATTTAATAGAGAATTTGAATGAGTGAAGATCTGAACTCATCCTCAAATATTCATGCAAAATCCATGGTGGAAAAGCCTCTTGGAGTCCCTGACCGGGGAATTCCTGTTTTGGATGAGTCTGCAGTGAAAGCAAAGAAGAGAAAATCCAAAGGATGTGAAGTTCAGGACTTTGCGATGAACTGACCCTTGGAGATATCAAACCGCCCCTTCCTCACTGTTTCCTTTGTGATAACCTCATCCTGCTTTCCTGGAAAGTTCTGGCATTTGGACTAGTACTTGTTTAGGCATTTTTTTAACCCACTCTTCAGCAGTGTGGACACAGGGAGGGAATAAGAACTTCCCATCACAATTTTTTTGCAGCTGCCGGGACTTTGCCTCAGTGCTGTCTCTTATCTCTCCCCTTCTCTCTCTGAATTTAGGAGCCTTTCAGGCTGCAGGGAAGCTTTTTGTAGCTTGTGACACACACAGGACATTCTGTGGATTTTCTCCTGGTCCGTTGGGAAGTCTGTGATGGCAAGAGAGTGGATTGAGAGGACCTCAAGGAGTCCTACTTTTCCTACACTCCAAATTTGATTCCTGTCCAGGACATCCAAAAGGGAGAATCTGCTCATTCCCTATTTTTGGGATTACGGTCTATTTACAGTTGCTCTGGAGTCTTGAGTCAGTCCAAAGTGTTTTAGCAGATGCGTTCTGAGGTCTTTGAACTCTTGCAAGCCACGAGGGAAGGAAAAAAAGCTGAGGGTTTCTGCATTTTAAGGCCAAGGGCTTTGCGGATTATTTAAAATCATCTCCAATGTAAACCAACCACATGATTTCCATCCAGTTCCTTCTGTCTTGAGCTCAGCTGCTGGTGTCAGAGGTGCCAAGCACTTGGGGGTGATGACAGGTGAGGGAAAGAGCCGCAGATGGATAAAACATCGCTGGGAGCACCCGGATGTTGCCTGTGGAACAGGACAAGCAATGATGTAAGGGAAGAGTGGCCTCTGCTCCTCAGCTCCACAGCCTTGGTGGTCCTTCCAGCAGCTCCCTGGAGGATTTGCCTGGCATTTCCAGCCTCAGGCTTGATAACGAGAGTCCTCAATGGCCTTGGAGAAACTTGGAAAAGTTTCACATTCCTGTTGGCCACAGAACGTTGAGAAGCACTGGGTTTGCCCAAGAATCAGCCCTGCAGAAGCGTCACATTCCCCAGGGGACACTGATGACAGCACAGCTGAAGCGCAGCTCGGTCTTTCCCAATTTGCCTGTGGTCAACCACACAATTTGTTTGTTATGCTGAGCCTGAGGCAGCTCTCAGTCAGAGTCAGCAGCAGCTTTGGCCTGAGGGGTGACAGAGGCCACGGTTTGGGGGGGACACCCAGAGAGACGTGACTTCCCCCTGGTGACACAGCACCGGAAACTCTGCTGGGCCTGGATCCAAGCTGGGCTGAGGGCTGGCTGTCCTTGGGACATCCCTAATCCCTCCATCCATCCCTCATCC
>VZRL01005547.1:871593-1003298 GCA_013397895.1 Origma solitaria | reverse complement strand
CCCAAACCTTCCCTTCCCTTCTAAAAAGGACACGAATATTGACATGCACCTCAGTAAGAAGTGGAGCATGGACCTTTCACACTTTGCATAACCTGATGGAGCAGAGAGTGAAAGATTAAAATCTCCCCCAAGCAAGGAATGGATGTAGAGCTGACAGCTATCAGCTGTCATAAATCCCCCCTTCCTTAACTACTGAACCCTGGTATCATCCAAGTTTTCTCTCATGCACCCTTCAGCCTTAACCTCCTGCACCCCAGGTTGCCACAAGTCCTCTTCAAGCCCAGTTTATCTTGCTCACTCTGCTGCAAGTCCTCCTCTTTTCAACTTGCTCAAGAGCAGCCATGGGCATCACTTATTTTCATCCATCCTCTGAGTTTTTGCTGGATTTAGATTATTTACTTGATGTAATCAATGCCTTCTTTGTCCCAACATTCAAGCACTCAAACAGAAGGTGAACAGGAAGCAGCTGTAAGCACTGTGTGGATGCAAACAGACAACAGCTTGATGCTCACTCGGTTTATACAGAGGCAGGGTAAGACTCACAACTCAATCCATAGCAAGACACAGTGTTTCTGGAACACCATTTGCTATTTCTTTTTCCATTGAAACTGTAGGACCAAGGTACATTAATAGTGGGTGACCTCAAGTTTTTTCAGAGTAGTCAGTGTGACTCTTTACTCTCACTCACCTTAGCCTGAAAGGAAATTGAGAGGTGATTTGATGTAAGAGTTCCCTTTTCTTTTCTTTAAAGAATTCTTTTCTTTAAATGTCTGCAGACCCTGTCTCACAACTCCTTGAGTTTACACTTCATTTCATAGTGATCAGAGATAGATGTTAAAGCTGTGAGAAAAACAGAAATAATTTCCTAACTCTAGGGCATTGCTGTAATAACCCTACTTAATGTTCTTCATTGTCTTCTTTGTAGTATGGAAAATGTCTTGTAGAGCAAAATGCCAAGCATGCACTGAAGAGTTCACTCGAAATATTTATCTTCAAAATCCAGGGTATCACTGGTGGTCAGCTGCATAAGTCTACTGCAGAGGAAACTGAGAAAAGCTTTTTCATTATTTTCAGCTAAAGTGGTGACATAAAACATTGTGAATGCTATAAATAGAAAGAGAGGGAAATGCAAGATGATACAGCACTGCAGTTTTACACTTTCCCCAGCACTTTGTCAGGTAAGAAAAGTATGTCTCTGACTCTGGGGTCCACTTTTGCTGGAGATTGCTGCAGCAACCTCACTCGTGCATCTGGCTGAATTTGTAGGTTACAATAACCTTCCTTTCCCCCTTGATATTAGAGATGCTAGAATCATTCCAGAGACTCACTTTAAGCAAAAGAATCCTTCAAATGAAACAGGTGTTGAAGATAAATCGTTTTACTTGACAGTTTATATCCCTGAAGCCCCGACTGGAAAAGCTGTATCCAACTGAAAACTAATAAAATTTTACGTTCTTTTTATTATATTATTTAATTGAACTCTGTCTTATAGGATTATTGGTTAATAAATCTTAACGTTTCCCTATTAAAAGAGGATGCTGTGAAAAAACCTTTCTGTCCATTTTAGACAACGGAAATTTCAATTAAAACTCTGTTCCTTTCTTTAAATTTCCCATCTTTTCATTCCATCACTGATTATTCTCAAGAGCCCATCTCCTTGGCCTGCTCAGAGCTGCTGCCAGTGCTTTCATTTCCTCTCACTACCGTAAATACAAACACAGAGTAGAAGGTTGCAATTTCCTTTGACTTTCAAGTCGCACTCCAGCTTTTTAGCCAAAGAAGCTCATTGGCTGTGTGGCAGATCAGCTAAGGAAGGGCTGTGGTCTCACCCTGTGAGGGTGTCCCAGTACTGAAGGGCAAGTGGCTTCTGAGCAACCCAGTCTCTGACCCCAGCACGGGAGGAACCCAGGACTGACTGGGAATGCAAGGAAATCCAAGATGAGCCCGGATGGGGAAGCTGGATAGGACCAGAATTACTACTGCTGATCCCCCTTCACCTCTGCGTCACACAGCTGATGTGAGGGAGTACAGCCTGAAGCACAAAAAGTTGGCACATGTAGAAGAGCTGTGTCCTGTCATAGGGACCAGTGTGATGAAGAACCCACCAGGATCCAGCACCTAAATGTAAGCCAGGCATGTGTGAGTTTAAGAGAGCTGCAGACTTCTCACAAGATTTCTTTCCACAGTGCTGCTGAAGAAGCCAATGCTTTTCCAGATAGACGAGGGGTATGACCTCACATTAGATCCCACCCAAAAGTTCTTTAATTTGGCCTGTGTCATGAGCCTGGCCACTGTATTGTGCAGTAGAGCAGCAAAGGCTTTGATCTACTGCTTGCATGGGAAAGAATTTGAAGACGTTGAACTCTTTGTATAATTGAAATTTTCTTGGACCAGCCTGAAGGTTTACTGGGCATAGTTCCTTCCCAGGGGGTTTTCTCTGATGTGAACCAGAACCATCCCAGCTCTAGTTCTAATAACCTAGCACATTTTACTTCCTTCTGCACTTTGACTTTTAACACAATCACCTTTTTAGGTCCCAAAGCAGCAGTTGTATCCCGGCTCAGTAACCCATGGAGCATTTTCAATAGATGAAGTGTCCTTGAGGAAGAACAGACCATCCTATTGCCCTTTGGGCAAGAATGTCTAATCCAGAAAAACTTTAAATAGCAATTTTGAAACTCTTCTGCTGGGTTGGCTTTGTAGATACTGAAACCATCTCAGAGACACCTTAACTATTGCTACAAGTAATCATGAAAATTCTGACCCATTTTCAGTGTCCTAGTACTTTTCATTCAAGAAAGTACTTTTCATTCAAGAAAACACTGAAGAAATACATAAAACAGATATAAGTAAATGGGATAAATATAGTATTGAAACTACAAACTTCACAAACTTTGCATTGTGTTACTAGGTGTCTTATATAAAAATGCAACTAAAGAAATATACTTAAGACACTGTGGCTGAATTTGAAACTTAATTTTGCATTTTTTAGTTTAACTTAAATATTTTTAAAGATTACAGGCTACTTGCAATTTATTCTTTCTTTCTTTTAAAGGGGTTGATGGGCCTCCATGGATTCCTATAAAAGTACAGAGAGTATCAAAATTACTAAATTAAGGAAATTTCTTCCACAATGAAGTAGGAAAGACTGTTCCCACTTTTGAAATAAGTAAGGATTTTTCTAGTGAAATACGGGATAAAGTTACTCCAAAGCTCTTCAACTTGCATTTGGAAATGAACTTTGATTAGAGAAGAAATTAAACAATTATTCAACACTTTTTCTTGTACCAAAGGTAGTCTGAAAATTTGAGGTGTCTGTGTAAATGCTTAATCTCACAATAAGAATATTTTAGTATTTTCAGAGGGGCTGGGGCTGATGAGGAAAGAAGTGGGTTTGGATCCTAGGTTTTCACATTATTCAGATGAAAAAAGAATATTTCTCTATATAATATAAAATGTATTTCTTTTACTATGTCACACACATCTCAAGCTACTTAGAAGGTGTGTGAAGGGAGTACAGATAGTGAGGAAAGGTCAGGAAAGGCATCTAAAGGGATGGAAGCTGTCAAATTAACAAATTGCATGTGTTATCCTCTATGCAGTAAGTGCATACTTTAAGAAACCATGAAAAGAAAAAATCTTCCTGCAAGCTTTGCTTCTCATATTTGGCTTCAAAGCCAGATTCAAATGTTGGCCAAAGAAAGTACATAAATTCTGGGGCCTGTTCAATGGGAGGTAGTGATTCTTTTCAAAGTCATAACTTCGTAACAGAAAACCATCACTCATGGAATGTACTCCTTTTGGTGAAAAACATTCTTTCCAGCTCTATTGTAAAAAAAGACAACTCAAAGAGAGAGACTTAAGCCACGCTGTACTCGCATACATGGAGCCATTCCAGAAATGGAACTCACAAGGGATTCATAGCTAAAGGGTAACAGACTAGACAAGGTTACCTTGATTTGCGTTATTGCTTGGCTGGAGCATCCTGATAGATTTGCATAAGTAAATTTAAAATATTGTGTTATATGTATTTTGGATGTCCACGTTGAATAAAATTAATTTCTCTGAAAGGAGTGCATTTTGGAACTGTTGTTTTAATCAGATAAAGCTTTTCTTGGCTAAGCCAATGTAACACAATAAGAATGGTCACAATGACTATCACTACCTAACCTGGTTAGCACCCTTGCCTCCATATTTATTTAATTGTTCTTGCTACTTTATGGACTTTTCAGTAATGCTAGCAGTGAGAAAAATCACCACCCTGCTGCCAGGGTCAATAGTCTTTATGAAAACTTGCTCAGCTTCTGTGAGTTAGTATTTGGCACACATTTAAGAGTGTTTTTTCCCTGTCTTTATCCTCATGTTTCAACATTTCTATTGCAAAATCCTCCTAAGAAAACCCATTCACATTGAGTATCACCTATCTCAGAAAGTAAATGGAAGAAAGACATGGAAGTTTTAAAGAGGTGTGTGAAATGCAGGTTAATCAGCTGCGAAGATGGACCTGAGGGTTAGCTATAAAGGTATGAAGAATTCACAAATCTTTCCAGCTGGTTCACACATGTTCACAAAATATAAATCCTTTCGTAATTTTGGAATGCTTCACTTCCTAAAATAAATGGATTAGAGACAGGATTAAAAAATGCAATTCTGAAATGTGAAGTCACGGCCTCTGTGCTGATGCCTCTTTGCTGAAAAGTCCATGGGGACCGTGAGAGTGACATTCTTCACACCTGCCCCTGACTGGCCTCCTGTGTACTTGGTGACATGCTAAGTGCCAAGAGTGCTTGAGCAAAGAGATCTCTTCATGGTCCAGCCACAGCAGAATCTTCCAGGACCTAGTGCACACCCCAAGAGTGTGGCTGGACCTTCCCAGGACTGGTGCATACAATTACTAAAGCCTAAATTCAGGGAGGCCAAGATGTTCCCTGGAGAAAAATCATCATGAGACTGTACATTCAGTGGAGCTAAAATGCTATATACAGCTAAGAATTAGCTCCCCTATTGTTTCAATTCCATGATGGTACATATATTCATAGTTGTGGTCTGTACAGTGCTAGAGATAGACATATATGGTGCATTATAGTTCTTTATGCTCATAGAATTTGGCATTTGGATGGGTAGCCAACCTAAATACAGCCATGGTAGTTTGGCAGATAATCATCTAATCTGTCTCAAAATACAATTTTGGTTTTAAAACTACTTCATTAAAGTGGCATCTTCTGACTCAATGAGCTCATTTTCTGTGGGTGCTTGGTGGCTTAGCTGCCCTCCTTAATGACTAGAGTTCATTTTTGTCAGTCATGTTATCGACAGTTCTTCCTTCACTCTGAAGAGGAAATAGTTCTGCAGAATTAGCCTTTTGGGAAGATCTCTGTAGCTCAGTAATTTTTAGGTAAATTCACAAGTGATGGGAAACTCCTCCACACACCTCATTATCCCTGCAGGTTCAGCTTCTTAAAGCAAAAAGTAAAACTGTTATTTCTTGCACATGGATCATATGCAAGAAAAAAGCCAAATGAGAACAAAAAATGTTGTAATAAATTATTCACACAAGTAAATGACACACACTTTTGCTCTCTTCAAAGACATTTTCATTTGGGAAACTACTCCTCGGCAGGAATGAAGTGATCAGAGACTATCCTCAACTAAAACACCTACAGGACTGCTTTGTGCTCTTCTATGAGCACCATGAACAACATTTTAAACAAAGGAGTGGAGAATGCTGCTCCATAACTCATAGGTGTGCTTGCCATGAGTGACAGTGGTGAGTAATTTCTGAGTAAAATTGAGCTTCAAACACAAGGAGCAATCACCTCACGCCTGTAGAACAACATACATTGGTTCCATAATAAAAAAGGACAAAGACAACAACATTTCTTATTTTAAAGCACAGAACACTTTCCAGAGAATCTCTGTGAGTTACCATCCCTGAACTGTTCCCCAACCTCATTGCATGCATTGTGTTCCCATCTTTATTTTACGTTGTCAAAACAATTTCAAAGCAATTGCAACTGAGCAATAAGATTTGACCGAATATAAAGTGGATGAAGTGGATGAAGTTTGCTCTTCACATTTGCTGCAATAAATCACTGAAGACATCCTAAACACATTTTGGGGCAAAATGATACACATATATAAATACAGAAATATAAACAATAAAAGCACAAATCTAGATTATATCATGGAGGGTAGATTCTAATTAGATAAAATGAAGAAAGCAGACAGAAAAGTGGGCCAGTAATGATGCTAACAGTGCAATTCAATGTATAATCCAGGTGATAGCATGACAGAAATGGACCAAGAAACAGATACATTCCTAGAAATGCAAGCATCACTGTTGTGCAATCATGTTTGTTACGTTCCCATGGAGACTTGTGTTTCCCCTGTTAAGAGCCACTACTCACTCCTCTCCGGCACATGTTAAAAACACTCACTTATTACAGACACACATACATGCACTAAATTCAACACCTTTGGTAATAAGTCAAGTGTATTAATTTCCCAGGGATAGCTGCTTTCAGTAGCATGTTTTGTTTCAATAATAAGTCCCTGTGGGAGAGGTAGGCATCCTCAGAGTTTGGCCATTTAAAGCCTGAGTCCTCTGGATGTCTTATTCCCAGCTGAGTGTAATAAAGAGAAAACTATTTCTATTTCAGTAGGTTTTGGTCACGCTTCTGGCATATTGCATACGTGAACAGTAATTCTAGCTAAAACTCATGAACACTTATTCTAACTAAAGCTTTGCTCCTTTAAAACCTATTTTCAGTCAACTAGCCCATGGAATGTAATGGAGTTGTTTGGGTAGGGGTCTCCTACAAAAGCTACAGGATTTCTGTTTATCATAGTAAAAGCCCTCAGGAACATGTATATAGAAAGGATGGGATGCTGTGCTCTAGAGGTACTGCAGAAAGCAGCAGTTAAATTAAGGCCATTTTCCAGATGCTTTCATTCTTCTCTGCCTGATTGTCTACCTTGTCTGTATGTCCCCATTTTGAAGATCAGTTTATATAGTTGCTTTCTTCTTGTTCCCTATTATTGTTCACAATATTTTTCACTACCTTTGAGTCAACTTTCTTTCCACCTTGGCATTACTTGAATAAACAGACTTCTTTAAGGTTCTACCTCTCTATCCAAACTTGCAACAAAATGTGATTTGGGAAACAGATTAGTTAGTTACTTCTGCAACAACAGAAATAGCAGCATTGGGCAAAGATGCCCTGATGGAAACAGACTCAGGTTTTTTTAACTGCTATTTCACTGTCTGAGCAAAAGTTTGTGTCTTCTGGTAGATATCAAAACAGAATAAAAGTAAGAAAAAATAATTTCTATTCCAGGACTATAAAAATTGACAGAAGATTTATCTGTGAGAAGCTTGTTTTTGTAGGTAAAATTCATACAGATGAGCTCTTAACTTACATTCACAGGGTCTGCTTATTGCTTTAAACCACAATTTACATTAGTTACTATTGGTGCCAGGTGTCTAGAGAGAAAATGGAACTTTCCCCTCATGATTGTTTTAGAGGCAGGATAGCAAACTAGGAACAAACCACTCCACCTCTGCTGCCACAGAGGTTCTGGGTTTTTGGAGGAATAACTTTGGAGCAGTTAACACAGTCATTCACAATGGAAAAAGAAACATACTCATAAACCCAAAATCCAGGGCAGCTCTCCTAGTCTCAACGGGTGGTAGCAGGAGGTGGCTCTAAAAGGAAGTAAAATGCTTTTGTTTATTGCAAGAGTCTTTTTAATTTCATGCTAAACTAGGATGGAGATATATACCTAACTGAGGCTGCAGGGACCTACATTTAGAACAACCTTTGATGAAAGGAAACCAAATCCCAAGCTCAGAGAAGTCAATGGCAACATTCCCACTGACTTCAATGGGAACAGGAGGTAGCCCACAGTCTTTAGAGAATTACTAAGAAGCTAAATTTATTTAAATGCAGATATTACAAACTTCTGTTTGTGGTGGCTTTTCATAGAAGAGATTCCGGTAATAATAAGAGCTGACTTTGGTATTTCCATTCTAGCAAAAGTATTAGACAGCTACTCTACTTAGTTCAAAATGTGCTTAAGTCATTAAAAAAAACAGGATACCACACCCAGTTTATAAAGCACAGATTCTTAATGAAGCCACTCTTTAAAGAACTCAGACTGATTTTCACAGAGACTACTAGTTGCTAGAAAGCACAGCCATGAATCTCGAGAGGTTTTTCTTGCAAAATTTATATTTAAAAATCAGAAGACAATAGTTTGTTGTTGCTGTTTTCACACAACTCGATGTGTTTCTGTTGCTGCTGACTTTGAAAGTTGCATGTAAACAATGGGGATAGATTTAAAACTTCTAATTAATAGACTTTTGTTATGACTAAAAGAAGCAAAAGTTCAGCATTCTGCGTCCCTGAAAGGGTGGACAGCTTAGTACCTCGCTCTTTCCACAGGCAGTAAAAGGCACAGTATGAGATGTAGCTTGCCTAGAGCACCCATTTTTAGTTTGAAACATAAGCTTGCTGGTGGTAAACCACCCTCAGTGATGACTGATAAATAGTCCATAAATAGTTCAATAGATAGTAAAGCTCTTGCAAAAGTAGGAATGCTTCCTGAAAAAAGGTCACAAGGACGTCTATACAACGCCCAGAAACAACTTCTTTCTGGGCTTCAGGGTTTTTGTTTAGCTTTCCAATTTTTCATGTATTTCCCCAGCCAAAGTATAGATTAAAGTAATTTCAGTACTGCAATTTGAGGGATGCCATAGCACTAAATTACACCCACTTAAATAATTACGTCTCTTTAGCTACAAATGATAAAATAAACGTATCATGTTTAGTGTGTGTACTTAGCATGAAGTCACATAGCAGTTTACATGCAGAGCCTTTCCCAAAGTAGCAGAGGGGGAAAAAGCCCTTCTGGAAATCTTTACTATTACACTAATGTATTTGATTTTGGGAAACAATAACTCAAATGAGCCAAAGGTTATAGTAGAAAAATAAATGTAGTCAAATGGGAATAAAAGCTACATCTAGAAGCAAAAGTTTCAATGAGCTTTATTCTGATTCTTAATGTCAATTACTTGTTAAGAGAAACATGGCACTTATTGTCTTGTTCTGTTAGCTTTATGAACTTCTCTTTGCATACTTGCCCTCTCAGAACATACACAGCTAATGAAACTTTATTTTTAGTATCTTTATTCAAGTGGGCTGTAACATAACAGAAAACATGTGAGATAAGGAAAGAGATGCTGTAGCAGGCGGTAAGAAAGGGAATAATTCTGCAGCCAAAAAAAGCCTACTCTACAACAGGCAGTGAGGACTTCCTCACACTTTATTATTTGGCCCAGGGATAAGAAAGAATATCTTTAGTCTTATAAGAGCTAACCAAAACACCATCAAAAGTCACACCTGTTGCTATTTTAATCCACAGCATGGAATATATTTGACCCTGGCTCTCCTGGGTGTCCAGCCCATGGGCGATACCAGCTGCAATTGTTTTTACCCCCAAAGCCAGAGCTCTTTTGTCCAGTTTGCTGTTGCTCACACTTTGTGAGTTGTCTGCCCAGAAGCTGGTTACTCACATCATCACAAATAACTATCCTGCTCCTCTCTGGCTCCTGATTTGTAAAGTATATTTGAAAATATGTTAGAAAAGAAAGGAAAGAGAACACTGGAAGTGTACTGATTGTTTGATCCTTGAGAGCAGTTCACTCCCCTGGCATATAGCAATGATAGAGATATATCACAGTCTAAATGTGGCTCTGAATTTAGATCTGAATTCCAATCAGGTCAAAATCTAGTTTACATAAGTATTTATGTTGGGTCATTTTAGTGATAGACGTTTTTGCTGAAATTTAGGAGGAAAACTTGAGTCCATTTCCTCAAAACTGCCTTTGGCTTTTACTGTTCTAGTCTGGGGTAGCATCTTGGTTTAGGACCTATATCCCCAGGTAAGTGACTGAAACCTATGCCAATCCACAGGGTCCATTAAGCCAGATTTTCTCCAAGCATATCTCCAGGATCAGGCCATGCACAAAACCCGCTGGAGCAACATGCTTCTGTCTTTTCTCCTATGCTTAGATCAGCAAGGGTTTGAGAAAGACACAGCTATGGTCCTTGCCTGGAGGGGAATGCCAAGTCAAAGCAGACGTGAGAAAACTGAAATTTGGGGGCATTAGGGGCAGTTCCAATATATGTGTTGCTTAAATGCACACTGGTTAATTATCCATCGGGAGAGAGAGAGAGGCATCAGGCATGACTCTGTGGCTCAGTGGTTACACACAGCCCGAGGAGGTAGGGGTGCAGTCCCACAGCAAGCTGGGTATGGCTATTAACAGCAGCTGTGAAGCTGACAGGACTATCGGACACAATCGGCAGCCGACAGGGTCATGGGGAATATATTTCATCCTGGGAATAACCACATGGCCATGTTTCCCAAAAAAACCAAGAGAAAAAACAATAAGAACAAAAAAAAAAGACCAAGTATTTCCCTTTGTCCCCCTTCCACAAGGTTTTAAACTCTTGGATTTGAAAAAAGAAAAGATAAAGCAATTTGTTCTGAAGAAGGATGAAAACAACATTTGAAAAAGTCTGCCCAGCTCTGCTTAATGTCCTGCAGACTAAGGTTCCCTGCAGGACTTGAAGTGACTGGGCAGGAGAAAAAGGGACACATCTACCAAACCAAGCAGACTGCAGGTGAATGCACCTAGAATTGCCACTGGCATGCCTTCCCAGGAAAATGGTGGAATGGTCAAACCATGGGTACAGAGGGGAGGGATACTGACTCAGCACAAAAGCCCTGCCTTGGTGGTGCACAAGGTGACATCCTCTGAAAATACCTCCCCCGAGGTTCACAGCAGAGCCCAGGCAGCAGAGGAGCTCAGGAGCTGGCAGCCAGCAGGGTTTCAGGCAATGTTGGTGCCGGATTCAAGGAAGCAGGTCTTTGAAAGCCCAGAACTGATGTTCTGCAACCAATTAAAACATCGTCTAAAAGCATGGTCTTAAAGAAAATGTCATAAATGCCTACAGCACAGTTAATATAGGATTTTAAAGAAGATAATATTGTAATTATAAAAATCTATATTTTCCACAGAATTCAGTGCATTTTATCTGTTATCTTCAGGGAAATTCACTGAGTTATTCTGTGGTTCACAGAGTCTCCAGATACAGGGTAATTATTAGTATATTTTGTGATTGGTGAACTAGGAGCAGAAAAATATTAATCACAAACTTTTATGTGTTCATCACCAGCAAAGGGACATACTGAACCCTTATTTTAACAATAACCTGACTCTGTTTCTACAAGTAGTATCCCTCAATAATCATCATTAGCTACATTTTTAGATTCGTGACTTCAGTCAGCTTAATACCATGATATCTACAGTAAAAAAGTGTCTTGGATAGCATATAGGCACTGCTTTGCTCCTGCTGTGAACCAGGGATATAGATGTTAGATATAGACACTATAGGCATGGACACAACCGAAAACAGAAGATAGAGGAAGTATATCCCAGCATCAGAAAACATACTGCATGTGTTTCAAATCTTATCTTTCTTATGAAGTCAGTCTACTGTCCCTCACATACATATTAATTTGGTCTAAAAGCCTGCAAAGCTAAGCGATGTGCTGCTGCCAGCATTCCTGATAGAGTCCCATCCATGTCAGGATTGCCTGACTTCCCATATAATACTCCCACAAACTGCTTCGAGGGAGTCCAGCATTAGCACACTGCTATGCAGAGTTTATATAGTTATTACTGCATGGAGAAGAAATGGGAGATCCAATGTGATCAATGCGCCTTTCCCCTGTGGCATGTTTGTATCATCTAGAACATCCCTTTTATTAAAGTTTGTGTCGCTTGTGAAGTCAGACATGGAATTATGGAGCATACAGGGTAGTCTCTCCCTGAAGCATATTTTCCTTTCAATTTCTAGATGTGGCTCACAATGTCCTTAAAATTCCTTTCAGGAAGACATGTGCAGAACATGAGGAGGTGATAGGTGTTACATAGTTGGGATAATTCCTCCTCTATCATGCCTTCCTCCTGCATTCTTTTTAAACCAAAGGTGGACATATGAGGTTGGAGCTCAGCAGACACATTTTGCTGTGATCTGATCTTAAACTTTCCTCTGAGCTTCTCAGATACTAGCTGGTGTTCATATCACAGTTCATGATCTGTTAGGAGGTGCAACTGTGGAGTTTTCTGGTCCTTTCCCACTCACCTCTGAGATTCACAGTGTGTGAGACTGAGCTTAGATTTTTTTCTGAACTCTCACAGGGTTCTCTCCAGCAGCTTATTCTGATTCTACAAGGGAATGAAGGATGTCCCAGACTTTTTTTGAACCATGGCCTGCTGCTCTAGGCTGTGATGTTCCCATTACCATGGATCCTGTGGGGCCGTGGTGCATAGCACCCGTGCAAGTCTCATTATGCTTGAAATATGACCATACTTGACTTAATCTTCTTGGTTGCCTGTAGTTAAGAGCAGCACATATTTTGAGCATAACACCTTAGACTTCCTAAGAGAGTTTTAAAGGAAGATGAAATTCAAATTTACAGCTGAGCAGCAGTTACTTTGTGACCTGTACCACCTACTTCCTTCATGTATTCACGAAGATGCTTAAACAATTGTATACAGGAGGATCTAACGAAATGTACCTTGAAAAGTCATTAACATTGCTCAAAGGAATTATGACTAGGCAGAAAATCAACGCAGATTTGAGAAATCACCTACTGAAGCAGGTTTTTCCAACTCAACTTGAAATGCGGTATAAGGCTTTGCTTTACATTTGTTTGTGAGGGCTTGGTGCACACAGCCTATGCCTGTTCTCACCTGTCCATTCACTGAATCCCAAAAGTTAACAAGAGGCATAAGGACAGGGCTGATGTTTCTTCACTTGATAAGAAGAACCACAACAACTTATGCTTATAAACATTGCAAGTCTTGAGACAACTTCCTTCCAAATCCCCTGAAGCCTCATCTAAAATGGTTCAGTTACCACTTACAGAAGTGCACTATTTATTGACCTTATTTTGTTTTTTGCATCCTACATTCAAAGTCACACCAGCCAGGACATCTAAGCAGGGTAAAGAAAAGGTCTAGTTCCTGTGCACGGATGGTTATACAACCCAAAGAGTTCTCTGATTTGTGAAAGTCATTTAAAAACAAGGAGCAAATAAGAGAAGTAAAAACACAAGGAAACTACAGGATATGATTCATAAAAATCCCACATCTCCTCTATATGCTCATACAGCCTTCTTTGAAAAAACAAATAAAAGGTTTTGTTGTTTAGCAAAGTTCCAGTAAGTAACACACATGCCAGAGAACAAGCAAGCTCAAAACAATGAGCTAAAATTAGAAGAGGCAGATTCAGCATCTGAAGTCACAAATACACACACACTTTATAATGGGAAGGCATCTGGAAGAAATATAGTCACATGGACAGTCTGGGTGCTGGCATAAGGACTGTAGCTCTGGAGATTTTTCCATCAGCTACAGGCTCTTTGTGGATCCTCAAACAACTCTTTTAATCCTATCTGTGCAAAGAGGCAACAACTGGCCTGCTTCTGTGGCTGTTGTGAGTATGAAACCCTGGGTGTTTACAAGGATCTTGGATTTTCGTGTTGAGTGCCACTGAAATAAAATTATTTCTTCAAACCACTCAGCTGTAAACAGTGCCCAAAAAGTAATTCATTTTGAGCCATTTTGCTGTTCAGGGTAAGGCTATTTCCTACTGAAATGGAAGACAGAGAAACACAGTGTATACTAGTACTGACCATTTGTCAGCTCTTCAGCATCAATAATTTTTCTTTTTCTGGCATATTTTTCTCCTAACTTAAAAAAAGTTCTGTACAGCAGCGGCTTGCTAACCACAACCAGTTCTCAGCATACCTTATCAGCTCAATCAATAAACCACTTACATTCCCATAGAAGACACAGAAGACATGTTCAGCAGTAGCAAGAAGCAGAGTTCTACTAAGAGCCTGTGACCATGACTACTCTTCCATGATGTGCCTTCAAGCAGCAACCAAAGAAAGAGTTACTCATACCTACAGTGGAGAAAAGGACAGCATCCATGGCTATGGGAAAATTTTGATATTACAAAGAGGAGTCAGGTGGAGCTGTCTGACCCCACTCTAGATTTACTTTTCCAGCTCAGATACAGGTTCTGAAGGAGATAACATGAGCTATCATAGGTCAAAAAAAATGCAATGATTTCACTGCAAGGCAACACTCATGGTGATGATACTGCTCATTAAGTAATTTGTTGGACATTTTTAAGGAGAACTGGAGCACACGTATTCATCTTTGACGTTTTTCAGCACTTTTTGCTTTTTACAGATGTTGCTGCAGCTGTTAAATAATGTCCAACTTCCAATATGAACCCAGGCACCCACTTCAGGCAGTAGCTCAAAAGAAACCAGGACTGGCTCCTTCTGGCTCAGGTGGCAGAGACAGAACTGCTACACATCAGATTTAGTGACAGACATTACACATTTGCATTTCAGCTAACATAATATATATTTCTATAACATGATTTTGAAGGGAGAAGGGGAGGCAGCTGAGAATGAGAAAAATCAATTGCGAGATTATTTTTGGTTTTGTTTTCTAAGAATCAGTTTTTATTTTTTCCTGCTGTATTTGGTAGGTAGAACAAGGAATCATCTAACTTAGCTCTGCTTGTAGGTAAAATTAATTGTAACAAGACTAGATTAATTATAGACTTGATACTAGATTATCTACAGATGTTCCAATAAGGTTTTCAAGACTAGATTACCTAAAATACAGAGAAAATGTTTGACTTTCACTGTTGTGCTGCCTAACACAGCCAAAGTTGGACAGCAGAACTCAGATAGTGAACAGAATGTTGAGAAGAAAATATTACAAATTATTCCAGTTATCTTCCTACTCTTTGTTCATGTGTAGAGTCTGGCAGAATTGCAGGCTGGGCCACTCTCCCAGCTGATGTGGATGTTGCGAATATGGAAAAGAAACCTGTACTGACTTGGGGGAAAATAAATATTTGTAATGCATTCTTTTACCTTGATTGATTGATTGATATTCTGCTTTGATAAAAGTTAATAACTTTATCACAGACTAATCTAATTAAACTAGACAGCTAAAGAGCAATGCATTCAAATTCTATAACCATCTGAACGGTGTAAAATTATGTTGTTTGTACATCAAATATACAAAAAAAAAGTAATTTGGGATCTAACCAGGAATGTTCTATTCAGTTATTAGCAATCTCTGAAGACATTCATGTGACATCCATAGTAGGCTGGGTATTTTTTAGTTATATGTGGACAGAGAAGTTCAGCCAGAAGCAGCATACAAGCTAAGACTATAAATTTTGCACAAAATCCTGGATCCATGCCCTTACTCATCTTCTAGTAAAGTACAGAATTTCATTTTGGGTTTTTGTTCAACCTGTTCCCTTCTACAGGCAACCCCAGAAAAGGATGTAACAAGAATTGTGAAACCCTATTTTACAAGGAGACCTGTATGAACGAAGTACTGTATCTGAGCACTGCAACAGCAAAGGTAAAAACAAAACTTTTCTCTTTAAAAACAAAGAAACAAACAAATAAAAAAAGTATCTCTAGCATAATGAAATGAAACAGGAACATTTTAATATCCTTCTGCTCTTACTTGTCAAGGAAAAGAGAAAGAAATGAGGAAGAAGAGCAGTGGCTCAGCACAGATTCACTCAGCTTTATTTCACTATTACCCTTTCTGACAAAGAGCCATCCAACCCTTGCTACTCCTTTCAAAGCTGCCAATGGAAAGAAAGATTCTTCCTGGGGAGGAGGATCTCCAGGGGAAGCAGTGAAAAATCATGAGGAGGAATCTGGAAGAATTCATTCCCACCCATCTACAGGAGATTCCTAGAAGCATTGTTAGTCTGAAGGTTCCCAAAAACCCACTCCACTTTTCAAAGGCAAGGTCAGTTCTGGCAGGTTGATTCTAAAGCAGCAATGGTGTCTAGCTGGAATCTCTCACAAGGTTGGAATGTTAGAAGTAGACCCAGGAGAGAGGGTTTAATGTACAAAATGCAGGTGAGGCAGCCAGAAAGACATGATGAATGCAATTTATCACAGGGCTCTGCAATTTATCACGATGGAATCACAGGAAACAAGCAAAGCAGAGAAGTAGATAGATAGACTTGCATAGATTGAGATTCTCTGTGCATGGAACTTCTTTGAAATATGCCAAGGAAATTGCATGTCACACTTTCAGATTTTCAGACAATATTTTATTGATGGAATGGAGCTGCGTGTTTTAGGTTTGGAGTCCTTTTCCCCAGAAAAGAAAAAGATGTGTTATTCTGAAGAATGAAAAAAAGCTGAAATTATAGGATGCTGTTTTGCTTCATTTTGGTTTTAATCCCCTTCTGGAGCAGGTCTGGATACGTGCCAGGAAGTAGGGGTTTCCATGTGCAAACAAAGAGCCTGTACTTCCCAGCTACCTCCTCCCTGCTCAGTTTTCAAGTTCAGGTGCACGAAGGTCCACACACAGAAGCAATTTCAGTCTGTGAGTTACTTTTGACATTGTGCAAGTGATCCAAATGTGCTCACAGCAAACACACTCCTTCCCCACTCCACTGCCTTTGTGGGTGCCTTTCCCAAAACAGGTCTGTTCTATCAAGGTAACAACTCTGAGTTTTACAGCAGCAGTGCTGGAGAAATACCAGGGTCCAGAGCATTGCTGCAGTGCTGGGTATTCCCCACCGCCCACAAAGCAGGGGCCTTACAGCTTTCAAAACAGTGCATGTACTATTTAAATTGCTTCACTGGGAGGAGAATTATGTGCTCTGCAACGCCTCAGGACAATGAGCCAAAGGAACTATAGAATATGAGCTTGGTGTTAGAGCTGGAGCTCTGCAATGCTCTGCTTTGTGTGTCTTTTAGCCTGCTATGTAACATTGCTTTTACATTAACATTTGTGGTTCCTTTTTTATGCACTCCAGCTTCACCATGCTTCCCCCTTTATATTTTAACAGCCAGAATCCTGTGATCCAACCAGGGTGGCATGTTCAAAGCTCTACTTCTTTTTAGCACTGATTAAAAAATAAAACAGGCAAAAAAACCCCCTCAGAGTATTAAACGAGCTTACTTCAAATAGCTTTTATTAACACTAGGACAAGACTATAGCCAAAGAATTATACAAAACACAAAACAAAAGGGATTTTAACAACTTGGTTGAAGACTATTTCACGCCAATCCAAAGCTCATATATCTATAATCAACAAAGTTCCGGAGCACAATATTACTTAACATTACTCATTGGATACTTTCAGATACAAAAATGTATCAGGAATAATAACAATGGTTCCTTTTACT
Organism: Origma solitaria; assembly: GCA_013397895.1. Classification (NCBI taxonomy): domain Eukaryota; kingdom Metazoa; phylum Chordata; class Aves; order Passeriformes; family Acanthizidae; genus Origma; species Origma solitaria. Next base: position 985,961 of record VZRL01005547.1, on the reverse strand, counting down.
CTTATGGAAATATTACTATTGACCTTTAAAAATGCTGCCCTTTGGGTCAGTCCCACTGATGCTTTATCCCTTAGAATCTGCTCTGCCTGGAAAGACAAATTACAGATAAACTTTCAGAGCTCTGAGCAAAAGGACTGGTTTTTATCATGGAAACAGATAGCAACATCAATTTCCCAAGAGAAAAAATAGACATTTCAGCTGTGCATCCCTAGACCAAAAAGTCAGTCTTGTAAAAACCCATGGCAGTAAGCTTGCTTTGAAAGCCTTAGTTAAGACTTCACCAGGTATTGCTTTATGCTTTCCTACTGCATCTTAACTTGGAATATTAAGCCAATCATGAAATTTAAAATAGCAGTAAAGTAAGCAGCAAGAGACATGAGTGTGAACCTATTCCCCTAACACACGACATACACACTCTCGTGAAGCCAATATAATAGATCCACTACAGTCAATGTTCTTTCAGATAGACTTTTCTAGGAGCAGAACTGGCATTTTACATCACAAAAAGGTATGTGTGGGCAAGCTCAGAACTTTTACCTGGGCTTAAGTTCGGGTTTCCGCCTCCCAAATATTACCCAAAGCCTGCTAGAGGAGGGATTTAAGTGGTCTTCCAATCAGGACATCCTATGGCTCTGTTACTGCAGATGTGCCTCTGGCTCTGCAGGCGTACCATCGGAAGGGAGTAATGTGTGGAGATCTCAGCACAGAATCACTCTCACTGCGCAGTACCAGTGCCACTGCTTGCATGCATCACTTGTCTCTAGACCATGCCCACAGAAGCATGTCTTCATTATAAATCACAGCCCTTAGAAATGACAGCCCAACTCACAGTGTGCTAATTGACATCCAAAGAGCAGGATCTTTGATGGTGCAGAACAATTTATATTTTGCTCTAATCTATTCTAATATGCTGAACCACAGAGCATGGCACTAGAGCAGGATGAAGGATTATGCAGAAGAGACATAACAGAGAGTTGCTGGAACATCCTTTTTGGTCTTCACTCTGTAGTGTGTGATTTTCTAGTGATTAGAACTGAGCTAGTAACAAGATGTCATGGGACAAAACCCTTTTGGATCAAGTGAAAAAATGACATTTTTAAAATCAAAATGGGTCTCTTTTGAGGTTAGAGAGGAATGTAAGTTTCACAATTTCTTTTTTTTTAAAAGTCAGCAGACAGCCAGCTAAATAGTACTCTTAAAGTACTGCTGGAGTTTGGATCTCTTACAAAAATGAAGCATTTAATTGCTGCAAGAAGTGACAATGATAAGCTATTCGCATTCCCACACCAAGGGCAAGGGAATCTGTCAGAAAAGAGGGAATTTTTTTAGGTGGTTTTCTATGTGTTACAAGGGTGAATTCAATTACAGTTACAAAAACAAAGCAAGTGACATGACAAAGATAATTTAGAACCCAAACTCCTTCAAATTCAGGATGAAATGCAAGTAGCAGAATCTTGATTTAAGAGAGGTTCTTTCCTAGCAGGTTCCACACACCACATGCCCCCTCCCCAGGTACATATTCTGTTTTACTTCCATATGGAGTCTGTAAAAAAAAAAAAAGTACAATGGTTCACAAAGCTCTGTTGTGACCTTTAAAAATAAAACAACCATGCACTGCTACGCTTCTGGAAAGGCCACTATTGAGAAAAAAAAAAATAAATTCCCCTATCAGTCATGTTATGAAGCGTCTGCTGGGAGCTGAGAACTTCTTGGTCAAAAGCACAGTACACACGTCAAGGCAGCACACATGGCTGCTGCTGCTGCTGCTGCTGCTGCTGCTGCTGCTGCTGCTGCTTAGGAGAGAAAAGAGCCCAGCCAGGATCACATCTGCGTGCGTGTGGGCATGCTGGTGGGACAGTGGGGGCATTTGCCAAAGAATAAATGCTTGCTGAGCACCTTCTTGCCCCTGCAAGCTAATAGAAGCTAGTTGTCTTACAGCCATCAGTGCCTTTGGAAAAGTTCCCTCTAATTCTTCGTCCCAGACACATTGCCCCGAAAGTGTCCTGCTGTCTGTCTACAAAAATTAGTCAGTCTCTACATTCTTGTTCTCTACAGGACCTCTGGTGTTGGCTGCAGCAAAACCTTTCTAATATTTCATCTCCGGTTATGACTTTCAGCTTTTCAGAGAGGCTGCACTTAGATAAGACACCAACTAAAATACCACATACTCTAGAGAGGGGTTCGTTTTGTCACTTATATTCAGCTGGCAGCATGTTGGTGACTTTTTTGCAAAGTAAAGGCATAGCCATTTTTATTTGCATGACATTTTCCATGTCTTTTATGATCTTCATTTAAGATAGCTTAATGGTTTTACTTTCCTCAGATTCACTAGCTTGGAATTAGTTGCTTCATTTGTACTGAAAGTAAAATTAAGAATGTACATGATTAAAAAAAGGAATAATTCTGTCATCTTTACACTGGCAAAATTCCCATGAACTTTGATTACTCACTAGAAATGTTGCCTGAAAAGAGATCATATAATCAAGCTGCAAATTATATTAAAACCAAATGAGCATATGCAGAATTCCTGCACAGAGTCCAAAAATGAAGTGCAAGACACTCTTAGATTTCAGCAGTTCTGAGATTTGATGCTCACCACTGCTCTTACTCCACCCCAGGTAAGAGCCTTAAACTGGATAAAAATAATTTTTTATTGATATCTTGAGCCATGTATATTTTCAGTTTTCAGTTTGTACTATGAACTGAAGGAGCTAAGAATACAAGAAAAGTACGAGAAAAGCATAGTAACACAAGAAAAGCCCCACTGAGCTTAATACTCATCCCCTAATGCTAGAGAAGAAAATGAACCAGAGCAAGGGTGTTAGTGGGACTTGCTGCTGAGGCATCTCTCGTTCTGGTAGCTGGGGATTCTGGCACAGGGGGAGAGTGCAAATCACTGCAGGATTCCCCTGTGAGACAAAGATTTGCCGCCAGTGGCAATGGCAGCCTGGGGTGGAGGAGCTGTGGGATGTCCTTCCCCCTGCCTGCAGCCCTCGTGCCACCAGCACCAGGCAGAGGCTCACCCTGGCTCCAAGAACTCCCCATTGCCTGCTCGGCTTCACCTTCCCCATGGAATCACAGACAGAAACCACCTTTATCCCACCTTGTTTGTGCATTTCAGCTCATTTTTAGATGTAATCTAAGCACAGACATATACTTTGGCAGCCCACTTGAAATATCTGGAACTGAATTTTCAGAGGTGTCAATCTCCCTAGCCTAAGGGAGAGGTCTGTGGGAGACATGAGACTCTGATGTCTCCTCAAACACAGCTCCTAACCCTCTGAATTTTTACATTTGAGACACGCAATTCGTGCATCTTTCTGAAATTCTTGCAATCTGTTTTTGAATCCAGTTAAAACTGGGCATTTTTAAGAGTGTCTATGTGAATATTTCCCTGGAAGTATGACTAAAATTGCTGGAAGATATTTTAACTCTAGTCCATGGGGAGCTATTGATGGTAATAAAAAATACTGTGAGAAGAAAACAGCAGCAAGTGAAACTGCCCTCTCAGAAAGCCCAGGTCTGCTTTGAAGGAAGTGTTGATATTCACCATAAGCCTCAACCATTTCCCAAAGGGCCTTATGATGACTTGGAATGACATAATCAAAAAGTAATGGTGTTCTTGACTTAAAGGGGAAAAGGAAAGCAGGGCCTGATCCATCTCCCATCGAAATCAAAGAGGACTTTGCTATTGACTTCAGTGAGAACAGAGTTCTGGACACAATCTGTGTGCAGTTTATTAGCACACTTGTTTATCCAAACGATCCTAACTTCAACCAATAGCATGTCTAGATATCTGTCTGGGACTACATCTGTATAAATGTATAAGTGTGAGTTTATAATGTGGTTTAATTCAAATCATTCTGGCATTTTGAAAGCATTTCCAGCTACAGACGACAGCTTTAGCTGATTTGCACCCCAGAATACAGAGTTTGATTGGAAAAGCTCGTAACTCACATTTCAAGTTGCAATTCATATTCAATTTCATGCAAGCTAAGGACACAAACAGTTTTTAGGGTTAATTTTAAAATGAAGTTACCACGCACTCAATTAAAATTTTGCAGCCATTATTTCAAAATGTGAAAAGCTCAACAAATTACCCAACTCATCAGCTATAGCCCTTGCTTTTCTTGAAGGGAAATTTCTTTGATGACCATAACAAAATTGCAGTAAATGGCAAGTAAGATAGCCATCACAAGTCTGCTGAAAATGCAGGAGGAACTCCTGATTGCTTTAGTCATGTGAACAAGCCTTCAGATTAGCCCAAAGTCAAGCAAGGTGGCTTACACCAGGAGTTAATTTAACCTGTTGGGACTCTTTGCTTTACTAAAATGAGCATGGTTTTGGCTTGTAAATGGGGGGTAGAATTTTATTTCACATTCTGAGGGTCAGAATTTTATTTCCCTTTCTAAGGGGCATATATTCATTTTAGAGTAAACCTTTCAGAATAAAAGTTTACTTCACATTATAGGAAATGACATCCCTTTTTTTAGATTCCACTTTTCAAAGCATGCCTCAGATTTCTAACTTGTAGTGGAGAGCTTTGGTATAAGTAATAAAAGTCTTTAAAATTAAAATGCTAATCGTAAACAAACCCAAATGCATGAAAGATATAGTCTGACTGCATAACAAAGGAGAATTATATAATTCTATTTGAGTGAAATCTTTCATCTTTGATTTACAGGTTTGAGTCTGCCTATAACTGAAACCATATTGTTCCATATCTTTCATATCATGGCCTTCCCCAAAATCTTGTTTTAATTAAGGTTCCTTTCAGATTTCAGAATAAAAAGCATGACAGTCTTCACTTATGGCTTTAATATATATCTTTTTTCTTTTTTTTTTTTCTTTTTTTTTTTTAAATTTGGAAAATATATAAAAAATGAACATCACTCGCTTTTAAAAGCCGAGCAAGCTATCAAATACTGCAAGCTGAATACTTCAAGATATCTCCCGGGGTTCATTAGGTGAGAAAGTTGTAAACAAAATAAAAGTTACTGTAGCAGAATTTTGTTCATTTGAAGCACTCTTACATACATGCCCCATCTCTCTCTCTCTGACAGTAAGGCAACACGTGTAACAGTTTAAGCGTTCATTATCAGCTAAAGGCACAACTCTGTTACGTTCTCAAACATGGAATTAAACAGCTAAAGTCACATTGCAGGGAGATCTTGCTGCACTTTGGGGATCTAAAATAAAGCCTAAACCCTTTGAAGCTTCGTAAGCAACATCAGTTCTCTTGGTGCATGACTACATAAAAGAATCAGTTCATATTCACGTCACGACCTGTAAAAAACACTCCCACACAACCTCCACAGAAACACCTGAGCTTCAAATGAGCTGCACGCAGTTACTGAAGGTCGCTGCTTTGGAGTCAGAACGCGTAAACATTTCAGAACAAACTAAAAACACGTTTGAAAAACTATCCATACTTGATCTCTGCTGCACATATGGTGAGCGCTACTGTCAACTACAGAGGGTACAGCACTTTTTCTTAAAGGCAAAAGATCGCTCGTTTTAGAGAATCGTGAACATGTTTTTATGATACAAAAGATTACATGAAAGAGGGAGGGATGGCCAGGAATAGGGAAGAGAAAATAAAGCACCACCAAGCACAGTACTTCGGGGGATTTATAGTACAATAAGTGCTTTCCCTTTAGCTAAAATCCCTCATCATAATTTAAACACTTTTCACTTATTCAACCAAGAATTCATTACAGGAGGTTAAAAAATGGCACGTAAAATAAGGGTGAGGTTTTTTTCTTCATTGCACAGAGCAAATAAAACAAATTCTATTAACAATTTAACACAGTATGAAAAAAATTATCCAGTAAAAAGTGTCAGAAAGTGATTCATGGAGTTCACAGAGTATGTTGCTGGCTGTTGCAATTCTCATATCTATAATCTATCATGTAGAATTTTGCAATACTCTATTTCACAATTTGTGTTGGTGAGTGGGTCACACAGCATTAAAAAAGCATGCTCTAGGCTCTTTCTCCCAAGCCCATTTTACTGTAACTCTAGAATTGTAGCGGTTACATTTAAGGAATCTTTCAGGCTCTTTCAAGTCCATCCAAAGAACAAGTGAAGCTGCTATTCAGAGTTTTGTGCCCAGTGTTTATGTTCCATCTGATCTGTGCCACCCAAGAAGCAGACAAGACATGTCTGAGGGTGCTTTGGGGGATACACAATGATGTCACCCACAGGAAATATCAGGGAGAACTTGGCACTTCACAAGGCTGGCTCTTCTTCCATGGGCTCACCAGCAGCTCTGTAAAAATAAACAGGCAATCAGAATACGGCACAAGAGTACACAATGACATTGTAGATTTTCGTGCATAATCAAAGCTGATTTTTCAGCTCTCTCAGATGTTTATTTGTGTTATTCAGCTATCCATAAATAGAGTTTCTTTCCTAGGAAGTATAAACAAATGTCAAGTGGAAAAACATTTTAGATCCAAGCAATCACCGAAAATGTTCCTGTTTATATTAAAATATGTCAGAAAATTTTATAACATTTTGTCCAGAAATGTACATGCTTTGTGTCAACAGAATCAAATAATTTAATGAAAAAATAGCTGTGATACTTTTATTTTACAAGCTTTTGCAACTAAAAATACATGCATTTATTCTTTCAAGTGGGCCCATACCATTAAAGCAAAATAGTTCACTAGTGGCCAAGTAGTGTTTCCTCTGAGGTTCTTCTCTGGTCCCTTAATTTTTGATTTTGTGTTTTCACAAACACATTGCCTGCATGCCTGCAACTTTTGAGACTAAATTCTGAGCCTGATCAGCAGATTGCTATCAAAGAAAAGGTATCCATTAATTATATCAAATCAGATTATATGTATATCTTTTATTTGAAAATGTCTGGGAAATTATCAGCTTAGGCAAGATGAGCTCTCTAAGACAACTGATAAGAAAATGATGAGGACACATACGCTGGGCTGATGTCACGTCTTGCAATTCCTCATATATGATAAGCTACTACACCTGAAGAATATGATGTAAATTATAAAACGGGAAGCTTCTACATCACGGAAAAACCTTGCTGTTGAAGGGCAAAGAATTTGGACAGAAACTCTTTTTCATCTCGGTCTGTCAGCCTTAAGAACTACTTCAAAATAGTAACTTCAAGCAATTTTGAAATCAGGGGAGAAAAGTAAATGTAAATTAATAAATGAGATGTTTACCAGTTAATTCTTGTAATCCAGTATAATAACTGGCTTCAGTAAAACATTCCTCAGAAAGTACAAATTCATGAGATCCCATGGAAAAAAAGTAATTAATGGGGGCTTGCTTGGGTTTTGAGAGTTTATTCAGTAAGGAAGCCAAAGAATTTTAAAAGAATCTGGAATTTATTAAAGTCTTTCCCAATGAAAAAATCAGCAGTACATCTTCAAATTATTTCATACAGGTTATTCCTTTATGATTTGGAATGACCACAGCTAGAATGTTGAAAAATATGTCAGGTGAATGGTATATGAAAAAGATGATGGTTTTCAGACTAATCACTTTCAAAAGGGTATTTACCCTAAAATATGATTAATCTATAAATCCCAACCCTTTAGTTCCTCACCACACGGTGGAGAATGTTTCCTATGTACATAACCACTGCGGCTCCCTCATTCCTGAGAGGCGAGGGGAAGCCCTCTTGCATCCCCTCTTTCCCCCTCTGGCTTTGCTGTGGCTTGCAGCACCGAGCACACAGGGGCAGCCAGGGTGAGCTGGAGCCCAGCCTGCTGCTGAGGTCCTCAGGTGTAACAAAGGATCATACACCAGTGAGGAACTCATTCTGATGGTGTTGCTCTTGTGCTGACCACACACTTCCACTTTCTTCAGCTACTTTTGGGAGACCTGAAAGTCTCCTGGCATAACATAGGGTCAGTAAGCCCTTGATAAACATCCAGAACCTTATGGGTCTGGCTGGAAAGAGGATAATTTGAAAGCAGAAAAGAAAGCTCAGTTTTCAGGCTTTGCTGTGAGTAAGCGAACGAAAAACAACATGTGTCAATAGATTTCAATTGGAAATTGGCAGATCAGGAAGGAGTGAAGCTCTGGAAAACCTCTGGAAGTCAGAGTAGGGGTCTGTGCTATTTATAAGAACCTAGGGAAGCAGTACATGCAACAGTCTGTTCACATGTGTTGGCCTTCTGGGACTGACATTCTCATGACCATAGTACAACTGAGGATCTTATTTAGGACTTTTTTCGCCGGGACATTTTTTACTGACAAAGGTGTTTCTGAGGGCCAGGAGTGGCCCTCACTGATCTTGAGTGCTACATTCTAATATATTCCAATATATTCCAACAACAGGCCAACATTCTGCACCAGCCAGAGCATAAGCACTAATAATAGTTTTTATATATAAGTGCCAGATGCAAGGTTTTTAGGAACGGGAGATAAGGTCAGGGGACCATGGCAATCCTGCTGCTGTGTCTCAGTGTGGGTACTCTCACCATCTTCTTCAGTCTCCTTTTGAAGACTTTAACTTCATTTTATTAGTGTCAGAGAAGTCACTGGATCTATCCAATGGCTTATCATTAAACACACTTATTTTTATGAGAAAATGGCTCAGGCTAGAGTTTTGTGTGAGAGCCAGTACTGTTTTAGGGTCCACAGAACAGAGAGAAGAACACTGTAAATCCCATAGGACTAAGCAGAGAATCAGTATATACCCATTCTGACAAAATCAAAAGTTGTCAAAAGAAAAATCGAGGGGGCAGAGTCTGACAGGCCAAATTTGTGTTACTCCAGCTTTGTCACTGTTAGTTACGTCAGTTCAGTCCGTCTTCCTGTAGCTGACAGGAAGTTGGCACAAAAACATAAAACAGGCAGAACCCCCACCCCATATTGTACGCTGTGAGCAGTTCCTCGAGATGCAGCTGTGAGTGCAGGTCTGATCTAAACCAGTTCCATGCAGTTGGCAAACTCAGAAAGACACCAATTGAGATTGCAATGATTATAGAACCACAACTGTGATTTTTCTCTCAGGCTTCACTGTGGCTCATTTAAACTTCAAGTTCCTAGGAGCTGAGCTCTCCTGCATTCGCTTTACTTTGGTGTGCTGTGAAAGTGCTCATCTTTAGCTCTCTATATGTAGAATTCTGACTACGGCAGAATGAAGTAATCTCTTCGTAGTTAACGCTAAACAAAATGATTCTGTTTAAACCTTAAAACAAAATAAATAGATGAGGCAAAAACCCTACCATATGGACATAATCTGGCAAAACATGTGACAAATATTGTTCTGGGGCAATTGAGAATAAATGTTATTTATGAGAAAATTATTAAAATTAATTAATTGCAACAATTTAAAAAAAGGTAGTATTTAAGAATGTAGATAAACCCAGCACATCATCTAAAAAAGAAAATGTTTCTCTTACTTTATTTTTCAGATTAAAATTACAGAGATTCCTCTTAGCTACATCATCACACACACAAAAATAAAAATTCAAGGTATGTTTCCAAGTCATAGAAACTGCTAAACAAAAGATAGATTTTTCTGGCATGGTATGGTTGTTTTATGCCATAACCTGCTTCTAATTTATCTCAGCTGTCTCAGGGAAGATCGTTGTAATTGAAAAGTGGTATTTTAGTAGCAAAGAGCTGGGGAAAAATGTATGTTTCTGTATCATGGAGGTGATTTGGGGAGTGTCTAAAGATATTATATAAGAGATCCTGAGTAAGCGTATATCCTAGTAAAAATGGACTTTGCACAGATCAGAGAGAAGGGAAATAAAAGTAAAAACGATCCGAGTTTAAGAGCAGAATAAGGTAACTACATGTATACCCACAAAAGAGGAAATAATGTCCAAATAAGGCAAATTAAATAAAATATAAACTCTGGCAAGTTAAATGTAAACCTTCAATGAAGCAAACCAAAGGAAATTCTGAAGAGCAACATATTAAAAGCATAAAAGCTAATAATAAAAAGATCTTCCAAAATACATCAGAAGAAATGATCAAAGCATAAAAGAAGCATCAAGGAAGGTAGACCACAAAAGCAAAATGAACTATTTATATCTGGGTTCACTAGAGAAGTGTCAGTGAGATTTTATTACTTGCAGATGAACTATCCTAAACTGAATCAGCGCTAGAACAAACTGATATACCAAACATTGCCAAATTTCTAAGAGCAGATGATACTTGTCTCCTAAGTTCCAGGGGAATACAATTAGGATGTTGTTAGAGAAATAGTTATTGAGCATATTCTACCGCTTAACTCAGCAAGAGGTGGAGGAGGCAAGAAATGCAGTTCCCCCTTTGGAAACCACAGGAGATACAATAAGCCCGTATGGCAAAACTGAAAGCAGCTATAATCAGTGACGGATTCAGTCAGCACTTAGGTAACAGTCACTAGGGTAAGAGTTGGTCTTAACACTCATAAAGATGGCAAGCCTTTCAAATTTATTAGAAGTTTCTGAAGGAAATTAGGGAAGAGGGATCAAGTGATATCCCTGTGCAAAGAAGGTCTTCCAACAATTTAATCCAAGTGCTTAGAAGAACCTAGGTTGTTGGGAGAAGGTCCTTCCACAGATTAACAATTCATCAAAAGCAGGAAACAGATAATAATATTGGTGAATTTTCACCATGGAAGAATTCTCCAGAGCATTTCAAAATGACTAGGCAGACTACCAGTAGATTTGGGTGATAATGTTTGCTGATGATGCCAAATTGCTAATACTAAGTTTCTTTTCAGTTCTTTTTCAGTTCTAAGGCCCATAACACTATTTCTGTATGGAAAAGAAGGCAAACTAACACAAACACAGAATACACAAAATGGGGGAGCACAGTGCTAACTGTTTTAACAGTGACAGCTATGACAGAGAGCTTGGAGTAAATGGTAGAGGAGCAGAGAGCCACAGAAACAAAACATGCCCAATATTAAGCTAGTGTAAATCCACAATGTGCCCAGCACCTGGAGTCTTGCATGCAGCTCTTACTTCATCTCAAAGAAACTACAAAAAGCACAGAGGGCAGCAAAAATCATCAAAGGCAAGAAATTATTTTCAGACCAGGAGGAATACGGAGTGTCGAGAAGTTCAAGCCTTTAAAACCAGAAATGGGGCAAAGATTATGAGTAAGAAAAGAGGTAGTTTTCTTTCTCACAATACAAGAGCTAGGGGGTCCCCAGTGATTTTATCGGTTAATAAGTAAAAGAAGCCAATGCCTGATGAGGCTGTGGAATTCACTACCCAAGTGACAGACGTGGATGCTGGCTCAAAAACATTTTGAAAATTTTATGCCTGTGTATGTATCCTCAAGGGTCTTACACAGGGTGGGTCAGATACAGCTATTGAGATCAATCAATGCCCCAGGGCAAGGCTGGCTCTCAAACTCTCCTGCTCTTCATTCTCTTCCTTATGCATCCACCACCAGGGGAGGAGAAGAAGGAGGGCAAGATAAGGGTGCAGGCTGACCTGAGAAAGCTGCTCGGCAGCTCCTGAGCCTGGATGTGACTGCAGGTCCTGTGGGGTACGTAGGTAGGTGCTGTGTGCTCAGCACAGCTGAGGCAGATATCCAAATAGCGAAATGCCAAGTGAAGCTTTATGAGTTGATAGACAAATAAGGCAAGTGACCCTAAATGGGTAGCTAGCTGTACCCAATGATCCAACCATGTGCTCTAGTATATAATATAATGCAATTTGACTGAAACTTCAACTGGTAGCTCTGTAACGCTAAGAGTAAAAATTACAGTTTGTTTTCATTTCCATTTGAGTAAAATCTATGCTCCCCTGAATCAGAGCCATAAAGTCAAATTCTGATAAATGTCATTTTCAAGATTTACTGTTTCCTGCAAAAATAGTAAGTGCAAGAGATCTCCCTCCACACCCTTTTCTTTTTCCATTTTAAGAAGAAACATACAGAAGTTCCAATGTATCAAGGACAGCAGTGTACTGAATATTTTCACAGCACGATTTCTGAAACAGATGTCTGGCCAAAGGAAAATTCTAATCAGCTAAATCTGTATCTCACATAGGGAATAAACAGTTATCAACACAGAAAAGTTCTGGTAGTTAGGAATGTTTTATAGGCCATGCCTGTTCCTTTAATTGCATCTCTATTTAAATCTGTGTTAGCATCATACATGTTTTCTTTCCTATCCACAAACTCCTTTTTCTATATCTGTACTCTTCCAAAGTCTATAATCAAGATTCAGTTGGACCTTAAAATGCAGAGTTATGCTTTGGTAAAATAAAACACAAAAAGCATAGCAGCTTTTCACGTTTTTCTTCTTTTACCCTGCCAGAGAAAATCAAGTAAAAAAATAATGGCACTGTCACTTGAAGAAAAGAAAGAAAAAGAGAAGAAAGAAATAAAAATACTTAATATGGGCCTTAGCCAGGAGCATTTTATCCATCAGTGGTAAATGAGTCAGATATGAGTTGGCCAGGAAAAGAGCTGCTTTGCCCAAAATCTGAATTTAAAGTGAGTCATCTCACTCCAACACCAATATATCCTCCAACATAACTGGCCAGAGTTTCCCGCAAAGAGACTCTTGCTGCTGCTCTCTTCATCTGGAGGCCTGACCATCCAGAGCTGAAGTCAAAAGGATCACTGCCATCGAATCACTGAAACAGGATTAGCGTCGCAGGCCAGAACTGTCAGCCTGGCTGACCGTGGTGGGAATTAAGAGGAAGCAAATTGACTCCTGGGGCAATGAAGGAACCCTTCAGACTGCGCCATCAGCCACAGTGTTTTCTGTTCTGATCCCACCCTACCTGTCACAAGCAACTCTCCCAAATGAACACTCCACGCAAAAGCTTGCAACAGGTCTTCAGAGGGTGACCCATCTGTAACAATAGGAGGAAGGGCACACCTTCTAAGAGGGTTTGAGACCCCCATGATTCCTCCCATCCACGCTGCCCTCTGCTTGCCATAGGAGTGGCTGGAGAAGGAGCACTGCATACATAGTCCTTTATTACAAAAACAATTAAAAAACATAAAAATGCAAAGCTGAATTCATCTCTGTGTTACTGCTGTTTGTGTTGGTATGTACCTATGAAATGGATGGTGTGCTTATGTGAAATGAAGTAAATTATACAGAACCCAAAGTGTGCAATGTCGCAGACTCACTCTCTGGACATTCCATGACAGATTTTCATTCACACTCAAAGTGCAGCCAGGTCTTCTCAGGTCTCCCCATAACTGAGGACCCTCAAAATACAACTTTTAGGGGGACCATTTTTGATTCCAGATTGTTCCTTACATTCATCAGGAAAAATGCAAAGAAAATGATACTCAGAAGCCTGAGAAAACCTAGCTATCAATTTTGGTCCGGTGGGACAGCATTTTTCTTGTCCTGTCACTCTCTGATGTCAGCTTGGCTTCATGTGACTTCTTTGAGGGTTATGAATGTGGAAACAGACTTCAGGACGCATGCGTGCGTAGGCTTTTCTTTGTGCTGCTGACAAATGTCTGCAGCACCACAGAAGATGTTCCAAACTAAGTAATTTTTCCACAAAACAATTCATCACAACGGATTCATCCCTACAAGAGTCCAGAACTGATGAAGTGTAATGAATCTGGCAGCCACATGAAATCCACTTGTGTACATTTCAGCACGTCCATTTTTTTCCCATGTTTCTCAGCTCTGCCCCGAAATTCATTGTTTTCAGAATGGGTGGAAACTGTCACAGGTTATCAGTTGGTAGGTAATAAGTACAATAATTAAGTGTAGTGTTAGTCAGAGGGTTATGTTGTTCAAATGGTGTAGGAGTAGCAGTTGCTCTCAATAGTTGTAGTTTTGAGTGGAGTCACATAACAAAATTTTTGGTTACTCTGAGCAATGTAAAAATACACAAAATTAACCATGCCCTTTTCAAGACAATTTATAGCTTTACTTTGTTTGACTGCATTATTTCCAATACTTTGACTAAAATTATTTCTATTTCAGAGCTATGCACACACAAGTAGGCATTTTTCTGTCCCTAGCTAGCAGAAGTGTCTTGTAACTGTCAGAAATTTATATGAAAAACTATATTATTCCCTAGCTGAACACTGATTAGCACAGTCACAAATCTAAAATACATCATCTTCATCATGGATTCTTCTCTAAGCTTTTATGAAGTTGTCTGCAATAATACTGGCATAAGAATAGCCAGAGCATATTAAACCATAATTACAATTGGAAAGGTAATTATGAAAATACTGTGAACTTTACTAGCTAGCTCTACTCCCTGTGTGTCCCTTTGAGCCATGCCTCTTAACTCATTGACAGATGAGTGTTCCCACTGTTGCGAGGGATGTTCACTCCCAAACATATCCACAGCTTTGAGAATTGCTCTATCCCCTGAGTGCCTATCAGTTCAGTTCTGATTAAAAGACCCAACACAGGAGGCAAGCACTGAAGCAAATAAGAAGCAGCCACAATGTAGGAGCCATGGATCTTTCTGGCTCCACTCCCACCACTGCTCTCCCTACCCACAGCTCCCTCCTTTCTCTGCTGTTGTTCCACAGCCTGGTGAACTGATGAGTCTCCTTATAAGGCTTTTTTTATCTTTTCTCCTCCTTCCCATCATTTGTGTATGATGGAACCCGAATGGTTCCACTACGTTTTTGTGTCTTTCTCTACCAGTGAAGACCAGGAATGTTTGTCCTTAAAACAAAAAAAATAGGAAACTCCAAAAACTTCTGCAGTGGCTTTTCTGATCATAGATGACACACTATTCAGTGGCTATTGTTTTTTTTTTCATGTGTAATTGGCAAAACACACAACAGCACTTACTGCATCATTTTCTTAATTTGGAAGTTGAAAGAAATCTTCATTAATGTAAAAAGCAGATGACAAGCTGGAAAAAACAGCATTCTCATTCTTTACTGGTGTACCTTCATCTTGGTACATGGAAAATGTTGGTCCTAATCCTGGTCAGGTTTGCTTTAAGTTTTATACTGGCACAGTTCCATTTCTTCCAGGGAAGTAAATTTTAATGCCTGTCTAATATAATTTAATAATGATTAATCCATCCTTATTAAATTTATCTGACTGTTAAACGCCTTCCTAGAAAATTAATACTAAAACAGATTTTAAAAGCTTCTAATGAGAAGAATACGGTTGATTACACTTGATCGTGTCTATTTTACCTCATATGGATATTGCACTTTTTATGCAGTAGCAAGCATTAGATATGGGAAGAAAACAAGGTTCTTGTACTAATCATCAACTTTAGTACAGAAATAGACATACCAACCCCCTCAAAAAGACCTGCTAGCATAGATTATCTCTGCCTCCAGTGGCTAAGTGAAAGAACTCAAATCCAGGGATGAAAAAGTCCAGGTGTCTCAATTAGCAGATAATTTTGAAGCAACTCTTAGTCTTCCTTTCTTCATTTCACTTGGGTGGAGAGAAAGCCTTGTTCTCTACAATAATTTCATGCACTTACCTGCTGCCTTCCTGAGGAATACACTGCTCAACATCCACTGAAAGAGAGGCCATAGCAGATACCGTTTCTGTTTCCTCCCTCTCTTGCTTCTGAGACTCAGCCAGAGCACAGTCCACTGGCACAGAGTATGGCTCCACTGACTTCCAGTACTTGCCTAAGGAAAACACACATAATAATTTATGGGAATTTTAGCTAGCATGGTGGTACAAGAACAGTAATCACTTAGTTCAACACTGAGTGATTATAATTTAAAATCACTGTGGTGTAAGCAGTGCAGTTGAAATTTCAGACTGCAGTGAAGAGGTCTATTTCTGAACCTAAGAATGCCAAGTTGGAAAGTGCCTTCATTCCAAGGTCTGTGTCACACCCTTCCCCAGAAGGTAATAAACTGGAGGAGTAGCACACAGACTAATGAACACAGAGTGTCAGGCAGGCTATTGGCTTTATCCACACAAGGTGATGGGAGTTCAGAGCAGGGTTAATAACTAGAAGCTCTGATACAGCACACAGTTGATGCAGAGGTAGCAAAATGTAGAAAAATGCACACTGTTGTACAAAGTGCTCACACAGCACTGTCTTGAAAAGGAAAGAAGTCAGAAATGCCAGCTCAGACTGGTGTTGCCAGAACAATCAGGTTTGTTAGTCCTGGATGTTCTTTCTCCTCCAACCTCAGGGCGTATACTAGAACAATAATTTATTTAAAACTTTCATATATGAACTGGCTGTTGCTGGAAAGCTGCCAGGTATCATAAGGAATAGAGCTTTCTGGTTTGCCATGTAAAAATACAGCAGTGGATTAAAAGCACGAGTATTTTCAGATTTCTGCCTGCAACAGAAGAAGCTCATCAAGCAATGCAAATAATAATGGCAGGTGACTCATCCTAAACATATAAAATGATCTGCTACTGCAGGGCTATTAAGAAACATGTTGATTATTGGTAACCACGTGAACAAGTAAGAATTTACATATATATTTCTTACAGTCCAGTAAAATACTGAGCACTCACTAATTGCCAGGTGGATGACACCTGGGAATTAAGAGCTTTGGGAAGTCTGGGAGCTCTGGACCAGAGCTTACTCAGTGTTTAGCAAGAAGCTTTCAGCAGCTGCTGCAGAGGTTGGATCAGGGTACTTATCTGGGAATTAGACTGAGGGTTTCAACAGCTGTGAAAGAGAGGGGATCAAGTAGGGGACCTTTCCAAGGACTAAAAGGAGGATTTTGGCAGCTGGGTAGCAGGCTGAGCTGAGGTGCTTATCCGGAGGGTAGCTGGAGGCTTTGACAGCTGGGAGGCGAGGCCAGCAGTGGTGCTGCCTGTGTTGCAGAAAGGCTGCTGAAAACCCCCTCTTTGGTAACACAGCTCTCAAGACAGTTTCAGGCTTTTGGAAAGATGAACTTTTCCCTCCAGTGAGAAAGCAGCTGTCAATAAAGCCTGAAAATGTCTTTATTCAAAAACATCCATGCAAGATGAAAGCCCAAGTCAATCTTCAAGAACAACCAGTGAGCATGGCCAGAGTGTTTCTTTGAACTCTAATAGTGTGCACGTTTGAGTAGTTAGCAGAATCTTTAAATAACGGGGACCTTCTGGGGATAAAATGTAAAGTGTATTAAGTATCCTACAAAGCTGAGATTAAGTGTTAGGAGGTTGGCTTTGCTCCAAAAACATGAAAGACAGAGCTAAAAAGTTATGTACATAACAGTATGCTCAATGATTGGAGCCTGGCAAATTTTATAAAAACAAGACAAAAATATTCTCTATTATTACTGTGCTCAGAGACCATATTCTCTATTCATTAAAAAATACCCTAAAAACAAACAAAAAAGTTATATGAGCATTCCACAATGTTCTCACAGATCCTATGTGCAAAAGTCAGTCTTTGCAATATACACCCAATTCAAACCCTATAATTTATGAGCTAAATGTTCACAGAGTGGGTGGGGTTTTTGTTGCAGAAACAGATGTGCAAGAAAATCAAATCTGTTGGCATGGGAATAATACCCCCTCTTGCCTATAAAAGAAATGAACCCATGTTCACTGCTGGAGTTTTCATGGGCTTTTATTCATAAAATAAAATATTAGTACCCAGCTACCACTGTGCTGCTCTCCTGCAGCAACAATAAAACAGCTTCAGTGAGGATTGCTACATCACAGTCGTTCATTCACACACAGGCTTGCACACCAGCTGCCCCCTGAATCCTGACTTTCTTGTAAGATTAAAACTCAGGGCCAAATCAAGCATATTAGCGGGCTCTCTGAGCCCATTTAACTGCCCTTCACTCCCAAGCTCTTGGTGATTTTTCGCATTTCCCTGCATTGAGAGCTGTGTTATGAGAGGTGCTTCAGCAATAGAGAGAGCAGAGTCAGGCCAGGAAGCAGGTGGCAGCCCATATCCTTCAGTGGAGGGTCCTGGAGAACGGAACTACATGGCGGGGGTGTTTGTGGTTTGTGGGGGGAAATGTTTAAGCAGTCCCCATCAGGGACAGCATCCAGGCAGCAGCAGGTACCTCATGCAAAGAGGGCTCTGTGAAGCAGGCGAAAAAGCAATGGTAAGTTTCTCTTTAAAATCAGAAAACTGTACTTTAAAAACACTTATTTTGATCCAGGACAACGTTTATCTGTTGTACACAAAACACATAGGCCTTGAATGCACATTCAGCCAAAAGATTTGCAGGCAAAGTGTTATGGGATGGAGAGGCAATCACAGCATGCAGCAAAGGAGCTTTGTTAGGAGGTATGCTGTGGATTGACAATTAAAAGAAGTCAAAAAGCATTGGCCTCAAACTGCACCCTTCTCTGAAAATACCCTTTCTACTGTGCTCTGCTGGAATGTGAAATTCTACCAGTGGCGTTACATTCATTGAGAAGAACTTGGTGGACCTCAGGGGAAAGAATGAAGCATACTGCTGGTTTCATTCATACAAAACTTGAGCAATCATGGACTGCAAGAAAAAAACAATGAAACCAAAGCAGTCTTCTAGGTATGCTTTGGCTTTCAGCATGAAAATGTGCTTAAGTCTTCCTCAAAGATTTGTGGGAGCAGTGACTATTACCAGGAAATAATAAAAGGGAATGTTTTTGTCACTGTTATGGACATGTGTAATTGCCTCTCATAGATAGATTTGGACATGCCGTACCATGGCTTGCTTGAAAAAAAATGTTTGGGGGTGGTATTCTGCTAGTGAGCAGGATTGTTTAGAAATAGCCTATTACATGGGTGTGGGAACTGCTAATTCCAAAAGTATTGCATTTCCAAAGGAGTTTTGGATCACTGTCATACAAAACATTTCTACAAATTCTATTCTAGTTAGAAAAAAATTCTCTAAGTATATTAGCATCAAGGTTTTGCAAAAAGCACAGAGGAAGGGCTTACTTGGTACAAAATATTGCCAATATTCATTACGAAAGTTGGATCACAGAAATACAAACCCAATATAGATGCAAGCAGTGATCCAAACAAATCAGACTTTCTCAGTGTCTCTTGAGGTGCTACTCAACAGTCTAATGCTCTCCAGCCTGCATAAGTCCCTAAAATATTGAACAGCTACTTGCTTCCCTTAGGTCTAAACAGTATGCATCACAAAGCTGCATTGAACTTCCTCAGGGCTCCTTTCTGTCATCCAAGCATAGTCTTTTTTAATACTTGTTTTTTTCTTTCCAGACAAAATGATGTATTACATAATTTGTTAGGTAGTAACTGCAAGAAAAGGCAGAACGTTGTCTAAATAACTCCAAACCCGGAGGAGCCCGACTTAGGTTTCAGAACAGCCAACTGGACTGCATGACTGTACCAGTTCAGCTGAAACCTAATTGTGGCAAATTTAAGTCATTCTGCAGAGCTCTGGACAATGTTTTCAGTTTTACACTACATATTTGTTCCTAAATCCATACATTTTCTCTCAACTGCCATCATTTGTGTGTATTCCTAGTTTTTCTTCTGTTTGTCTGTTTCTCAATTCACCATTTTTTAGTTTCAAATTAATTTTCCATTACATACATGTTTCATTTTAAACAGAATTGCATCTCCTTTCCTTGTGTCTGTTGTCTGTGTGTAACATTCTGCCCTTGTTATCATTTGCAAATCTGTTCTATCTTGCACAGCACATGAATCTCCTTAACTTGCTGACTCCTTCCAGATCATTAACAGATTATGAACAGGGAATTTTAACTCATGAGCTACTCAGCAAAGAGGACTTATTGGAATATATTATATACAGCTGTTTTAATTAGAGCATTTTCATATCTAGGTGTCTACTGGATATGCATTATGAGTTACATACCTGCAATGAATTTTCTTTGTCACTTTACAATCGAAATCAGATTGAGAAGTACTGCATGAACAGTGAATTGGGCATGGTGCCCCTTTTAAAAACTGCATTTATTTTATGTAGATGAATCCCAATAATTTGTGGTTCATTTCAAATGAAGGAAAACATTTGTCATTCATTTGTTATTCTTAAAGAGCCAGTAAACAGTAGATGTCAGGAAGCTCCCACTGCCTCAGTAAAATGGCAGAGAGGAGAAGATTAGAGAACTAAAGGGAAGTGTGCTCAGTTGGATTGAAGCAATTGATGGCAGAAAGTTCTTCAGTGAGCAAATGCCCTAAAGCATCTGGGTAATTAAGGGCTGGGGTCAGAGAACACAAGTGGAGCAATAATAAACCCTCTGTCTCAGAAACAATAAAATAATGTATTTTTTAGCACTGTTCCATGGATCAGTGCCCATTCTGAGCCTGTTAGCTTTGTCTCAAGCTGCTATGAATCTCAAAGTGAGTACCTTGCAAAGGGCTGTGAAACCAGAATCTGAACAAACTATCTGTTAGCGCTCTAATTTACCTGTCTGTTCCTGTCCCTCACTGACAAACATCTATTTAATCCATTCTGCTCTGGAATGAAAAGATTTGGGAATATTCAGGAATCAGAAATGTTTAAATAATTTTAATGGTTACTTTTTCAAGGCTAAATACATGGCAGAAACAAAGAGATGTTGAAGAAACAAAAATAAAAGCATAGATATATATAAAAATATTAGACACAGCATGCCAATTTAGACATAAAACATGTTCCCACTCTTTTCTCTGAAACAATAATGTCTAGGACATTAATTAATAATAAAAAAATAACCCCAAACCCACTAACCCACCAACTCAAACGGGGAAACATACTTTGAATTTCAGTGGTCTTTTTTAAAGAAGCTATTGCATTCATATTGGGGATTTGGTGCACAATATCTTCCGGGAGAGGCTCCAGCTGAAAGAATAGAATAGAATAATATAAATATTCAATAAGCCACAGGGACATAAAACAAACTGAAACAATCTAATCCTCAAGAAAAGCTCAGCCCAAGAACTGGTTAATATGTTGCTGGTATCAGTTCTAAATGTATAGTCATGATTTTGTTTTCTGTTTTCCAGCCATGTAATTGAATTCCAAGGGGCTTTTCGATTGGCTGCAAGACTAATCTATGGAGTCTCTGAAGCAGGTGCATGTCTGTGTATTATTCATTAAAAAAAATGTTAGTTATTTGTGTAATTTTTGTAGGTTCCTCACAAACCAAATTCCACTGCGTCTGTATACGCAGCTGGGCACTCCAAACAAAACCTTGCTGAAGCCACACTGGAACCAAAGTGTACACTCTATTATCTTTATTTCTCTGGTGTTATTACATCTAACCATCTTACACATTTTAAGGTTTGTGGGGGAAAACCATAAAACACAGCTGCTTTTACTAGCGTTACATTAATTTCAAATAAAGCAGTAAATAAAAAATGGTTATGCAGATCAGAAGTAAGAGTTCTCTACCTAAGTTTTTTATAGAATCAGCTGCATTTTAATTAGCTAGGTTTAATTGTATATTCTTTGAGTACAGCTGCATTAGCAGAAAAAAAGTGTTCAGTTACTGCACAGTTATTTTTTGCCCTGCAATGGATAAATATAAAAGGAAAACTGTATTTTGAAATTCACCCACATGTGCTTTTTTGTCCACCTTCCACACATTCTCTCCTAGGAAAAAAAGGGTAAAGATTTGCTTGGGCTAAAAGTTTCTCCTTGCACTGTAATTACTATATTCTCCTTGAACAATGCTGAGAGTCATGCAGCTCTTCTGCTTCCCCATGGAAGCTGTCACGGCTGGGTGTGCACGCATGCATCCTTAGGAGCAGCAACTGTGTCAAGGTGGACAAAAAAGAGCAATATCAATTCCAGTATCTCCTCTCTACAGCTAAGGAAGTTCAACCACCGTTGACAGGAGACATCTGTACTGCAGACAAAAGTCCTTTCTTAAGCATGTCTGGGTCTATTTTAAACTAGGTCAAGTGAAGCCCACCCAAGGAGCTTCCTCTGTGAAGTTAATAGTTCAGTAGCCATCACATACTGTCCTCCAGGTTGCTACTGCTGCATTGCTACTCACCAGCTAGATAAAATCAACTTTGATCCAAGCACACGTAGTGGGAAGCAACTGCAGTGTGGATACTCCCTTAGCGGTGCTATTTTAAGCAAGCTTAGCTACAAATCCCAGAACTTCTGGGATCCTGCCACTACAATCAGCAGTGAATGCCTGTCAGCGATAAAGACATTGCAAATATCACCAGTCTTTTGGAGTCTTGGTAACTAAAATGAATAGGGCTGTTCATGTCATTATTTCCTCAGAAGCCCATATGGGATTGCAGCTGGAAGATTGTCTCCTGGCTAGAAACAATAGCACTATGTTTTGTTTTCAAATAGCATAAATCACTCCATTCTGCACAGTGATCAAGTGTGCAGAGAAGTGCTGGTTGGACCTGACTGGGTCCCAGCTCTACTTGGTTACCAAAGAGGCCAAAGTGCAAAGAAGGGTTCTTCCTGTCTAGTATGAATCATGGATTAGAAAAAAGACAGAAATTACAATACAAATAATATTTCAGATACTTTTGCAATCCTTGAACCATATTTATTTTATCATCTTCACAGGTGACTCTACTTGGTAACTCTTTCAGGTGCCTGGGGGAAAATTGCGTATTTACAAGAATGCCAACCAACAGATAAAGCTTTACAGATTTTAGAACAATAATCCATATAATAATAATCCCTACCTTGAGTTATTTTAAAAAATAGCATTTCCTTTATCACTAGTAATTTTGTGTTTAAAGTAATCTATCATTTGGCCAGGGAAGAATACAAAACCTGATGTTCTGTTTGGTCATGCTGGGTGCAGGAAAACATAAAAGGAAGCAAACCATGACTAACAGAACTAAGGTTCTGTTTCATCAATTTCCTAATTCCTAAGGCTTTGATGACCAATTCACCTCCCTGAAATAGAACAAAACAGCTCCAGGCTATAGCAGTAGGAATAATAATAAAAGGTATGGATTTGCCAGACTGCAATATGTGAGAGCAGTCTTGGCTTTCCCTTTGAGTACCCCAAGATTCTTTATACAGACCTTTTGTACTAATTTTATGCAGACCCTTTGAACTAATTAAGATGGAAACAACCAATGTAGAGACAGTTAGAGGAGATTGTCTATTAAAAGGTGGATATTTTGTTGCCCTCCTTAAAGCTGGATTTTCGCAAGAGCCAAAACCGACGACGTTTGGTTTTCCCTAATATATCAAAACCACCTCTTTATTTCCCAGTATAGATTTTTTTAAAAAACAAGTAGGCCACATTTGAATATCTAGACATATCAGGTGAATATTTAGGTATGAAAGATGTGTTATTAGAAATCAGCATAAGCTGATGATTCCTTACAGAGAAATAGAAAAAGGACAAAACATCCAACATCTATCCCAATCATTACCCCATCTGTTAGCACCACTAACAGTTTTGCGGGTGATGTGAGTATAATGGTCATGTTTGTTCATTTTCTTAACTCTTTTTTCCTCAAAACTTTCATTTTATGTTCCAAGCTTGGCTGAGGCAGGCTCCTAAGCCTTTCTCTCTCCTCCCCCTTAAGTACAGCCCAACAGACCTCGGACTCTCTTTCATATCAGGGAAGGTCTATCAGGCTCCACAGGTAAGTTCATTACATCATATATCCTGCTCAGCCCAAAATGCAATACCATTCCAAAAACACTGCAGAAATTAAGCCAGTGGGTTATGGCAGCTATTTCTATACACTTTGAAATGAGACTGTCTGCATTCAAAAGGAGGATTCTGTTGGCAGTTTTCCAATGGTTGCATACAACTGTATAGACACAGAGGTGTCCCTGGAAAATATCAGCAGTTAGACCCAATACTGAACAAAAGAAATTACTCTACACCTCGCATATATGGAGCCATCACTTTCCCTCCTACACTTAGTGGCATTCAGATCATGAAGTCTATTGAATCTGGAGACTAACAGAAAAGAAGCTGAAAAGAACAGTGGAAATACAACATCAGGAAAGAAATCTTCCGGAGAAGAACAGCTCAAGTTTGCAGAAATAACCAAACCACTGGAGAGACAGTTTGGACCAGACACAAAGGGTCACATTTTCAAAGCTTTTACATGGCTGAATTGATCTTTTGTGTCCAAAGTAGAAGATGAAAGTAGAAACTGTGTCCACTAATCATTTTCTAAGTAGGAAAAACAATGTAAATGGGCAAAAAATCACTTGGTATGCCAAAATCTGCCAGAGGCATTTCAACAAATGTTTGAAGAAGGAATTAACGATGGAAATTTCATGTGCCCAGAAAGAGATCTGAATTGATCCTTGGGAACGTGGAGAGAATCTGAAACTACAGCAGTCTGTATTGAGCTGAAAATTCTTGCAATATCTGTGTTGTCTTTAGCAGTGTCATGTTTTAAAGTACCAAGATTAGCTTCAGTGAAGAATGTTGCAGAGTGCAGTGAAAGATTACTGACAAGTGAGGCAAGTGTAAGCATGAGGTAAGGAGCACGGAGTCTGCCAGAAGCAGAGGAAGGAGAGGAGGCAGGCAGGCTCCTCAGGGATACCAGGGTTGCAGGGGGAAGAATCACGACCCTTCTTTCTTGGTTACACTGGGTAAAAAATCTATCAGCATGAAGACTGAGCTTTGTTGCTCTTAATGTTGCCTATAATTACAGAAGACTAAGTTCAAAGATCTCACAGGTCCTATTATGTGTTCTTACATTAGCAGTCTTCTCAGAGTTTCTGCACTCTCTGTTTACACATAAACACTTCAAGCAGGTATTTTTAGGTTTGACAGTTACAATGCAGTAAATAAACAAATCAGATTTAAGCAGGGAGTAAATTCAAAGACACAAGGGGTCAAGAGCACCTGCCAGTCCCTGAAAACCAAGTGATGCCTTGGAATTATGTAACTTTGGAATCAGAATATTCTGTTTCTTTGGCCAAACCGCTTCCTCACTGGCACTGACCACCTTGGGAACTTTGATGTCATCATGTTGACCTCTGGCACACACATTGCTCCAGTTTCCTATCCCATCTAAATCTCCATTTCTAGACTCTGGGTTTATACAAGCAGCAGTTGGCAGGTGGTTTAGACTTGGTGTTAATTATTTTCTAGTATTAGACTCAGATTAACAATGAGGATATGAGATTGAGAGCAAGTTTACCATGCAATTTAAAATTGATCTCAGCCATATTCACTTCCATGAATATTTCCATTTTGGAGAGAGAAATGCTTACCTGTTCTGGTAAATAACCCCTTTTAACGCAGTCCAGGCCCTCTTGGCAGGGCTCACTGCCTAGCTGGCAAGCAGCCCCAGATTCACACTGAATTCCACAAAGGAGAAAATGTCAACTTTTCATCATCAGCAGGAAAGCTGCAGAGTACAAGCTTTCCACTTAAATTACCATCCCCTCCTAAATGCCAGCTCAACAGATTGCAAGAAAGAAGCACATACTTCACACTCTGCAAGAAAATTGTCCGGTGTAAGTTTTCAAGCATGCTTGGGAGCCAACCAATCACAATGTTTTGTCAAATTCTGCTTCAGACTGGAATTCAAGCCAGAAGAATATTTACTAGAAGATGTTAAATTTAGTCACTTAAAAATGTTTTTACACTTGGGGCCAAATTCAGCCTTGGCCGCCACAGTCAATGAGAGCAGACGTGCATCCTCTCTGCGCCTTTGTTGCAAGGTCCTGCTGGGCAGAGACACTGTGGACTGCACTCCCCTGCTTCCTCTGTGCAAAGAAGAGCATGACCCCATCTGTGACTGATTATCACTTGTTACAGACCACAGAAAACTGCTGTGCCACGGGGGGCTAAGAGACACTGCCCAAACATGTAGATAGAGCAGAGGGACCATGATGTTAGACTGACATCTATGTCATGGAAATATCACGTGGCTGTTTTAAAAGGGATGGGATGAAGAAAGAGCTAAATCCCTAGGTTTTGACTCAGAGAGTTGAAGAAATCCTTCCTTACTCTCTCTGGCTGCAGAAGAACCCCATCTTAACCCTGCGTTTAGACAAACGCAGTTCCGTTGGAAGTAAAAGGTAGGGTTTAGTATACTGAACTCAAGGAAAGCCCATGCCCAAGGACTTTTTAAATCCAAGTCGTGCCTCTTCAAAAATAACATGGAAGAGAGAAAGCAGAACCTACCCTTACATGTCTAGAGCAGCACTGCTCACCACCACCTGGACACAAAAGTCATAGCAGAGTTCTTTATACCACCAAATCTAGGAGGGGCAAAATAGTGTGGAATTTCCATGCTCCATGATGAAGATTTTGGGGGACAATCCAATATTCAACCAAATTTTCAGAGACTTCTTGGAATAAAACATAAATCTTAACATTTAATAGTTTTCCTAATAGAAGTAACATATATATGTATATATGCTTTAAAAATGAGTATTTAAAACTATATAACCAATGCGTGAAAAACTGTAGAATCATTTAAAGAGTGTCACAATAAGTGAAAGAATTTAATTTTCAGCACATATATCATAATCTCAGAAAGGCTTATGCTTAAAAGCAATGATTCTTTTGGAATTATATGAATCCATCTTTTCCTTTGTTTTGCCAGATGCTGTTTTAATGGACAAGTTCTCAAATCATGTTGAGAAAATTCAGGGATATTTTAAGGCAACTGATGGTCATCTTGACTTTTCACCTTCCAGAAGGTTTTCCATGTTTACGTTTTGGATTTCAAGGGAACCCAGCTGCTTAATCTTTTCTCACCCCTTAGGAAGATTTCCTTCCAAGGAGATAACCTACAGTGCTTCTAATTAGGTCTGCAAATGGTCAAATGGATTTTTCTCAAAGTGACATGGAAACTTTCTGCTTGTAAACAGAAGCATGGAGAGGAAAACCTAAGATATCAAAATATTTTAAAAGTAATTTTATATGTAAACTTTCTATTTAATGATTGATCTCTATAAAAATTATCCTTAATTCTGTAATTTCCTTTTTAGTTTTCTCATTATTTAAGGAGGTATTCACAGAACCAAATCAGAGGGAGTAATTTCAGATACTATAGGGTGTCTTGCCTTCTTTCCAGCTGCTGTCAGAAAGGATGTAGATCTCCTCTAAATTTTACTTTAGTTATACCAGTCCTTCCATGCTCAAATTATTTAAAGAAGATTAATTTGGTAGATTATTCTTTTCCTAGTGTCTTCACTAACTTTTTTTTAAGAGAAGATTGAGAAGTTATCTTACTAAACAAATCACTAAGCAATAAGCCACATATACATTAAAATGAAATATATTTATTTTGGATGTCAACCTCTTTACCTTCTTGATTCTCTGAGAGAAATTTAAAATAGAGGGCATTTTGCACTTGTAAATTTGATGTTACCTCTTAGGTAACGTATCAGGCCAGCACTCCATGAAAGTTAAAAGTTGTGGCTAGTTTTAGAATTTTTTTTAAAGTGTTATTCTGTTGGTAATAGAACACATAAAGCAGTGAATTCCTGTACTGAAAAGTCCTGGCCAAAAACAACAAAAGAAAAGAAAAAGTTTTCAAAAAGCTCTGCAAAATGTTTATGAATTCTAATCCTCAGCACATGAATAAATACATCTGACAAACTGCAAGGTACCTCACAAAGGCCTTTCCCAGCCTTTCTAATTTGAGTTCAATTACATGTGTAGTGTTTAGAACTGAAGTTAATCTTGCCAATGTTTTAAACTAGGGGTGGACCATATACCATTATTTGTAAAAGTGAAAGGCAGATAATAAGTTATAATTATCCTATTAATCACCTGTAAAGAATTGCATTTAGGGAAGAATCCATCCTCAAATTGCAGTAATTGGTTGTTTAAAGAAAAAAAAATTTCCATCCTTGGCAGAACACGCTTGGAGGTTGCTATGCAAGTTCCTGAATAGTATGCTGAAATCAGGCAGTGTAAATGCTGTGGGTCATGTGGTGCTTATTGCCATAAATCTATTTCTAACTCCTAACTAGGTATCAGACTTTCTCATTAGTGTCTGCTCCTTGGCAACACCTTTACTTATTCTTTTAAGCCAATGTCGGTTTCTTGTGGTACTCTTGGTAGCAACATCCTCTCTGGAGTACTTTTCCCTTCTTCACAGCCATAGCACATTTTGTCTTTGAAATTCTGCTGCACCAAACCATTTAATGCATGTCCCAAAAGACAATGTTGTGAGTAAAAGGACATGAGAATAATGCTTATTTCCTGAGATGTTTCAAGTTATTAAGGACCATGTCCTTTACAAACGAATTAAAAATTACTGTGTGGGGTTTTGGTATTCATTCTCAGTGAACTTTTGTCTCTCACGAAGTTTACTTTGCTATATTTTGCAAACAGACTCACAGTTTATCTAATTTTCTGGTCTCTAATTACTCTAAAATAAAATGGAAGAAAATCTTAATTCCAGTACCCTTATCTCAATTCATTTTTCTTACAATCGGTATTTTTTCTTGGATAATGTCAGTGATAGCAGAAATAGTAGTTGGGTATGACACAGTGATAAAACAAAATAAGGCTGTTTCCATAAATGGGCAGCACCACCAAATGGTCATAACTGGATAGAGGGACACAGGCACCTACAGAGAGGAGGACACATCACATCATCAGCATAGTACCATTCACATTAGTCCCTCAAGGATGCAAATTTAAGGGAATAGGTTTAGAAATGCTATGAAAAGCCACTGATGCTGTAAGTTACTATCACAGGGAAGATGACAAGAGAAATATCAATGAGAGAGCCCTGGTATTGCAGCTAATCAGGATGGCAATAATGCACTCACTAAGATTATCAAATGCCTCAAGCTGGGTTACTTAATCTATATTTCAATACCTAAATAAAAGGACTAACCTTAAGCTGAGTTGCTTTTTTAGTAGCATTTACCACCACACTGGAAAACTTTCCTTATGGAGTTTGTCAAAGATGACAGTAGATAAAACCTGCTGAAACCTTTATTTTTTCTTCTGGTGTCTGCTTTACATTTCTGAGAATATTTTTGGAAAAGCTAACACTTTATTCATTGTACATATAATGTAAAAAATAATAAGCATTGTTGATGTGTCATAAAGATGAAAAGCAAAGGTTTAAAAGAACGCTTAGAAAATTCTTCTACCCAACATCCATCAGAAGACCGTGTTCCTTGACCTCATCCACATAGGTATGAAGCCTTGAAGTGGAAGGGAACTGGCAGACTAGCTTGCAATTTGGCACTAATACATTTGATTGGAGAGATTATATAGCTATTAACACTTCCCTTGAGGGGGAAGAAAAGTAGCGCACTGCACTTTATAACAAGATCTTGCAAAATTCACAATTTATGGTAAAGGCTTTTGTCCCTTCATAAATTATTTTGGCTTCACCTTCAGAATTTTTTTTCCTTCTCAATGTATTTATAGAATAAAAGATATTTTCTGGTGGCCCGCAGAAAATTTTTCTCTAATTTGAATCCTTATCTTGAATTTGTGTACATAAATAGCACATACTCATATTTACTTAGTCTTATAGTCTACTCTCAAAAGTTGCTAACATATACAGTGTTTGATAACTCTTGGAAATTCCATTTCAACTACATAAAGATCAACCTGAATCTTCATTTATAAGTTAACTTTTTTATGAAATCTTGAACACATTTCTATTAATGTTTCAAAAGTAAGTGTCAATATACTGCAAAAAATGTGTCTGTGCAATATCGAGTTTCTGAGATTACCAGTTACCTTGAAAAAGCCATTTTTTTTCTATAACTGATGGCTAAAAGGTCCATTTCTAATAGATGATATGCACAACAACTACCAGTGATGCCAAGTCTAGTATTCAGCATGTCACTAAAAGCAATTTGGAGGTTTTAAATATTACTCAGAACTGGGAATAATTTAGGCATACACTAAAGGATTTGTACAATCACCTAATCTAGAGGTACTTATGCAAACCAGCCCATTTAAGGAGTGTTCATTTCTAAGACATATTCAAATTCCATGGGTTTTGTACCAAATCATAAAAGGACTGACACCATTGTTACTAAAAGAATATCAAAGATATCAAAGCGGCTACAGCAAACTTCAATCATTCTCTCCACCTACTATGACTTATGCTTTACCTCATTTCCTAGAAGGGCATTTATACAGGCTTCAGAGGCGTCACAGATGGCAGTAAGGTCATGTCCTCCCTCCAGCGCCAGCACCACACGGCCATCCGCCAGCTTCAGCAACTGCTTGGTCAGGTGGCCAAAACCTGGTTTCCAATACAGGAGTGCAAATAATTAAAGCAGAACAGATATTGAAGGCATGTTTCACATCTGCTGTGTGAGAATGTAGAAAGCTCTGGAATACTGTGCAAGGAGCATAGGATATACTTAGTCCAGTATCCTGTTTCTGACCATGGCCCACACCAGATGCTTTGGAGTTAGTATACAGAATTTTGTATGAGGCACACATGAGATAATGTCCCTCATTAATGCTGATCCCTCATTGCTAGAGAGTAATTGAAACATGAGGATGTCTCTCTTCTTACATTTTTTAGCCATTATCACCCTGTATTCTCTTCCTATTTGCATTATCAGTGTGACATATACCCATGTTATTTAGAGACGTCTGACATAACCCTGGTCACTTATGGCATTGATATGACAAATAATATTTGTAGTTTAACTACAGTGCTATAATTAAAAATAATTGTGCTTTTCAAATGGAATTATAAAGGGGGGTTTTATTTAAAAATTGTTTCTTCCTTTGTATTTGAGGTTTGAGAATAATATAAAACCGTGGACTGAAAGATAGCGGAAACATATGTTACCTCTTAGCTCCATCTTGAAGTGTTTTTGGAAGCTGCTCTAACAACTTTAATTCAGGGTTTTGGCATAAGTTGAAAATGTCTAGAACTTTGTAGCTATCTCTACCAGTCTTGCTCACTCCTGACTCCAGTGTTCTAAGAAACTCTGCACCATAGCCAAAAATGATGGTACTTCATTTTCTGTGGTGGCCTATAACTACACAAACATTACCAAAAAGTTTTCATCTGTGATTCAAGTAAAATTAATTTACTGCATTTTTAATGACAAGAAAAATTGCATGAAATATGTCAATTTGGAGTGAAGATTTTTGAAAGAATTTTTGTGGTAGTTTCCTAGGAAAACTATTGTTTTTCTTTAATCTCTTTTAAGTAGGAAATGATAAATAAAGATTTGAAACTATTCACGTTAAATAAACATCACATCTTGTTCTTAACTTTTCCACTTGGTCTGTATTAGTTGCTCCATTGATGGTCATCATTACTCATTCCAGTGCATTTCATATCCTTAAATAAAGCATTAGAAGGTGGATAAACCCTGGAGTTTTATAAAGACAGGAAAATCATCTTTTTACTATGGTCCAGTGAAGAAGACCACCAAAAATTAAAACTGTGAAAATTACAAGCATATTTTACAGAGAAATCTTCCAATCTCATATTTAGTTCTCTTTTCATCTTAGAATATAAAATGGACATCTTTGTTAAGCACATGTCCCACTGCTTTTAGAATAGGGATTTTTATGATACCAGATCTGGATTAGTTGTGCACACAAAAAAACCCCGAAATGACAAAACTCCTCTACTTGCACTTAACCTATAGATGATCACAGAAACACTTGAGGTGAAACACTGTTTCCTTGAGCCACTGCCCAATCTTCTGTACCCTAAAAGTACTGAAGTTTTGATTCTAGCCAATTACCTTGTGGTTCAAATTACGTAAAGGGCTGAGTAACAAATAAAACCTTAAACTCTCATTTAAACTCAACATTTCCTCATGAAAAAAACCAACAACCCAAAACCCCCCCCACCCAGTCCTCCCTACAAAAGACCAAATTTAGACAGGATAATAAAAGTGAAGGAAGGAGTGGAATGAGGATAACCTTTGATCTTTATTCAATTTCTGCTTTCTTTTACCTACAGAATTTAGTTCTGTGTGCATGTTACACATGAGATCTTTGGGTTCATAAGACGAAAGTGCCAACAGTATAAAGTGAGTAAAAGATAAAACATTTAAAGGAAATGAAGAAGAATGAACAGGCACAGGCTCCCCACATCTATAATTTGCCCTTTGAGCCTGTGAGGAATCCAACAGCACTTTTAAGATGACATTACCCTTTGTATTATACAGATTCTGTGAAGGGAAAGCTCTACCATGTTTTCCCTGCACATTTTGAAAACCTTATATGACTGCAAATATTGCTGCTTCCACATTGTAATCTTCTGAAGTTTGTATAGCATTTGCTATGCCTTTTCTTCTTTTAGACAACCATACGTATTATAACCTATAGACATTGTTACTATATTAGCTTGTCTGCTTGGTTTCCTAATGATTTTCCTAGTATCAATGCTATAATAATCACCCCTGACTGAATCAGAATGCAATGAACAATACAGAAAGCATCTTTCTGAACAGAGATCACAAGACAAACTGTTTCCAACCCAAATTAACATGATGGGGCTTTTCTTTAGTATAATTACCCTGAAAAAGTAAAGGTAACTTTCTAGAAAGTGAAGAAATAACTTTAGCTAACAGTACCAACATCGCCAGTGACTGAACGAGCTATGGAAATTCTTAACAAAGAAACTTGGATCCCATGTCACTACAGCAACCTAGGAAAGATGTTAGCTTCCTCAAGGAAATCCCCTGGAGTGCAGAAGTAAGAAAATTGAAATAAAGGAATCCCAGTCAAGTAATAGTTTTAAGATGGGCTGTAGCTCATGCCAAATAATTAAAGAAAACAAGAACAAAATAGTAACAAGCACCATTAAAAGCATTCATCATCTCCCTTGATATAAGGAGATCAAGCACTGGCCAACTTAAGGTGAGAAAAGAGTCAGACAAGCACTTTGAATCCTAGATCTTCCAACTCACATGAATATCTAGAAACCAGCAGCAGTTCTTGATCCTTCTACTGTACCTGCTGAAATCTTCTTGTAAATGTGCTCAGTGATTTTGCATTTCAGAAAAATGCATTGCTTTTTAAAATTAGGCTTGTGCATCATGCCAGGAAATTGTGAGAATGGTTTTGCACCAACTATTATGTTCATAATTTCTGTAATTTAAACATTAAAAGCACTTGCTTCACCAACAGATCCGACATTTGGATATCCTGGGTAGAACTTGCAAAAGCACTTGATATTCATTTGCTATGATCCTGTTAAATATTATGATTAACCTTTGGTTTCCATAAGAAACAAAACACTAATAAGTAATTCTGAAATTCCTACTCACCGAGTATTTTATATTTTCTTCCCCAAAATATCTGTGGGTGCACAATTGTACATCCAAGCAAAGAAGACTAGATTAAGACTGTATTATAAACCATGTTATGCATTGGAGAGATAACCTGTATATGAGCTGTTATTTTCCACCCTTGGAAGTAAAAATATAATGTGTACACAAAAACATAATGTGTAATTTTTAGTTATACCTTTCCCCCTCCTTCAGTACTATTATTGGAGGAGATACAATACTCAGACTTTTGTAAGAAAATAGTCTAGTGTGGGAAGGCAGAAAGGGAGACAATTACTATTGTATTATATTAATGAGCAAGCTATCAGGCTGTTATTGAAGGACACAGTGTGTTGATCATTTGAATTTTCATCTAAGCAAGTAATTCCACCATCTTTTAGTGGACTGATGCCCCAGTAAGGACCCTGGGGGCTTTTTCTGTTTGTAACAGATAAGCTCCACCCACACTCTGTGTAGTTCTGCTAAGCAGCAAGAAATGGCAAGGGTGAGGCTCCTGAAGCCTCATTTGGCCAAAGTCACTGGAACAACAATACTTTACCTGGACTTACTGAAAATAATAATTAAAAAAAAATATAAAAACCCTATAAAAAGACAATCCAGAGGTATCCTTACTCTGATAACCTGAAATGGATAGCGGCAAATGGAAGGCACGTAAAACACCTCTTATTCAGCTCGGCTCCCCTCCAACAGGCTCATTACACAACTGTGTGTTGTGTTACGTGTGGTTGAAGTAAAGATAACAAGTCAGGGCTTGTATGTACAGCCTCCCATTTTGCAAAGGAAGCATTTGAGAATGAAGACAACTTGTGAACGTTATTCTTCCCACATCCTTTCCTCAGCAGAAAGGGAAAGGAACCATATGGATGGGGTGCACTCCCAGCCAGCACCGCGGCACTCCTTGTTTGCATAAACAGTCATATATGCAACTCAATTTGCTTGCCAGCAAATGTGCAAACACCCAGTTAGTGGGGAATAAACCTGCTTCATCAGAAGAGAGACTCCTTCCCTCTCCCCCCCTGCGCATAAGGAGAGCAGATGTCTCCTTGTGCAGTAATTTTTGGGTGACGGCAGGCTGAGCAAAGCCGTGGTGCTGGCCCCTGCTCATTGGAGATAGCTGGTGAAGGAACAAGGACACGTCAACAACCGAAAGCTTTAGAGTTATGGAGAAAGTTTTCTCAGCCTCAGCAACAGGGCCCCAACAGCTCTTTTGGCTTCAGTGTCTTAAAAGCTACAACCCAACCCTAAATTACAGGCAGAGTTCTGGTGAGCTCCTCTGGATACTCGGAGCAGCCTGGAGAGAAATACATGCAAAACACAAAACCTCCACAGTCTCTGTCCTGGACCTCCAAGCATGTATTTAACTATTATTTACCACTTAATCATGTTATTACTCTCTAATTTACTTGAGAATGTGTTTTCCTCTCATTAAAACTGTTGCGATGGTCGCTGCCAAAATTCTACCCACCAGTGTTCTGTGCTCCTTCCCTGTGGTTCCTTCGTGACTATTTGATTAATTTTCATTGATATTCATCCAACAATAGCATCTAAAATTAACTGGGTCAGTTTTTACATAACTTCCTGAGTCACCAGGCTACGTGTCCTAAATAAATATGTCCATACAGGAGTCAAATGATAATTTACCCTTCCAGCACTAGCAGGAGCTGGGACATTTTGGAAAGCTTGTGTTCTGTGATAAGAGGACACATTTTATTCTCAGCTCTTAATTCAGGACCTTTTGTTCAATCAAAACTTCATTTGGATGAAGTCAGAGACTTGACTCAGTTGGCAGGACGTGGCCTTGAGTGAGGGGGAAAAGGAGATTTTAACGCCAAATACATTCTCATGAAAAACATTTTCCAAATGGCTGAAATTACAAATGTTAGCGTTGAGGTACCTGAATTTAAATGGTACATTTGGCCTCCAGGCATTAGCTGCTGATTTCTTGCTTTTAATACAGGAGAACAAAGCTCAGTAACACTTCAAATTACATATCTCAAGCAGGCATTTAATTTAGATTAAATTAGACAGTAATTGTATGTTAAATAAATACCGATAGTCTCAGGAACACATTTTTATGGATTAACAATTTATGTAATAGATGTTTTTATTACATGCCTTTTAGGTCCACAGTAATATGTTTTTCATAATTAGCTGCTCTTTAGCTGCCATGCTGAACATAACTTATTAAATCTCTATTAATATATATTCAAGGATATATAGGATATATCTTTGAAAGTCAAATAATGCAAACTTGTCTCACTATAGGAAGAGGACACCTTGACAATGCTCAGTAAGATGGTCTCAGTATTTTAAACTCACTTGAGATATGGATGCACCCAAGTGTGTCATACAGTACATAGCATTTGCTTTGTCCTTCAGGAAGGAGGAACTTGTACACCTTCACCACACAAGGCAGCACAGACCACCGGACAAAATGCTCCTCAGAGAAAACATACGGAGGAAGAAGATTCCCCCAAACACTTCTCCTAGTTAATTCATGCCAAAAATAAAAGGAAGTGGGGTTTTTTGTAACTCACATTATCAAGAAGTAGGGATTCTGCACCCTCCAGGAAAGGTCACAGTAATGTATAAAATAATGATGAAGATTTTAGAACTGCTACAGTGCTCTTATGTGGACTCAGAGGGAAAATATTCAACCACAGATTTCAGCTGCCAAAGTCAAAGGAAGAAACTTTGGATATTCCTAAAACTGGCTGGATGTTTTTAGCCCTGTTCTTACTAGCTCTTTGCTCTGTGCCTTCCTTTCTTCTCTCTTTCCTTCATCTCCCCGCCTTCTTATAGCGGGCCCAAGTAATAATTTCTTCCCTTTCCTGCTATCCTTCCTTTCTTTTTTAATTTTGTTTTCTATTTAGAAAAGCCTCTACTAAGTGAAGCCAGACAGGATGCAAGATGATCTGTGCAACAGAGATCTTCACTGGTTATTTTTCAAGAACGAGCGGTTCTATATCAGAAAGTAGAAGCCAGAAGAGAAGAGCTGTAGGACTTCAAATGGCAAGGTGGTATTTCAGAAACTTGTATTCAGATCTCTCTGAAAAAGGCTGCTGCTTCGTCTATGAGGTGAGGGGATTCTCCATGGAGTTTGGAGAGCTTTTTCTTTTTTTTCTCTTCCTGGAAACTAGAAACCCTCTAAAAGGATTCTATAGAGATAGACTAATCAGACTAATAATTATCTGTGAAAATCTGTTCCACATACTGTGAAATCTGCCAAGCTGATAGAGCATGTGGTATCACTGTTATCATAATAACTTCTTCCAAATCTGATCAAGTTGCCTGATTTAAGCTGATATACAATACATGCATCCGATGTTACAAGTTACAGATGATTATATCTCCAAATCTGAGTCTAGACTCAGTAAGGGGTTGGCTAAAAAACAAGACATCTGATAAAAAAATAATTCAAAGTATGAGGAATTTGTTTCTAATCCACTCTGGAATGAAAATCAGATACTACTATTGACTATCCAAATAAATCAGTAAGCTTGATTAAGTTTGGAGAAGTTTATTATAATGCTACTGCCTATAAAATCAACTTGACACATTTTTAAAATATGTGGAGCAAGGTTTCTGGTGTTGTACATGAATAGCTGAAATGAGGGCCCTGAGTTATAACTGCAGACAATCTGATGGGAAGATCTAGCCTTATTTCTTTTTCTAAGTGATGAAAAGCCAAGTCAGTTAATGTTGAATTGACCCAGGAGACTAACACAAAGGATCTGAAGCTATGAACTCAGAAGCTAAGAACTGATTGCCATTTTCTGAAGATGGTCTACAATATTCTGCCAAGAAAATCAACATGGACTAAAGGATCTTTCCAACTCATACGGTTTCTCAGAGCATACTAATTAAGTCTCTCACTTTATTTTCAGTCATTTACTGACCCTGCCACATCAACATATCAGATTAAATTAAGAGCTAGTTCCTTAGCCAGTGTTAATCAGCATATACCATTATCTAAAGACCTAGCCTCCAGATGTGGACCATTCATCATTCCAAGACTAGCAACATGCATACAATAAGCATATCAGGGATACATTCTTGTAGGTGGATAGACTTGAAGTAAACACTCTATTTCCTGACCAATTTGGCAACAAGTTTCCTGGTGAACTCAGTATCAGAGGTCTAGTGCCCCTCAGGATTTGGATCACATTGTTTAATAAACATAATTTTATAAAATCAGAAGGGAATAAGGCAGTGCCTTTCTAAGGGATTACTGTACATCTCATATAGTTATTCACTTTCCCTCTGGCCTTGTGCCCGTTAACCCCACCTGACATATGCTATAATCACCCAGAAATGCACTGCCTGTCACCACTTATTGAAAAGGTAATGTGTAAAACTCACTAAAGGAAATGGCATTGAAACTAGGTTTGGGGTCTGACTCCTTATAGTCTTCTGTTTAATTGCAATTTCCAAGTAAAATACATTGAGCAACTTTCTATTACGCTGCTCTATTACAAAAACATGTAAGAATTAAGCATGTGATTTCAACCCAGACAACAGCCCTTTTGTACCTTTTCATACTATTTAAAGGACACACAAATGCCTGGAAATGGTGGAATTGTAAAAGCAACTGTAGCTACCATTTGAATGACATAGGTGACTCTGTCCAGCCTTCTACATAAATAGAGAAGTTATGTCAGAACCTTGTCAGTCATGTTATTACACAGCAGAGTTTGGAGGAGCCTTAACCTGCTGGGAGCACAAGAAAAGGTGGCAGGGAGCTGCATGGGCCTCAGGTGAAGGCAGGACTGATGCCACTTTGTTCTCATGCACAACAGGTGGAAATGTGTAGAAGACATTTTTATTTTGTTTTCACAGAAATTCTACCACATCACCCCTGCCCTCCCCCCAGTCTCCTAAGAAATACATATGAGAATAAAATATTTTCTTAGAATATTGAATATCTCATCCCTGCCTTTCCAGTCTTCCAGCATACAGTTATCTGAAGGAGTCTTTCTGTGAGATTCTGCAGCTGAGTGGTGACCCACCAATTACTGCTTGAAAACTAGCGCTTCAGAAGCCTTATAGAGTTCTTTAATCAGTGGTTTTGTACTTTTTCTTAGAGAAAGTTAAAACATTTACCATAAGGCCTGCATGAAAAATGCCTTCAGGTGGCTGAGCAGTCAAGGAGCACTACTTTCTGGATCTTCTAAGAGTGAGGAGCAGAATCACTTCTAATTCTGCAGGATCCATATATAAGCAAATTATCACTATCTCTGCTGTTACCATAGCATGTCAGCAGTATTAAGGGAAGCTGGAAAATCTAAAATAATTGGTAAGCTTCACTGAACAATAGAAACATCAAGACAAACAATGGTATTTCTGTGCTACGCTCAGACCTAAATCCAGCTAACTAATG
This sequence comes from Origma solitaria, assembly GCA_013397895.1. Taxonomy (NCBI): domain Eukaryota; kingdom Metazoa; phylum Chordata; class Aves; order Passeriformes; family Acanthizidae; genus Origma; species Origma solitaria. Next base: position 947,611 of record VZRL01005547.1, on the reverse strand, counting down.
TCAAGGTAATGTGAGGACTCCAGATGTTGTTGCAGCTGCAACAGTCATCTTAGTCATTCTCCTTAAAAGTGGGAAGTTCACAACAGGGCAATACCCATTCATTCCACATTGAGATACTTTCTTGAGCAGCAACAGTAATTTCTTCTTCAAGGGAAAATAGTACATCAGTTTTTTTAGCTGGAGACACTGAGAATCTACTACCAGAATAGCTGCTGTTTCTCCCTCCAGAATTTTAACAGCTAGAAGTAAAATAACCTGCTGCAGTGACTCAAAGCTCTCTACTGGCTCTAGAGTCTTAGCAAATTAGGTATACCAAATTGCAACACCAGGATTGCATTTTTTCTTCCCTCTGATGAAAGCTGAAGAGCCACAATAGCTGAAAGTTTGGGCAAAAATTATTCAAACTTCATAGCAAAGCCACTTAGAAACCCCAGAAAAGAAAGGTGTTCAATTGTCTCACTACAAATAAATAGAGATCAACAGGGAAAAATATGAAATACAGAACAGTTCCACTCATTAGGACATGAAGTGGTCACCCCAGCAGAGGATGAACTTTATAGTCATTCCCAGTTTCGGCCAAAGTGATGACTTAATTTCATAAAATAAATGGTCATGGACCAAACTTTTAGCATCTTCCCACTGTTTTTACCTAGATTTTACTGTTAGACACTGTGTTGGAGGGAATTAATTAATTAATTAATATTAATTACTCATGAGAGACAAAGATGAAAGAAAAAATGGGACACAAGAGAATTGGGAAAAGGATAAAAGTGCATGATGAAACAGATCAAAGAGACTGTTACTAAATAAGATGAAAAATAAATATATTTGTGACTAAAAGACAATAAAGGCATGGAAGGATCAGCAAGAAAGAAATGAATGTGAGTATGAAAATAAACACTGTCAAGGAAACAGATTTTCTTACAACCATCAGAAAGGGTCAGAAAGTAAAAAAAGCAAAGTTTATGATCTTATTTCTACAAGGAGATGCAGACCATTTCTGAATTCTTCCCCAGCGACATACGTTTGTATCCTTTATGTACAGGTTAAGGTGAGGCAGTGCCCCAGAAACATTAACACGAAAATCATTCAGCTTTTGGCTGCAGTGAACTCTGGATTCTTCAGTGATGACTGGCTCACTAAAGGTCTAAACACAGGCAGCTGGCACAGTGTGGGCAAACGTGGTCATGATAACACTCAGAGCAATTAAAACATTTAAATAAGCAGGTACTTGACTGCAAGCTGGTCTCCCTATGAGCAATCACATCACTTGCCATTTATTCAGACATGCTACCATACTGTCACAGAGACAAAATCTAAAGTAATCCAATGGCTGCCATGGATTTATATTTCTGGAACTGTGAGCAAAATTTGGTCTATTAAAAGCAGACACTTTTCTTCTCATAACCATAGTAAAATAAGTTTAGAAATTGTGAATGAAATACATATTAAAGCTCAAATTCATATTTGGAGATCCACATTTTATCAACCACAACAGAAATTTTAAATGAATGCACAAATTTCCTGATCTCCTCTGGACCTGAGGAACCAATAGCAGTTGCTCCTTCTAACCTTTTAGCTATTTATGTATCTTCCCAGACCATGCCTTATTCTAGTGGGTCATCACAAATAAACTCAAACTACCCTTCCATATACACAAATCCTTAGCAGCAGTGGGAAAGGTGGCTTCCATCTGTTTCCCAGGTGATGTATGACTCAATTTCAAGCTGATGGGCCTTGGCATACACCTAGTTCAAACTGGAACAGCTCTAAGACAGCCTGGAAGTCTTTTTAACAAAGATAACAACGAATTTTTTTTTAAATTTTCTTTATACCTAATGTGAACTCAAACAGTAAATCTTTGTATTTACTTGTATTACACTTGCAAGAACTGAATGCTCAGATCTGAGTAGAAAACATATTGGTGGACAAGTGCTTGCAGGTCAGTAAAGAAAAAGGTAATTTCCATACTGAAGATGATTTCTGGTGGTCATGGCTATTAATAAAGCACATTTCTTTAATGATAAAATCTGTACGAATCAGAGTAAGATCTGGATGTTGCCAATTCAAAAGGTGTGAAATCCGACACATGCAGCCAGCAGGGCTGATACAGGTGTGTTGAGCAGATCTGCAGTTGCAGGCAGAGAAGGTTGTAAAAAACCACATTTTTTTTCTTCCTATCCTGTTTCAGATGCCCAAGAAACAGGCAGGAATAGTCCTTATGACCCCTTGAGGCTAGGATTTTTTCACTTCTTGCACATTCTGTACTAGGTCTTCCTGTACCCTCACTGTGTCTGGAAATGCTCGACAGAAATTCGCTTTGACATGACTGTTACCTGTTCTATGGGACTACTATATAATGCAAGGAAGTTAATATTTATATCAGAGTTCAGCTTGAATTTCTGGCTGTAGCTTTTCGTGGTCAGTTGCAACGCATAAGTGACCTGATAGTTGATGTTACATATTGGAAGATTAGAAAAATAAAAGCATTTTCACTTAATCCAAAATTAAGATGCAAGAAACAAGAAATTTAGGCCACTACAGTGCCATTTTTTTTAATCAGCCACAGAACTCATGGGTCTTACTGTTGTTTTTAATTATAGGAAATTGGATAAAAGAAAAAACCAGATATACAGAGAAGAACTAGAGGAATATTTATTTCCTATATCTTTTAGCTTTAGGCAGAAACTATAAAGTTAGCATTTACTGTTGGCTTATAATTAAAACCTGAATTTAGCCCTCTCTATCCAAACAAAAGCAAAGGTCCAGAATAGTAGATGTTCATTTAATTAACATCTCTATCTTACAACATATGCAAAAGGGGTCCATTGTGCAAGCAATCATAAATCTCTCCTGGTCTAACTTCAGAGCAATTGACCTTACAACCCAAATAATGTTCCTTTGTGCACAAGTCTTGTATGCAATTTCTAGATTTGCTGTTTCAAAGAAGGAGTGTGTAAACAATTTCAGGCAAGACTGAAGTGACTAACTCATTCATCCTACAGATGGATGAATGTTTGCATCAAACTGTAAAGAGTCTCTATTGATGCTACATTCAGTGGTTTCAGATTCATATTTTTCTTTTATTTAATTTTACGTGCTGCTGCTGTCTTAATTAGGAATGAAATGAGGAGAAATGACAGGTTTTAGCAGTTCATTGGACAGCAGAGAGTATTATAGGGAAAGGTAGTGATGCTTTGCCAGTCCAAGAGTGTTCCCTTGTCAGTCTTCAAATGACTGCCGCTAATAAAAAATTCTGAGGCCCTCTTCGAGAAAAAGGCAGAAGCAGAAACTCAGACAACATAAATGTAACTTCTACTTGTTCCCACTATAACTGTGCAGTATCTTAAATTCTTAATATTTCTTTTTTCTATTAACAAAATTTCAGGCCACATCCTGAAAAGTTCAATATGAAAAGCACACATACCACTTCCATACACATGTTCTAAGTGACGTCTGGATGGAAACAGTGACAAACCCTTTCCTTGATGAAACACTGTAAAGCCTTTATTACAAAATTTACCAAAAATAAAAACGTGTTATCTATATGAGCAGTGCTCATTAAAAATCTCAAAGTAACTGGCTCCAGGATGAATTTTGGCAAACTCCGAATTCCACATGTGGGAGAGGCAACTTTAGCACTTAGTATATACCAGAAAATCTGCAATTAACCCTGAGAGATTCTTTTGGGGTTAGCCACTCCTGGAGAGCTCTGGAACTCTTGAGTCAGCCTCTGGGGACACCACTCGTAATCTCAGGGATCTCGGCTTTCAGTTGAGACACCAGGGTAGGGTTGTTAAAGCTGAGGCAGCCCAGAATACCTCAAACTCCCTAAGACGTTATCCCTGTCCTTATATTACATCTAAGTACAGTCAATCTTTTATACATTAATAGAACTGATCAAAGTAATAATAAATGAATAGGTCAGGTAGTGTAGCCCTGTTTCATGCTTGTAGCACTGTTTGTAAACATATGTTAGTCTTTGCCAGACATTATGTTCAGCTTAGAGACTCCAAGCACACTGCTTACTTTGACTTCCTAAACTCAATTACCTATTTCTTATTAGTGCTTATAAAATGACATCTTATATAATCTGCTCTCTTATGTGTAACTGAAACAAATGAATAGAAGAGAATAGGGATTAAATAAAACAAAATGATAACTAGTAAATAACTAGTTCTCTTGATCACACAAATATCCAGAAACCTTTGCAAGGAAATACCACACCTCAGACTCAAATGAGAAAATAAATTAAAGCCTGTGACTATTTCGTAATAAGAATTGAAGAAAACAACACTAACAGGGATGAGATGAATGAATCCTAAAGAGAAATGTTTATGAAGAGGAACAGCACTTGCGTTCCTATTTGCCTGGGCCACTTGCCCCTTTTGTAACCTGATAAAACAAGTGAGTCAATACAAATCAAGATGACTTAGTGGAAGAACAGCAAATGGCCATTGTAAAAGTAGAGGCCAGAGGAAAAGGGATGCCACAAAGACCCCAGTCATGCAATTTTTTTTTGCAAGCAGATTTAATGGGTGTGCTGTGGCCAGACACCTTTAGAGTCAGACACACCATTCCACTAAGAGAAAACAGCAAGATCCTACCCAGAGCAAGTAAATTTAAAAAAAATCCTAACTCAATATGTTACAAAGTTCATATTTTGAAAAGAAAATAGTAAAAAACTTGCACAAACTATCCTTCATGAGAATACATCCATTCCACAACCACTTTTATGTGATAAACCAGAAATGCTATCCTTTCCTTCCCAGATATACTGCCTTGTTTTTATAGATTTACCTTGACTGTCAAGGAGCCTTCCAGAAAACAGTGAATAAACTGAAAAATGATGGAGTCCATATCAACTATCTGACTGCAAAGTTTCATTTTCCCCCTCGCCTGTCTGACAAAACTGCAAGACGGCCAAATACAGGTGTTCAGATATGTTCAGACAATGCTCTTTTTTCTTTCTCTCTTTTTAATATAATATTTTGTCCTTTACTCTGGTGAAAACATTATGGTTGATAAAGTAAGATCAAGCAATAATTCTAATTTTTTAAAGCCTTTAAAGTAATTTTTTGAGAAATATGGTAGTTTAGACAGCACATTTATTTAGTTTTAATTTTTGTGCTGTCATACATCAGTACTGAAGTCCTGATTTAGAACACATGCAGCATGTCTTTGAAGTTTTGGCTGTTTTTTAACAATGGCAAAAAAAGATATAAAGAAATTAAACAGCACCAGAAAAAAAATCATAAAACAGGGCTTTTGTGCTCTTGATTTATATATTGTTTTTTTTATGTCTGTTTAAAAAAAAAACACTTTATTCTCAATAATCTTTCATGGGAAGCTTTGCTGTGACATACTTTCATCTAAGCCTTTTCTTCTGTGCTGACCTTTCTTTTCTTCTTTCTATCCCCCCAAGTCTCTGAATCTTTCTAATATCTTTCCCATTCAGTAGCAAAATGACTTTATTGAAGTTCTTATGAAAAACCAAAAGAGTGGAAATTGTGCAAGTGCTGCGCTAAACTGATATTTTTGATGAAAGTAATAAATATTCCAAGTAAACAGGACCTCGAAATAAAACAGCTCTTTTCTTCTAGTGCTTGTTGGACTCCCCTTCTGGCCTGTATATGTGCACTGGTATATGTTGTTGTCTTTTTGGTCAAGTTACACAACACTGTTTTTTTCCAAAGAAGTGCATGAAAGCTGAGAGTTGCCATTATTCATTTTTATCCAATGTGTTGTAATGAATATGAGCCAATGCCATATTTATTTGTCTGTTCTGTGGCCAGCTTCTTCCTGGCTTTTTCTCTCCCTTTCAGCTCAAGGACAAAATTGTTGAAACAATAAAAATGCCACAACTGGCTTTATAGTTTTTCTCTTCCTTAGGGTCTTCCATTCCTTGGAAAATTTTAGTGCATTAGTAGTGTCATCTAAAGGTGCCAACATCAGCTGCTGCTAAGAAGGGTTTTAATTGCAGTCTGCTACAAAACATATTGGAAACAATTTGTAGATGGACCAAGTCCTGAAGCTGTCCAGGGATTTGAAGAATATTAAACACCTCCCCCCCACAGTAACTCTTAATTGTCAGCCCTAATATATATGTACTAACCTGTGTGTGTAGAAGGGTATGTACAGGGTATTTATGAAAGCTGAAGGAGCTGGAGAAGCACAGGCTAGCAAGGCAAATGACCTTTGAGGAAGATTAATACCTGCATTTTGGGAGTTTGCTGGGGATCTCCTCACTCATGTATCTCTTCCCTCACCTTCGGCATCTCATATCCATATCTGCACCTCTTCTAAACTACTGTGAAATGACAGCTGCATCGGAGGCGAAAGTGCTTTTTATATTACAGATCATTCATGTGTTAGTGAAAAATAATAGAACCAACAGAATCTCCTACCACCAATGCTGACACCTGAATTTAAGTCAAAATTTTTTTTCCCAATGAAGGGTAGTGGTAAACTGACTGCAAAGACACCTCTGAGTTCCACAATACCACTCTCAAAATCCATACGAAGAACTTGTGTAAAATTTTTTCTTAATGTTGAAGGTTCTGCAGTTCATTTTATTTTTAACTAGCCTTTTTAGCAACTTGATCTGTATTAAAAGAAGTCTGGCTTACCATTTCACTTAATTTCATATTCAATTTATGACCTTTCTACATATTGAAACTGGACGGGAAGAAAAACAACTTGATTTTAATATTTGTCAAGATTCTTCTTCCCTACCTTTAACTAAGGAGAAGTTAGCTGTCTTGCCTCTTCTACTCCTCTGGTCTATTTACTACTCAATGGGAAGAGAGGAATATCCCTAGGAAGATCTGTTGCACCAATTTTCAGAAAAGATGAAGGTCTTTTTGGAATTAAACACCACTCTGTAGTGCCTGTCCTGGACAAATCTGGACTTAATAAGATGTATAAGCCAAACTTTGAGAGAGGAAGCTCATTTATTGCTCCAAAAGACTACTTACATCCAGGCAGATAAAATATGCTTTCATCTACCAAGGTCACGCATTGTGAATATAGCATGCTCAGTGAGAAGTTTCTCGGGTAAACATGAAATCAAAGATGAATGCATTTTAGTTAAGTAATCTATGCTTCTGTTAATGCCTCAATAAAAATTACTATTGGTAGAGATTTTTTTACAGTTCCCTGCTTTCAAATCCTTTTATTATTTAAGCAAGGTATAATACTATTATCATACAATATCAGTAAATTATATAGTTATGAGGAAATAATTTAGAAAATATTTACTATATAATAATGCTAAAATATTTATAATAGTCATTCAGATTTCAAGCTAATGGGTCTTTTTATACAGAAACCATGGAAATTATGGAGAAATTTTGTTTGCCATACTTATAACACATAAGAAGTCATAATGGCATGTCATAATAATAATCTTCTTAGCTTTAGAGCCTATTCATCTCTGAATATCTAGTAGATCACTTCCTGATTCATAAAATTTCAATATAATTTTATATACACAGAGAATTTCTATGCCAAATTTGTTCCATTAATCCCAGTAATAATTCCTCAGACTACACATCTGACTCAAAATATTTGCTATCCTACCCCCATGTGCACTATGCACCTTGCTTTCATTCTCTAAGAATCTAGAGAAAGAAAAATCTTTCTCTAAATCATCTGCTCTTTTAAGCTTTGCTCAGTACGTAGTACAATCTTCCCCAACACCCTTTTAGTTCACTATTCTCTTCCCTTGAATATACTGACACTTCTCTGCTAATAACATGACAAAAACTTGGTAAGTGGTATGCATTTACCAGGGTGGCTTTTAGATATCCCAGAGAAAAAGGAATTTGACCATTTGTCCTGGTGTTTTAGAAGTTGAACCACCTGGCCATTCCAGCTCGGATGTCTGATGTCCAGCCTTCCCATCCTCACACCTGGATTTCCCAGGCTAAAACACTGGAAAATGTCCTCTTCCATCAGAAATTAATTTGCTGCTCTCAAGCCATTTCTTTCAAATTAGCAGTTGATGTAACTCTAAACAGTGCTACCATAAATATCTATATTGCTTCAAAAATGAGACACTTGAAAGAGGGAAATGATTGCTTACTTTAGAGAGATAAATTGAAGCAAATGAAAATCAAATCTCTAGGGACATTCTTCAAGAATGAAATCTGCACAGATCAGTCTCCCAAAGGCAGTAAGTGGTACAAGCCATTGAGCTGAAACGCACACAGAAGGAACAGTTCAGTGCCATAGCGATATAATAAAATAGGCCAGGGGTTATTCCTGTAGTTGTGAAAGGCCTTCTCTCTGATTTTTTTTCATTTTATGTTTATTTCTGAGTCTACTAATCTAATTCATAGACATCAGTTTTCCTAAATGTTAAGGAAACATTCAGAGCAAATCAATATATTTCCCAGATACTCTTTCCTTCACTAGTTTTAATAAAATAAAAAGTAAAACAGGTACTGAGCAAGGACAGTGTTACCCATTGGACTAAATTAGATAGATGAGTCATGATGACAAGACTGATGAGCAAATTTTGAAGAAAAAAGTTACTCAAGACATAATGTTTGACGTCTGGTTTATAATGCTCTAATTGTCAGTAGTCAGCCAAAGCCAAAACACTGCTATTGTCTTTCAGATGGAATATATCTAGAACAGCGCCGACTGTTTACTGAACTAAGTGTATTCTCTCAGTTTCCGCCTGAAGTATATGATCTACCTAGGAATAGAAGATTTTTTTCTCTCTTAAAAATACTCAGTTTAGGTCTGACAATTTCTGATGGTCAGTGCACACCCTGCTAGAGGGGGCTGTATAAATAAAGTGGTTATGCTATTGGTAACCTTATTATAAGATGGCCAATTCCATGAAAATAAATTACAAAATTTTCTTTCAATATAATGAAATATACTAAGAAAGCAGACAAGTAATTTATAAGTATTTTTTAAAATTTTATGCAAAAAATGCAATTGAGCAGTATCTTTCTTACTTTTCCTTTTTTTTTTTTTAGCCACATAATGCAAATTGCAATAAGGAAAATCTTATTTTGTCTGAGTGAAAGACACTCTTATTTTATGTTCTAGCTTTTAATACTTTCTTTTTTCTCTTTTCTTTTCTTTTTTCTTTTTTCTTTTTTTCCCCCAACTTTATTATATCTGTGATAGAGTACTAAATTTCATCAGACTCAATTTCCAGTTCTTTTTGGAAAGCACTACATAAAAACTTATCTTCATGAAGTGCCACTGGGATTCCAGCACCACATAACTAATGAGAGCATTCAGTAGCTTCATGTCAATGTGATTCCTCAAGTTCAAAGGGGACAAGGACATCCTGTTTTTGGTGTTTTGTTTCACTCAAGCCATTAAAGCTGCACAGACCCTTTTAAGAGTTTTTTAAGTAATCTTCTTTACTCCCTATCAGCAACCTAAAACATTATAAAAACAGATTTAGATAATCTTCAAATTTGAAATGTGATTTGGAAAAAAAAAAAAATCAGTGATTCTCAATGAATTGGAAAGAAACTCCTGGTGAATGAAAATATTTCAGAACTACAACTTTTTTCCCTTAGAGATCCCTTAAGGATCTTCAACTTTCATGACCTCAGTGTTTTTCCTCAAAAGGCATGCTGGGAAAATCCTAGAGGTGTCCACTGTGTGTGGGAATATATGCACCCAAAACAGGCCAAAATAAAAAATTACATGGTTCAGCATATATGAACTCTCTTCATGTATATTCTGCAAATCTACCATTGGTGCAGCTGACATCACTAGAAAAATAATGTTTTATTCACATGGTCACATAAATACCACAATTATTTTTGGATAACTAATTCCTTTGATGTAACATATTTGTTAATTAAATTACAAGTTTTGAAACATTACTTCAGTTTTGAAGCATCTTATCACTTGTTAGATGGATTTTCTTTACTGTTTTCCCCAGGGTTTGATGCAGCTTTAAGAAGGTTGCTTACTCAAATATCTGAGCGAATGAAAAATTATTTTGATCTGTTGACTTTGAAAATTTCAGCAATACATGGTTACAGTTTGTCACTTTTACTTCTGTGCTAACATGCTTTGAAACATTGGACACAATTATGCAACTATTTCAAGGCTGATTAGAGAAAATTTCTTGAAATTTCTGATAAATTTTTTGGGACAGAGAACAGTCATATTCAAAAACAATTTTACTGCAAAGCTGTTCCTAGAGGAACCATAAAATATGTTTTTAAAACTTTCAGCTGAAAACAAAGGCGACTACATAGAGTGCCTTTTTAAATAGAAATAAAAATAGATACAAATAATAATAACTGGATTTGATGTTTTATTTTGATATTTAATACCTCTTCTCTACCAAAAAAAACCCCAAACCAATTAAAGATATTCTGTTAATTTTTTCCACTGTTTTGGATAAATCACACTCTTTAACAGAGATAAATAATAGTTCTGTTTATCTTTAATTTAAAAAGAAATATATTACATGGAAGTTTTCAAAATAAAACAAACTTGTGAAGATACATAAATTTTTATTGAGATTTATATCTAGCTCAAATTTTAAATTGATAATTTGTCTTGACAGCATAAAAATACTATGCAAAGCAATTTAAGTTATTCTTTCCAAACCAACTTTGCTCAATAAGTAGAAAATTATGCACAAGAACAAACACAACATGCCTGGCTGCAAGCATAAATAAAAACATAAATTATATGGCAATACATGTCAGTGATCATTTTTCCATACAACTAAGTTACTGAATTCATATCTGATGTTAATTAATCATATCAGGAAAATAATTTTGAAGGCTAGCACATTTAAAACCCAGACATTGCACTGAAGGATAAATTCCACTATTAAGTGAAACAGCTTTGTTTTATTTTGCTTTTAGAGAATGCTAATCTCTTTTAAGTAAGTAAAAAACATTTAGAAAACAGCTCTCACAAACAATCTGCTTCTGAATGGATGCAACATCAGATACCAAAAAGAGAACCTTTGTTTTTTTTTTTAAACAAGAGAAATTTAAGGAAAAGGGATAAGACTACGGATCAAAGGAAACAAATATTTGATTAATTTACCATCAGAAACAGAAACAATGAAGTAAGTGAATTTTTATTAACTAGCAATACTTTGTTCTGAATAGTTATCTGATTTTAGTTTCTTCTTCCAAAGAAGATCTTTTGAGATCTTTCTCTTGGTCTACTTTAGTGTATATGAATCATAACTGATGATGGGCAGAAAAGAATGAATCTAAAGTAAATAAGTTATTATTAAATTCACTTCAAATGGACTTACTTTACAATAGAACTAAGATTTCTTTTCCATTTAAATCTGTAAGATTTCAGGAAGTATTTAAATAACAGCATTCCCAGGTGAATATGCTTTTGAAGTGTTTTTAGCATATTTTTGTACCGTATTAATATTTACAATGTCTGTCTCTGTAAACATTACTTATTTTAGTAAATCTTAATCAGGTTGGTGGAGCAGTCTCAATCAACAGGACTGCTCAAAGTGAGTAAAAGCTTGTGGGATTAGGACCTGCACTCTTGCATTTCCAAAAAATTTATGGCAATTAGTTGGTATAAGCAAGAACAATTTCCTTCAAGACACCTACCACCCCCACTCCACAAAAAACAAACAAAGGTAATAAAGTGCTGGAAAAAAAAATAGGGATTTTTTTAATGTGCCAGTGTTGGTAATTTGCATCATTTTATTGCAGATTTCATAGTATTCAGTGTTTGCATATAAGGCTGTTAGGAGATTGCAATTGAATCTGAGTGTTCTGCTGATTAAAAAAAAGGTGAAAAGCTTAAAAGATGAAGGAGGTATTCTGGGAGCTCCACAATTAAAGAAATCTGAGTAGTATTTTACTAATTCTTACAATATTTTTGAAGCCTGAAGCAGTGCTTTTTTAACTTCTAGAACCGGTAGTACTGATATTCTATTTGAACAATTAATAAAGGTGCAAGCATCCAATGTGGTGATGTGACTTTTTAAATCTACCACCTCAAATTGATGTTTTCAGTTAAACCACATAGGTAAGCACAAAAATTTCCCTTTACCCACAAGTAATTAACATACCTCTTACAAGACCTATTTCAGTAACTTTTTTTAGTTGAGACAATAGTACCTTGAACATAATGTTTTAAATTTTAATTTATATGTTTGCTTGGGTAAAAACCCCAACACAACAGCAACTAAGACAATTGCTGGGATCAAAGCTAAAAATACCAAGAAAATCTCTTCAGATTAGTGAAGAATTGCTGGTGCTGATACCAGTCAGACTTAAAGTGTACTTGATACTGGGATAGTGTGAAAAAGATGAGTTTGCAGACTGAAAAAACAGATGGCCCCTTATCACCCCATGGGGCTAAACACACAAGAGCAAATTTCAGAGACGCCTTACCTTTACCTTGTCTATCCCTATCAGGACAGACTGTTGTATTAAGGGTTATTGCCTCTCTAGCCCTCCCTGTGATCAGCTTTTGAAGTCCATGGCCAAGAGGCCAGTGTGAGAATATCACCTCAGATAAGAGGTGTTTGCTCTGTGAAATATTCAGGACAGGAATCCATGGAGCCCGTGATAGTTCAGCAGGGAACCACAAACTCCAGCTAATATCTTCTAATCCCCTGTTGGTTTGAGAACTACCCGCCATAAAAAGCATAACTGGCTGTTTATTTGTGCAGGCAAGAGATAACATCTTAAAGTTACAGTCTGCCTTAAGTAGTAGGGATGTGAAGCCCAAAGAAATGAACCATCCAAGCTCATAATCAAAATTGTGTGTGCTCCCTTCTTCTCTGCCTAATGAGATGTAAACATTTTGGCTGCTGTCTCTTTTGAAAGATATTAATCAATCTATTGGTTAGAAATCACAAAGGATAGTTGGTCTTCAAATTACATGCCTTCTTTTATAGTATTTTGAAGCTGTGAACAATATGTTAAAAATTTTCCCATGGCGCAACCAAGTAAATACTTGTGGGATATTTCTATTTATTACAGAGAATAGTTAAATTCTAAGACATAAATCATGCTCTTCTACTAAAGACTACAAATTCCCAAAGACAAGACTAATTCCCAATGCAACGATGCTATAAAAGATCAGACACTTTATTATGCAGAAATCCACATTTGGAGATGTCTTTCAACAATGTTCTCTCAGGACCCAGTCCTGTAAAAGGCACAGGCAAGTTGCTGAACACTGCGTCAAGCTCCATTAGTTTCAAAATGGCCCTAAAAACTTATATTTAATTTGCTGTATTTAAATTGTAATCTGACATGATTAATACTGCCTAAGCAAAAAAATACTTTGTTCTTTCCTTTCTTCTACTAAATGACAGCCTTTTTGTTTCAATAAGGAAAAAGATTTCACAAGTTTAATTTCAAAACTGAGAGAAGGTATGACCAATTCTACCTTTTTTGAATCCCTCAGCTAAGTTATTGTCATTAGCCAATGTTACTATTGTGAAATGAAAGAAAACAACATCAAGAGGTAGGTGAAGAGATAAAGGAAAATAACCAAAAAGGGAAAATAATTCTTAATGCTTCTGTAGATTCTCAGTTTTCGCCATTGTAATCTACTCTGTGCCCTGTCCCCAGCAACTGCCCTAAATCAAGGAACAGGCACCTGATGCATTCTGCAGATGGATTGACACTGTGCATCTGAACATGCTATACCACTGGTTTTTCACTTGTACCAATTAGTTAACTAGCCAGCAGACACATCTTCTCTGTGAGGCAGGAGTGGGAATGGAAATGGAAATCTCTCCTGGCTTTGCAGAAAGAAAGGCCATGTAAAAGTGAAAAAAGCAGGTCAAATCAATCCTTATTTATTAATATTTCTAATTTCACTCACTTTCAGCTTAGGTAAACCCTTTCTGGAAGATACCCAGTTATCCAGAAAGTATTGAAAACACTGGGCAATAACAAAATCAGCACTAAGATTTCTGAATTCATCAGATGTATTTTAAATATGTATCCAGTTAGACACGAGTTCCCCAAAGTCTGAAGACAAGGATTTCCCTAGCCTCAGTAAATGAGGTGAATTTCTCACTGTTTTCTCTTGGCTCAAGTCCATAGTCCAAGCCATTGACATATGCTTACTTGACAGTGTGTGCAACCAGGTTCCTCAACCAAACTTTAGAATTTTTCTGAATTCTCCAAGCACTAATCCCTTCTTCAAATGAAACAATAATTTTTTTTTAAAAGGGACTTCTCCACATATATCTTCACATTTGCCTTTTACTATGCTGTGTCCTAGAGAGGACACTAATTTTATACAGTGAATTCCAGTCTCTCCCCAATTTCCACAGGAGCCAATAGACTACTCTTCCTCAGAGAACAGGATTTCCAAAATTTTCTGCATTTCATATTTATAAATGTAAATGTAGTGTACAAGTCAATAATGTACCAGATCCTGGAGTTACTGACAAATAAACCACTGGTATCTGGACTACAACAGCAAATTTAAGTACAGATGCAGGAGTAAATAAATACAATCTGACTTAGTAGGCTGGGCAATCCAATGGCCATGTCCAAACCATAGGTTATGACTAGGATATGATACAGCGATGATTGTTGTGGGCTACAAGGAAAAAGGAAACAAAATTATTTACTTCTTCCAATAAATCCCATAAAATAATCAAGCCTAAGGGCTGGTCACCAATGAATTTTTCATCTATTTTGATGTCTTTTGTATTGTAGCAAACTACCACTTAGTATTAAAAGAATCACCCTAGAGAAAACACAGACTTTGCTCTCAGAAGTGAACAACTGGAAACAAATTCTTGATGCTACATTTTCTTGCTATCAGTCACTGGGTGTCAGTTTCCAAGAGACAAAAGGGACAAAAAGAAAATTTCTGATACCAGTGAGGACACCCCCAGTGAAAAACTGTATCAGCGGATCATTGCTCCAACCCATCTCCAATGTAGTTAACTCTGAGTCAAAAACTCAAGATCTATATTGCTGGATAATAATCACCTCAAGTACCATAAAGATAAACAAATTATGTCAAAAGTCATATTTCTGAACTCAGAAGAATTCAGACAAGACAGCTGTGGCAACTGAGGTAATTTAGCAGTTGGCTGCTACTGCAAGGTATCCCATGCAATCTTCTCCTTTCTCTGCTGCCCCTGGCACACATTGGTCCTTCCATAATCTGATTCAGCTTCAGCCCAACAGAAGTCTCTCCACTTTTTTGACTACATTTTCTGGTGGGTTGATGAGTTAATGCAGCATGGTGTTTACAGAGAGATTGCCAAGGAGCAGACCCAGTGCAAGGTAAGTAATGAAATGAAACAATAATGAAGTGGTGTTCAACCACCCTTTTGTAAGGCAGCGAGCTGCTTGGATCAGTTCCTGTCACTATGAAACTGCAGTCAGAGGCAGTCAGCGCCAGATTTACCAAGACCACAGCTTCTTGTAGTTGAGTCAAAACGACTTTCTTACATGTGAAGAGATTAGACATGGAATCGTAAAAGCTTTCAACGCTATTTTTAGAAACTCATACTGTGTTAAAACAGCCACCAAGTCAAAACTACTATTCTCTTTAGCCAGCTGTCAGTTTGCAAGGACTCCTTTTTCCTACCTTCCTTTAACATACACCTCTTACATTAGCCCCATTAGTCCCACTCAGGACTCTTTCTCAGAGTCAAGTGTCAGAGAAGACTTTCAGACAATCCCAAGAAAGTGAAGTCCCTACCCAAAGACACTATAATCAGTCTACCCTGAAAAACTCATGATCAGTCCAAGATCCTGTCCAGTACAGAGTTACAATATTATTTGTGCACTTCTTTAGAAATTATGCATTTCCAGGGGAAAAAAAAAAAAAAAAACAGCGAACATATATAACCTTTTTAGTATTTGAAATACTCAGAATAGTCACATAGAATGTTTTAGAAATACTGAAACTGATACATGGGAAACTTTTTCTCTGAAACATATCTGGAGTACCAGGCTTTGACCCTGATCAGTTCTGCATTTGAATTCAGTGATATGTAGTTCTAGCTAGTCTTTGGTCTGTTTCTAACCCATATACTATACACAACACCCAGTGGGAAACTGAAAAGAATTCCAAGACACAGTAGAACAGTTGTGAGGGCTCAAGAGAAAACTGATCATTGAAGAAAAATTTTTGCATGAAGCCTGTAGTGTGCTATGGCATACCTAATTGTCAGGATGACATCTATTTATTAGTCTCAGTTAAAGCCTTCCAGTGATGGCTGGTACACCATACTAGATCATTTGTTTCAGCGATGTCATCTCTTTATTGAAACTGTGTGCCTTACTTCTGAATTTGCCTGTGCCCATATGTGAGGTATTTTAGCTTTTTATAGCATTTTATGTTACATTCAGAGATCTTGTTATCAAAAGTCATTACTCCCAGTAGAAATTGGAACTGAAATGTGAAGGGCAATGCAACAGGAAACCAAGAGGTCAGGTACCCAAGTTCAATCTGGTTGCTCTTATTTGTATTCTACAAGGTATCAGTTCCAGCCATGAGAAGAGATTCCTCAGGGAAGATCTGTTGGCTACATATAAGTCAGCAGCCTCTTTTATACATTTATTTCTAATTACGCTGAAATATCCCTTGGAAATAACCTGGGCTCATGAGAAGGGAAACTGCTAATAACATCAGCACATTTTTCATTGGTCCCATTTCAATGGAGTGTGCATAGTGCGGCTTTTGATAAGGGAGTTATTGCAATTTTCTCAAATAAAAACATTAAAAGTTGCAAATCAGCTTAGATAGAGTCAGTTATATTCTAGGCACTGGATCAACTTTTCATTACAAATTTGGCATAACAGAAGACAGATATTCCAACAGCCAAATATCATTTACTCTTTAAATGCCCACAGTGGTATCCTTTCCTACTGCTAATTGCTGATTTTATTTTGCACTCTGGTGTCAAATAACATCTTTGGAATAGGAGAGTAAAACAACAGGAAAACTTCAGTAAATCATCATAACCATTAACAAACACAGTGCTTGAGGAAGTTAAGTACCTTGAAAAAAGTCTTCATTCTTGCTTGACACTTCCCTATTTACTTTATTCTTTTTACGGAATGGTCACGATTTAATGATCAATTATATAGAATATTTACTTGAACAGTAAAGTGATCCCAGTGACTTTAGTGCAAGCATTATTCTAAGAGCTGTTTTATAAAACAAAGAGAAAGTACTTCACCTCAGGATAATGTTACATGGAGATCTTCAGCCAGAAACTAAATTTAAAAACAGTTCCCTTACAGGATCTAACAACTTGCATATTTATGACCAGATCTGACAGCTCTTCTTCAGACTTGTTCACTACACAAAATTAAAATCTTGTGATAATATAATATATTTTAGCAGATGACATAAAAATTAACTGTAAATGAAGTCCAAAATGTACCAGCTCTTTCTTTGATAGTTCCATCTAAGGATCATCAAGATAACAGGAAAGATTCATACTGTTTGGGTATTGCCTTACTATTCTAAATATAAAATTCCTTTATTCCCTTTATTTCTTCTACCATTATTTTTCTTATATTTTATTGTCAATACGATTTTTATTACTCCAGTACAAAAACTGAATTTGATAAAACTATGTTTTTATAATACATCTTATATTGTGCTGATATTTTGTGTTACCTCATTGAAAAAAATATCTAATATTAAAAAGAAACCATTGGACTAGTTGGGAACTGAGACACGTTTTCTTCTCACCTGATTATATTTTACAATAAAATCAAAGGACTTTCACAGTCCCTGATCTAAACAAAGAGATCCCAAAGACTTCAATAGTTATTCTGTGTAAGAGTTGTGCATGAGAGTTCCAGCTGCTGCACCCAGCTTGACCTTAGATCTTGGGGACCCACTCAACATGGACAGAGCCATGCCAGTACTAAAGATGGACTTGACATTACAAAAGGTATTCCTCTGGTTCAGCTAATAAAGTTAAACTTAAGTCATTACAGAATGGGAACAGAAAGCAAAATCTGATATAAGTTGCCTGAATATCCCTGACAGAACGTATCAGATATTAAAGAAGCTTCTGAGCAAGAGCACCTTTAACTGATGCAAGAACCGAGGCCAAGAGGACTACCAGAGAAGTTTAAAATGGCATTTGCTTCACTTTCTTCTCTTTGCTTTTTGATGTTAAACTTGGTGCAGTTCCCATAGCATAATGCCCCAGGCATGTCAGCGTCTGTGAGTAAAGATAATATTTTTAGCAGACAAAAAGTTTTTATTTAGAAAAACAAACTCCTTTTCTGACACAAACCCTTTATTGGGGAGGAAGACCTTCTTCAGGGTAAAGCGATAGTGAATTCAAAAGTATACCTGCTTCTAATTATGCTAGGTGGCCTTTCATCAGCATTGTCAATAAAGCTTGCCTTTCCTTACAAGATATTCCTTAAGATATTAGGAATGTATCTAGTACCAAAGGACTGAGAACCTCCCAGCAGCAACAAGTTCTGCCATATGCCACCAGTCATATCAAATCTTTAAAGCCTTTTTTGTTCTTAAAAGAATATAAAATCCATCACAAAATTTATGCACGTAGCTTGAGCATATATTTCAAGATGTATATGTAAACATAGGTATATTATACAAGTACCTTTTGAAATCACAGCACTTCATCATGAGAGAGGATTGGCACAAAGAGCCAATGTAAAGAAAAATGTGCCTTTGAAATCCTCAAAATTGGTGTTGAAACAAATGTTTTAGTTAAAGTTCATTCTCAATTCTACAATGCACCAAACAAATCTGTTTTGCAGACAGGTAAATATTAGTTAAATATTGCTTAGTTTAGTGGAAACTAATCAACAGATGAGGATTAATTGCAAAGGCAGTGTGAAAAAATAGGGAAAGTGATTTGAAAAGTGCAATAAGACAGGAGAGACTCAGACTTCCCTTCCAATCTTTTTAAAACATTATCTCTTCTTTTTTCCCAATGGAAAAAAGACCATTAGTGATTTCATTACTTAATATAACTAGAGATAAATTAGGAAGTGAGATATACCCAAGCTCTGCTACAATCACTGATCTCAGCTGGCCAGATCCCACCCTACAGCCTCCTAGAGGAGTTGAGGATCACCTCGCTGTGAGAAATCCTGACATGCACAACAGATCCAGAGATTCAAAATCAGATGAAAAAATATTTATCATTATTTTGTTGCTGACATGCTTATTTACTAACCAGAAATGCCAGCTTCTCAGTAAATAAGATTGTATGACAATATAGAAAAAAAATTCTAGGTTAAGCAGATTAAAATTTACATTTCTCAAAATGTGCAGATTTAGTAGACCATTGTTTTCTGAATGTAATTGACTGCTATATGGTTACTCCAAGTCTGCAATTAGTCCAATCTGCTATCTTCATCCAATGGTTTTTACTTTACAACTTGGGAAGGCTGAGTGGTTAATACATTTTAATTTTTTCTCTTTGATACTCTTTGGTACTCTGAGGGAAAGACATAAATAATTCATTATCAAGCATCTAGTGGCTTCCAAACTCTCTTTAACAGTAAGGTTAGTAGCTAAGGATCCGTCTTCTCTACTTTGACGTCAATCTCTCTCTAATTCATAAATCTTGTGTTAAGTCATAGAAATCAGAAAATTCAATATATTATGTGTACACAAAGTGCTATAGATTTATAAAGAAAGAATATGTACATGCTAAACTACTTGTTGAGGGCATAATTTCTAATTGTTTCAAACCAATTATATTAAAACTTCTCATGAATATCTATTTTAGTCTTTAATACAAAAGTTTCTCTTTGCAGTTTTTTTTAATACTCTGTTCATTTTCCTACATACCACATATAATATGTTATGCTCTAAAATAGTACGGTGGAATGTGAAGAATTTTGTTTTGGGGAAATAATAAATTCCTTTGGCTCTGTAAAAAAGGCTTTATTCATCCCTCAGGTGCATGATCATTATCTGGGTCTATCTTGGCTTTCCTCTTAATTTAAACAAGAGCCACCTACTGTAAGTCACCTTTTTTTGCTTACAGACACATGTGCAGAAGTAGATGTGCAGCCTCCTATATTAAAAATGTATTAAGTTTTCTAAAAATATATTATGAAGAGTTAATTAATTAACTCTGAATGAAAATTAGCACTAATTCTAATCTCAGGTTTTCTTTGTTGCAATTTCTAGATAAGTTGTTGAAGTTGCTATGCCAGGATATTACAGATGCCAAAGCATCTTGCATCCTCAAGGGACATGTAGAACACCTTCTCAGCAGCTAAATACAGATAATTATACAATGGTTCTCAACAAAATATCTAATTTAGTACCAGTTGAAAGTGCACCTCCCTCCCACACAAGCTCATGGAATAGTGCCACTGACCAGGAACCACACATGGAAAAAACCAGCGAGTAAATCTCTCACCTCTTCCTGCAAAATGTTTTACTAAACATCATAATACACAGGGAAATGATACTCAAACATACACACAGCCTGCTATGTTTCTTTCCTCTCCAGTGTAACCACTGCATTTAGCTGGAAAGCTGTGCTAAAACTCACCATGTCTGACTTCCAGCCAAAGGGATATTCCATTTCCAGCCCATTGGTGCATTAGCAGCTGTGCAAGCATCTTTGGGTAGACCCTTGCACTGCTCTCTGCATTCTCCCTTTCCACAGCACACCACTATGGACAGTCACTCTGTTTGTCCATCACTGTCATTGGTATTCAGGGGAGCCTGTTCAGCATGCAGTCAAAATTAAAATAAGAAATATGCATGTCCACCCTGAACCTCCTGAGGCAAACAACAACTTTGGTCTATTGATCTGTAACAAAAGGCAGAGGTCAGGATGAAATCCTCTGAACTGGAGTCCATTTGTCCAGTGTTTTAAATGTCATTAGGTCTCATTAATTTCTCCAGACTTTTCCGAAGGCATTTGTCATTAGCAGCAGAGATCCATATTCAATAACTGTTAAAGTAATATTATATACTGAATATACTAAATAAAAGCAGATATACTGAAGAAAACTACTCGCAGCATTGCATTAGGAAACAATTTTGTGTTGTCCCATGGAAAGCAATTGATATATAGCAATGTTACAATGCACATGACTGTACACAGAGTTACTTCATCGCCCAGCCTTGCTTAACATTCCAGGCTCAGAATCAGTTTGGCCACAATATCTTGTAAGAGCTAGTGATTTTGGAGTGCTATATATGAGATATGTCAGACAGACCTGTCTTTCAGAAAATATTAAAACTCTGCCATAAGCACACATTTTGAAGGACTGAAATAGACATCTAAATATTGAGACCCAACAGAGTAGTCTTTTAGAAAAATTTGGCCTTCATAAACACTGATGTAATTCAGGATTAATGCCACGGAGCTGAAAAGATTACAATAACAAAAGAGCAATATGAGATTGGATTTAGGCTTCCAAAGTCTAAATTCTCCAATATATATTTAAAGAGAAGTAACTTAGTCCAGCATTTGGAAAATGGGGCCTATTGAAAAGCATGAAACCTCTAAAATGTAATTTGAATGCCAAAAAAGTAATACTTTAAAAAGTCAAGACAGAAATGCCAAGAGGAACAGAAAGGAGCGAGCCAGAAATGCTAACATGTTCATTTCCACCCTGTCTGTGAGTTGGGCAAGTGCTGCAGCTCTCCAGGCATCTCTGGGTATTAACTGCAGGACAGTCCATGCCCTCAGTGGCACAGCTGTCATCTCACAAAACAGAAACACAGATGGGAAATGGACTTATAATAAGGTTCCTAACTAGAAAAAATGCTAACTCAGAAACATGTGCCAATGGCGATACCTACATTTAGCTGTGACTTTGTACCCGCCCAGCGGAGGGTCGTGGCCTTCCACAGCATCGAATCCTGCTGACACCAGGACAATTTCTGGATCAAACTCGTTGGCAGCTGGCATAATCACAGTCCTGTAGAATGAAAAAAACCGAATGTGATAAAATTAAAAGAACTTCCATTTTCATTATATAAATTGTCACACTCAGAAAAAACAGCAACACAAGATATTTTATTTTAATTAAACCAATCTCCATGGTAGCTGTTCAAGTCCAAGGCTTCGATCAGTTTCTTTCTATAATCACTCTTTTTTCTTTTCTACTGAGAAAAAAAAAGGCAGGTACATGTGAAAGCCTCTAATATTACTTACACATCTGTGTCTGTTTTATCCTGCTGCCTATAAAAAGCTGCCTCTTCCAGGGAAGTGACTAATGGTTTACAGAGAGCTCTCAAAGCCTGACTGGAAACCCAGACTGCTCCAGTTAGTGCGAACTTGGTGTAAATTTGAACTATAAATTTCTTTTGGGAAAATGTTTGCTTTCCAAACTTTTTTTTTTTACTTCTTCACATTTTTAAATGTTTGTCGAGGTGGGGGGTGACTCTAGCAAAGGAAAAACATGAAATTCCCTTAATCAAATCCAGACTATGTTGTCAAGCCTTTCCAAGGTCAAGCATAACAGGAATGTGACAACCACAAACTAGTGACAGCAACCCCTGCTGGTGTCAGGAAGATAATTCAGCCCTTTACAGTCACAAAGATTCCACTTTTTTAACCCCTTCCTTGACAAACTTATGTGCTGATATTTTATTGCTTTGATTTTTCTCTTCTCCAACCTCAAAGTTTGAAAGATGTATGGAAGGAGATGATAAGCCCCTGTACTTTGTGCTTGCAAATATGTTCTTTCAGGCTGACTCCAAAGGGAAGGCGTAAGGATGGCTTTTGCACAGGCTCAACAAACACTGAGCCTGTAATGGCTGTGCTAAATCAGGGGGATATTGCTAACATTAAAAGGCAAATAAATACATGAATGTTCTATCACAGATAAATTAACTCAAGAAAATCCCAATTGGTCTGCACTGGTCAGAATGTGAAGCTTAATTTTGTGCACAGGTAATGCTATTTGTTTTACTTAAATATTTATTAATTTATTTTATAAACAACTTAGTCGAAAGGAATCATATTTTTGTTGAAAACTTTAGGTTTTCTGTGGAAAAAAAAAGACACAATAATATTTTAATTCTCTAGGTTTCTCTTAAGTTTAGTTTTTGAGTTATGCTTTATAAACTTTATTTTGTTTTGTTTTCCTCACAGATGATTTTAATATTAAAAAATGTTCCTTTTACTTGTTAATCAGAAAAAAAAGAGAATTCAGACTAAGCAAAAAGTCTTTGACATATTTCAATGAATATGGTTTTACATTAAAAGAAAACGATAGAGGCTGCTTATGGGTTTTTTTGTGATTTTGCTGAAATTACACCAAAAATATCAGCAGGCAAAGTGATATAAGTTGCGAAATATTCCTTTTTTTACATGTCATTAGTAGGCCTCTGCTGAAATATGTATTCCAGTACTGAGCATTGCACTTCAAGAAGGACCTAGACCAACTGGAGAGATCAAAAGCAAAGAAAAAACTTCTAAAAAACATAACTTAAGTGGATAAATAATATAATTGTGATCATTTAATTTGTATAACATGGGATAAAATATGATAGAAGTCCGCAAATGCACAAGTCATTGCAAGAGGAAAGAAACAACCTGTTCTGTATCCTGTGGACAGGACCTGAAGCAGCTGCAGCAAGAAACCTGTTGCTCAGACACTGGAAAAAGCTTTTAAATTGTAAGAATAAATAACAATATAAACAAAATGTTTAAGAAAATTGGAGACTCTCCATCTCTTGGATTTTCTTTATATTAGGTAAAACGAATATCCACCAAGCTTGCTACAGGTTCAAGCTGACGTGACCTGGAGGCAGGAGGTCAATTACTTCTCCCCTAGGTTTTTTCCTATTGTTCCATGAGGTATAATTCTGTAACACACGAAGTACACTTATGAATACTTACACTAGACACTACAGTGACTGAAAAAACATTTTTGCAGACTAATCTCCACAAAGTTAGGGAACAATATCAGGAACAAGGATCTCCTATGCAACCACATCTTATCTTATGTACATACCTTCTGTTACTCTAATTATAAATTCATTGTCTGAAGCAACACATACTTCCCAAACTTCCCCACGTCTGCAACACATGTGGAATGGATCCTGATTACTGATGAGGACTGTGGCTGATGCACAATCTTCATCTGTCCCCATAGCACCATGCATCTTATACACCGAAAGAAGGAGGGACCCTATGAAGAACCCACCCTATCTGCAGCCACTTGAGCTTTTGCCCTCCTTCTCTCCATTCAGACTTCCTCAAATTCAAGTCAGGCTCTGCTTTTTATTTCTTCATGTCAAACAAAGTGACAGCACCATAGAGTACTGCACAGACTAAGTTCAGGAGTCAGAGGATGGAGTGTGTTCAGTGCAGAGAGAAGCTCTGGAAACTCGAGCTGCCGAGCAGTAACAAGGCTAACCAGCCTAACACACAAAGAAATTTTTGAGAGTCTTCTAAAATTTGGAACATTGGGAAAACCTACCACACTTCTACCACATTTCAAGACCTTCCTCTAAAGCGTAAAGATGTCAGCACTTTTTTTAATAACTTGGGCAAAACAATGCATTTGACTCTTAATTTCATTCATAGAAGCAGCAAAAATTGTTTAGACACAGTTTATGCAAAATTTTTGTCAAATAAATATGTCTGACATTAAAACTGCCAGCAATACTGAGTAGCAATAGGAAAATTATTAAATACTGAAAGCAAGGTCTTTTGACGCAAAGAACCAGGAATAGCTATTAACACCATCTTTAACAGAGCTGAACAGGAAATAGTAGCACATTCATAAATCTCTACAGAAATGATATATAGGAATCTCAGCTAAAGAAAGAAGGCTACAAGGCTAATAACTGGAGGTGGCATTTACAATTCAATCTTCTGTTACTGCTTTCAGTATTACCTGAATTCACACCACCAAAATAACAGCTAAGAGGGTTTTTCTGAAAGAAAGAATATTTTCTTTTAAAAATGTAGTGTCTGTAACATTTCACCATAAGAACAGCATCCTACTTTTGTTATTGTCTCACAAACTAAGACAGAACTTTGCTCCTGCTACTCTGCATACCATGTACCAGAAGAGCTAACGTGGATGCCCTGTGTTGTTAATTTCTTTTTCACCCTCCATAATATTGAGAAAAGTGGAATGTCAGAACTCATCCATCTTATACTGCTCTTGAGTTAATACTGAACAATAACCCTTTTTGAAAGGTATCAAGGAAAAGTGAAAAAACAAAAATCTGTTTACTGGGATAGCAAGCTTGACTCTCCTCTTCAACATCTCAGGGTGCCCGTGGTCCTTGTTACAGCAGTCAAGACTACTATTTGGTCTTTCAAAAAGACGACAGCCACAAGTCTCTCGATTGCAGAGACCATTTAGACCCTTGGATCCTAAATCTCTAATCCAGTCTTCTACATTAATCTACAAATGAATCGACATTAACCTACATCTAATTTAGGTGGTTACTCTTTTGAATAAATGCTATGGGATAGCTGCTCAGAAAAGAGCATCTTAATGTCTGGAAAACACCATAGTGTTTTGGTTTGAAGTTTATGTAGGTAGGATATCTTTAAAGCTTTTCCAGCCTTGGCAGCAACTGCTTCATGGCACAAAGCACATACGAAAATTCCTTCAGAAAAACAACAGATACTTCATTCTTATGAAGTTCTATAAGGAATGATATACACACACATTTTTAAGTATAATCTTAATTTCACCAGGACATAAATAAAACCTTTTGACATTTGTCACCTCTCAGGCTTTAGCACCTTCATATGAATATCTGCCTTTAGGAAAATCATAGAATCACAGAAGTTTAGAATAGTTTGGGTTGGAAGGGACCTTCAAAGATCATCTAGTCCACCCCCCCTGCCATGGGCAGGGACAACAAGTGTTTTGAGGTTGGTAGTTGCAAAGAGGCCTACACAAAGCAACATGAAGATCACTTCTCCCTTGTAAACAATCTTTTCCTACCTCAGGATGGTTGCACAGGAAATGACAGCTCCTGATCCTTCACTATCTCTTAGGAGCAGAGAATCATCAGACCCTGCATCTTGCACCTTCTCTATCTCATCTACACTCAAGCAAGATGTGAAAAGGGCACAGCAAGGTGTACAAAGGAGAATTCATCCACTGACTGTCTCCTAAGGAGCTCCCATAGCATTTCCCTTCTCAGCTACCTAGGAAGAGAGCCCTCTGGATCTGATCATCACAGAAAATATGGTGGGGTTTTTTTTCAAAGCAGGCAAATAGCATTAGTCACACACTAATACATATTCATGTTAACCTTCCCAGATTCCTCAGCCCAGCCCTATGCCCTGTGTCAGGCTGCATCTGGCAGGATTTGTTACGGTGCGAAGGGTCAAAATTCTGCTCACCAGAAATCCTTGCAAGGGTGCACCAGCAGCCTGCATTCAGACCCTGCTAGGAACACTGATTATCTTATGCGCAGCAGGAGTAAGAAATATGATTTGGCTTCTGCACATGGGTCACCAGACAGGAACAGACTGGGGACTGCCAGGCCATTACTTCTGTTTGAAGCCAGTCAGGCTCCAGAGCTTATCAGCAAACCCAAGTTAATGCTAGGATTCTTCTCCAACAAAACAAGCAGTTTTTGTCAGAAAAGAAATGGATTTTATTCCTCCACTATGACTCACACTCTCCTCTGCTTTCTTCTCCAAAGAAAATAAAACACATAAAAGTGATATTTATTTTCTGTGATCTGGAATCATATAGAAGCATAAATATTTGGTATACCATATTCACCTAATGATGACAGCAGAGTTACAGGGGCATCTTGCCTGGCTGACTGTTTCTTTCTTTTCTCATTAATTTTCATTAATAAACATGTCAAAACCTGAAAGCTTGAGCAGCTGCATCACAGAAGTTATTTATCCATAATAAACCTTGCAGTTAAAGTGAAACTGTGTCCTCCAGATCAAGGTAATGCAGATTCTTCTTTCAGTCTGATTGTACTGGGAACAGAACATGTATCTGGGAAGCTGAAAAGATTTCTTTTTGTTCGACTAAGGAGATTTCCCCAAAGAATTAATATGTTCCATTTGGGTATGCTGCTGTCTGCAGAGAAGCCAAGGGATGGCTTCCAGTTGGGTGTAGTTCTAGAGAAAACATTAGGCATGTGATCCTCCCCTCCCCACCAATCTGAACATCAGATGCAAGACATTAAAGTGATTCTACCAAGGGACTCTTTCTTTTATCCTTCCATTCTATTTTTGTACATTCAAAGCACATGGCTAGGATGCTCCCAAACATTTGTTCTCCCAGAAGAGATTGCAGAGAAGTACCCAACACAGTAATGACTCTCCAAGCACCACCACACAGAGCTGGAAATCTCCAAAGAAAGCTAAACTTATGCAAATAGCTACAATTCTTTTGCTGTGTTGGTAATTTAAAAAGGAAACGAGCAGGAATACCAGCCCAGCACAATAATTTATGTAACTGAGAAAAATAATCCATGCTGTTCTAAAACTGCAGATTGGAATGGCTTAGTAACATAAATTATTTGCTCTTTCCCTAAAATCCTCCAGTGTTTTCATCCAGTGATCTCAAAGTACTTTGAGAACACTGAAAAATGGAAAGGCTCATATCTTCAGCTGGTATAAATCTGTATAGCTGTTTCTAATTGCATAGCCCTCTAAAGCAGGCATTTCTTTACCCACTTCACAGATGAATCAGCTAAAAATAAAAGCTGGTAAAAGACTTGAATAAATTACTCAGTTGTCCCCTGATAAACCTTGAGAGAAAATGCAGAAGACTCTAAAGTCTGTAACTTCAACAAGTAGAAAAAAACTGTAAAACACTGCTTTTTGTTCAGTTATATCAGGCTTGAATTTTGCAAGAATATATACGATGCATTAGTGCTATAATAGTGGGGATTTAGCCACCGAATAGAAACCCAGCCTGTTGTTTGAAAGAATGTAGGTCTGCCTATAGTTTCTCAGTTTCACATTCCACAAATAAAATACTGTACCAAACAATCGCTATGTTGTCCTATCTTAAAATCACACAAGTTAAAGTAAGTTGTTGAATGTTTCATGATATGAACAGATCAGAAAGCATTTAAAACATTGCCCCCATAGGTATGTGGAACTTATGGAATCTTTTGGTTTTGTGTGTTATTTGCACATATGTTTTAATGTAATACGGTATCAAGTAATGTCTATTCTCACAGAAAGCTACACAGCATTTCTGTGCAATTCTCGGATAATACTTTTTCTGCACCAATTGACTTTATAATAGTGTCTCTCACTAAAATTTTGGGTTACTTTCATAACATTCCTTTGTGTCAGTTCTATTGTCAGCCCAAGTTCATCAAGACCAAACTTGAGAACATTGCCCCAACACTCCTTGCTGACTGTCATCTGACCATCAGTTTTGTCCTGGATCTACCCTCCAAGGCATAACTAATTCTGCCAATTTTTTCTGCATTAGTTTCTAAGACATATCTTTTATAGAACTTTTATCTTTACAGCCTTTGTTTTCATATATTTTCTTTTATCCTTATAGGTTTTCTTTTTATAACGTTTTAATAATTTTATTTCTCCTCTATTTCTTTTTTAAGCACAGTCAATATTCCTGTCCTTACTTTTATTTTATAGTTACCTTACTTGCTTTCTGGAGATACAAAATATATTTTTCTTTATTTCTTCAAGGGGAAAAAGGTATACATCAATACAAAGTCCTCAGTACTGCAAATCATGCTCATGTCACTGGAATTTGCACATGGTTTTGAACTTAATCATATGCCAAAATGTTTAAAGGGTCAAGGTCTTCCATGGATGCAACCATCTAAAAACCATTTAAAGTTAGTGATTTCAAAAGTTATAATTGTAGGATTATCTAAGTGCCACTGAATGAAGTGTTTTAGAAGCACCAAGTTTGGCTCTTTTTCTTTCTTTCTTTTTCTTTCTTTCTTTCTTTTTCTTTCTTTCTTTCTTTCTTTCTTTCTTTCTTTCTTGTCTCCCTTTCTTTTTTCCTTTCCTTTCCTTTCCTTTCCTTTCCTTTCCTTTCCTTTCCTTTCCTTTCCTTTCCTTTCCTTTCCTTTCCTTTCCTTTCCTTTCCTTTCCTTTCCTTTCCTTTCCTTCCCTTTCCTTCCCTTTCCTTTTTCTTTTCTCTTTGGATTTTGAAGACATTCTCAGAGCCTAAGGCTATTATTTGTAGGTTCCTTTTTAAATGAATAATTATTTTGGTATCCTTCATGTAAGTTTCCTGAATTCTATTACAGCTGGAACTGCAAGATCTTATAGCAGTCAAAAAGTATATGAAATATTGTCTACAATATCTGCTCATCCTTCTATTTTATTATTTACAAAGGTAGTGCCAATGTACTTGTAAGGACTCTTCTACATTTGATCTATAACATGCTTCAGTCAGAGCCTCTGAACTAGTCTAAAAAGGACCAAAATAAGGAAAAATTAACAAGAAAGCTATGAGAAAAAGTATTACTTTGTGTTTTCCAGAATTCACTTCAAATTTAATAGCACAGTCAAGTAAAATTACCCAGTGTCTTGAAACACAGGCAAAAGTATATAAAGGTACTATGCACGTTCATGTCCACATTCAAAACAGTAAAATTCAAAGTTCAGTGGTAACAGGTAAACGGGTTGGCTAAAGATTATGATAAATAAGCTTGCTCAAAAATCATGGGTCTAAGCATCTCTCAAATGAATATAGGCTGAAAGAAGCGTTTACCTTAAAAGGGAAGTTTGCAAATATCAAAGGCAAGTGTGTAAATACAAAGCCTGCTATGAAAATGCAGTAAGTACAAAGACAGTACCTGCAAAGGCAGGACACAGAACACCTGTATCCTGAAAAACCGAGTTTAGAAAATCTGCATGTTCTATTGAATATTCCTTTTTTCTTCTTAGAGTCTTACTTGTGGAAGCACTTACATGATGAAAAAACAAACTGTTTTTTTACCTTTTACCTTAGGTCTCAAATAAAACTGGTTGGTAACATGCCATTCCTGTGAACAATTCATTTACTAAATTCCAGTTGTTAGCTAAAGGACTGATGTGGCTTCCAAGAGCTGCACAACTGAAGATGATATATGAGAAGGTGGAAATAGAGGTTTAATTTGCAAAGATGGAGTTTAAAATAAAACATAGCATAACTTAAAATAGTATCTTCAACACTGAGAAAGCAAAATGTTATAAATATGGAATCCCACCATTTTAAACCAATTATTTTTCTATCAAAGCCATTCTAACTTGAATGGGAAATGCTACTGACACAGGCATATACACTGCCAAGTTTTGCCCCAAGCATTGTTTCAGATAACATTTAGCTTTCATGGTGTAACATATTTCTATCAGAAAAATCAATTCAGTGTTCTTTACTTTATTTTATGGATGAAAAACAACTTATCATTAGAAGCTTTTCTGCCATAAATATAATAATCACATTTGGAGGTACTTTAAGTTTTCTGTTTTAAAATGTGTATAGCTGTTTAGAAAACATATTACATTCCTATGAAGTCTGAACATACTACAGTATTTTTTATAACAAAATAACTATCAGGTTTGCCTTTCTACTAAGTAATTTCTCTCAGCAGTATTTTATTATAAAAGCCAGTGGACTTGGCCAAAAATATTAACATAATAAACTAATAATACTACTAAAACAGTTCACTGTTCCCAGTAATCTTATTATATAGTAATAAGATTGCTCATAAGAAGACAAAAGCAAGTGTTATAGTATCAGAAATACTTAAATACAGAGGTAAAAACTTGCCTCAATGTTTCGCATTTATAGAATCCACAAAATAAATGATAGCATGACATAATCTCCAAGGAATTTCTTACATCTACAAAAAAGCACATAATTTTGAGCATTTTCTACCTTTCAGTGTATTTTAGGGTACTTGAAATCTTTAAAATTACTTAGCCTTTTAGAATAGTATAAGAGCAAGGAAAGCATAGTACCTATTTTTCTGACATTCCAGAGAAATGGTGGAATTGGGGAAAAGAAGGAAATGGTGGTTTTTTGAATAAACTAAAAGAAGAGGGCTCTAGAGTATGACTTTGTCTCTAGGTCCAAAATCTACATTCCCTTCTGATGAAAAAACCTTTAGAGAAGCTTTTCAGATTGGGGATATAGCACACACTTCGACACACAACAGGAATGAAGAAAATACACTACCTAATATTTATTTTTATTGATTATACAACTGGTCATTTTGCAATGTTAACAATCTGCTTATATCACCACAAATGATTACTTGAGAAGTATAAAGTAGTTTTCAGTTATTGCAAAAGTGAGTTGTGAGAAAGAAGGGAAGGTAAATCTGATTAAAAAATGCCCGGAGAGATGAATTGGAGTGGTTGTGTTTTTCATGGGAGCAAGAGGTTGAATGGATGAAAGACACGAAGATCCCTTGGAAAAAGTACTTTTACCACTAAATTTGCTACGTTTCTGAAATGTGCATTTTGCCCAGAAGGGCTTTTTTTTTTTTTTTTTTCCCCTTTTAAATGAAAAGCAAAAAACACTTTTGAGAAATCAAATTATTTATCAAGGTCATACCCATTTGCAAAACCGTAATTTTCCACATGCTGTATTCATTAACATGATTGTGAATACAAAGTAGATGAAGTTGTCTTAGTTTTTTTCTCAGAGGTCTCTACATATTTTCTCTTACAGATTCTTTCTTGTTTTGTCTTATATTTTCTTCCATATACTCATAATTACTTTTAATGGCATGCTCTCTCTGTTTTTCTAGCTTATCACTAAACAGAAATTTCACAAGTTTCTGGATAGCAACTGCCATTTTAGTCTATATTGTCACTTTTACTTTGGAAGTAAAGCTATTCAGAAAATTGCTCACATGACTAATCATATTTTTCCTGTGTTCCAAGGGAAGATGTGGACATATGTCATTTCCTTCTGTTTTTTCCTGAAAAGCAACATATACCAGCAAGCAAGGAACATGCAGACATTTTCTTATACCCAAACCAAATCAACCAACAGGAAGTGCCTCTGATCTTAATTGATGCTAAAGGCAGGATATTGATGCTACAGACAACAACAGCATTCAACACATCTGTATTAGGAAACACAGGCATGTTTGTTTGCTTCATGCTTGGCAGAGCCTTGCCATTGGAGCTGGAGTCACCTTGGACCATCTCATTACTCTAGCATGTATTTAAACTGACCAGCTGGCCTTCTTTCTGATAGCCAAAAATACAGTTTCCCTCATATAACAAATCTTATTCAGGACAAAAACTTCTCACTTTACTTAAATTGAATACTGCTTAATGGAACCCATACTGATATAATTTTATTGAGGATTTAGAAGAAATATTTACAGATAATGTAAAGTAACCCAGAAAAGTACTTTTCAATCCCTGCCCTTTCCTCCTCTCTCTTCCCTCCCACACTCCCAGAAAATTCTCAGACACAGAGATATTTGTGGGACCAGGGGGAACACTCTCACTAATGCACTAATCCCAAGGTACCACATGGTGTTAGAAACTACAACTTTTTCTGGTGCAGTTTCAGCTACTGTTTGGTTAGAAATGTGATCTGGTGCTGGCTCCATATAGGTTGGAGGAATCCTGTCTCTTTTATATCACCCTATCCCCGTTCTTCCTTTACACTCATTTTACTCAACAAAATAGAGGAAATTTGATTGACTTCGAAGACAGAGAAAATTGGATGTCAACACTTAGAGATCAACTGAATTGAACATGACTGGAAGGACTCAATTCACAAATAAAAAAGTACCAGACTTGTTCAGAGAGTATCATCAGGTAGGCTAATGTTTTAAAATGAGAAACACTCTCCTGCAAGAGGGTTACACCTATAACTTAAAGACTGAAGCCAAAGAAAGGGCTGGAGAGAGCTAAGGCTTAGGGAAATATAAAGCCAAATATGAAATGTTGAGGACAATGTGAATTTTGTTTGTGGTTTCAGTAGAATGAAAAGAAAAAAAATTATTCATGAAATTCAAACGGAAGCATTTTCATCTAGAATGAACTCTAAATACTAGGGAATCAATGTCACAAATAAGAACTTTAATAAAATACAGAGGTAACAAAAAAATCTGCATTAACACAATATCTGAAACAAAACTCATGATGATCAGAAGAGACTACATCAGCTTCAGAGAAACTCAAGTAATAATAGTACAAAAATTATACATATTCCTTTCATGAGCCCAATGAGGAAATAAGAATAAGGAAAAAAGGAAAAATAAAAAGCTCTGAAAAATAAGGACTGAACACGCCACCACAAAGTTCAGGAACAACATGACTCCTACATAAATATTGTACTGTATTTTTTTTTTCTGCAAGGAAGGAATAGTGAACAGCAAAGCACTTGGAATCTCAGACTGAAAAACAAAATATGAAAATGCAGATATATTGCAATATGATGTAATATTTTACTTAGGCTACCATTGATTTAATGGAACCAACGTTTATCCTAATAGATTTTATTTGACATCTGCAAAAGAATTGTAGAATCTTGTGATTCTAGATCAATCATAACTCTTTCAATGGTGTATACGGAAGAAGCCTTTCATCTCTGCAAGGCATTTTACAGCAGAAAGGCAATCCCATTCACCCCAAGAGAGTCATATTGACACATTGCTACTCCATTTGCCAACACAGTCACCTGCACCAACTCTTCATGTTGTCAGAACCCCTGGAGAAGGTCTGAGAAAAAAATCAAAATTAAGTTTGGGATTTAACTGAAAAGCATCTAAAAATTACATTTTGATGTTTCCAAATTTACCTTTTTCCAATGAACTTATGTCTCTGTCCTTCTCTTAAAAAACTGAAGTACTCACACCTCCTTTAACAATTTTTGGATCCTCTTTGGAGTGATAAATTGGATAGTCTCCTCAACAGCATGAAACAAAAAAGACTTTTTCTACCATATGCTACAGCAATAAAAAAGAAAGCTGTTTCTCATTATTGGCTGGTCCATCCTCATATAGTCAGTTGTCTTGGAAACTGAGATTGATTATAAATTCAAGAAAATGCAAGAATAAACTGAATCACATAGTTCCTTCTTTCAATGTCCATCTCAATTTGCAGTGTTGGAACTAGCAACAAAAACATCCCTAAGCATGATTTCCAGTTCTAGATGTATTTTTGTTGCACTTATCTCTAAGAGTGACAGTCAAAATAATATAATAACTTAGACTGGATTCATTCATTCAATTGTGAAGTTTCAGAAAACATTGAAATAAATGTAAGTAAAATGTACATTCAAATCAACCTCACCTAAAAATAAAATAAAATAGTTCTTCCAGGTGTGATATCTGGATGACACAATATATGGGTATCATGTAATTCAAATTCTTTACTCTGTCCAAAAACTGAACATCTTACTGAGGCCAAAATATATTTAATAAAACATTAATTTTCCAAGCATTTCACAGCCCTGATAAAGACTTCATAATCACTTCTCTCCTAAGGATCTGACTTTAGTCAGCTTTAGTATACTTACTACAATTAAAGTTACCATTAGTTTATGAAATACTTTTGTAATTTCTTTACTTAAAATTGCCAACAGATCTTGTAAACTGTTCAAGGGACTAGTTAAAAGCAATACTTTTCATGCTGCTACCTTTGGATTAACAACAGTCCCAAAAACACTGAACAAAAATCTTTTTGCAGTGAGTTCTTCAATTCCAGTTGCCAATCTCGATTTAAATACATGGAATTTTACATCAGCTGAGAAAGTTGGCATACTATTCTCATCTACTCTTCATTAAAATAACTCTTCCAACATGAAATTGCCAAACCTGTCATAGGGAGTTGTGCAATTACAGTGAATAGGAGGAAGTTTTTATCATTGCTAATACATGGGAGGTGATCCAGTAGATTTTTAAGTTGTGACCCCCTCAAGAAAGGTTAGAAGACTCTTGGCACCTAAGCAAAAAGAATTTGTCATCCTTTCAGCATGAACAGCTAAGGAAAAAATTACTTATTAAGACCTGTATTTTTTGGTACTGTGTTGCTGTAAGATAGTTCAGTCTTAGAAAGAAAAAAGAGAATCCCAAGTTAACGTAATGTCAAGGGTATGTACAGAATGGCTGTATATATAATCACCCAAGGTGTAGTCCTAATTTTAACACTTTCTGATTTTTTTGAATTCATAAGATAAATCAAATAATATCAAAAGTTTAATTTTTGTCTTCTCGCTTATTGGATAAGTCATGTCTTTTTCCTTTTTCTTATCCAGCCCTGCAAACTGAATGGACACTAGTCAAGTAGTTTATCAGAGTTTCCTCTAGGGTCAAATAAATTATTTGTATCTTTTGTACTATTTACCCAAGTTAGCTTTAAAAAGACATTGAAGTAGCAAAAATATAATTTTAAATTTCATGTCCTAGCTGTTAAATTGTTAACAATTTATTTTATACCTTGAATATTAAAAAATCTGAGCTTTTAACTGTAAATCTTTAAAATTAATTCCAACCTCAAACATCAGCTGATGCCCCAACGCTGGGAATACTGGTAACCTGTCAGTCCAAGCGAAAACCCAGTGAGGAAGGAAATAGTTATCCTTGAAGAGACTTGACTGTGGAATGAGAACTGGTAAATTTTGCTACAACAAAAAGTCAGCCAGCTTTCCCATCACCTCATTGCAGTGCTTTCTTCACCAAGAAAAGCAATGACAGAGATGAGGAGTATCGAAGATAAAAGAGTGCTTAAAAATAAGCTCATCCTGCCAAGGTTGATATTTTCATCTCCCTCTGGCTGTACTCCATTCTCTTTAAATTCCAATGAATCACAAAAGAAGAACCCTAGTCTGATCATGAAAAAAAAACAACAAACCAAAACCGCTAACTAAATCAACAAATTAGGAATACTCTATCTTGTAACCTAAGATCTCCTTTTAACAGGATTACTAACTATTGATTAATACAGCTCAAGAATTTTTAAAGAAGCTGTTGTAATTCTAGAATACTCAGTATTTCTCTAATTCCCAGTACAGTTAAAAAGCATTTAGAATTGAAAAACACCGTTGTTTCAACAGCTACAGGGTACACATGCAACTTCCAATTTGGCTCTGTTTCTAATTGCAAGTGAAGCAAAATCCTGAAATGCCATTTCTTCAGGCTTGCACTCCCTTGAACAGTTCCTACACTCTCCTTCCATAAGTTAAAAAATTCAGTTAGAATTATTTTTTTTAAATTTACAATCCTAAATAATTGCAAATAATGATTTACTATCGAGGCAATTAAAACCATGTTAATTTGAGAAAAAAAAATTGTGTTCCAGCCTTGGGTTTTGTTTAACTTATTTTACATATATTCTTGCTATCAATTCATGTTATACATGCATACTTATTATAGATTCAATTGTAGGCTCTTTAGCTTTAAAAGGAAATATATATTACCAAAGAATAGATCTCAAGAGATTTGAAGTTTGGTTCATATAAACATGTAAATTTTTTTATGTTTATTTCAATCTAATCTATGAAAGGTCACCAATACTATCAGAATATCCTGTTATAAAATCTCTGTTTCTAATTCCAGGATTAAAAGATTCACAAAGTTCTGCCTTATCCCATTTAAGTCCTGTTAAAGGTTTGGTTTTTTTATTCCAGAGTTGGACTAAGGCTATAAGTTTCTTTCAGTGTTTTATCCAGAGTAGTTCCACCACATCTTGTGTAAATCATTATAGTCTTGTCTCTCTCACTTCATTGGTTTTTTGGCTTCCATCTGTTTTCTCTCATCTTTTCTTCTACTCTGTCTCATCTACATTCTCTTTCTACTCTGGTTTCTTTCATCTGCTTGCTCATTACTATTAGTCCAGCCCTCTATTATCCCCTTTACTTCCCAGTTTTCTCAAAGACGGGAGAATGTATGAGACCCAAGAGCTCCATTCTGAGAGATGCTAACCACTTTAACTTCTTTTTTTGACCTGCAAACTTTAATTGTTTTCCTTTTAATATAGTTTTAAGACTGTCCTGGATGTCTTTACTGACCTAAGCATATACTTCTCTGAATGTCGTCTGAGGTACATTTTGCTGTTATTCCTGGAAGCATAAATTTCTACAGGACCCATTTGTGCTTTTCAGAGAAAACTGTAACTCCCTAGTGCCCTAACTTCACACAGGTTAGCACAATATCATATTGCATACTTTACTAATCTCTGAAGGGAAACTCCAAATATTTTATTTTTGCATGTTATTGTATCTGTTGAAGAACACTCATGAATGTGTTCATTTTAATGTTAATACAATCAATTTAATAGTTATGCTGGAATAGAAACAAAAATTTGAGTAGCTAAAAAAAAAAAAAGAAAAAAGAAAAAGACATGGATTTAAAACCTTTTAGGATCTGGAGCCAAATATATACATTATTCCATCGCTGAAAAAGGCTTAACATGGAGGCTTAATATTCTACAGCTATCTTTGTGACAACATGAATGTCACAACTCCCTGTTCTCAAGCAGAAATCTAGCCACTGATGATCAGAGATAATCATTAATCCTTACATTTAATTCAGCCAGAAACTTCCAGCTTGAAGCTACTTGTTTTCCTTCTTAATAAAGAAAAACTCTTCATAAATGTCTGTAACAGTACAGAAAGTTATTGATCTTACAGAAGTGCACATGGTCTCACTTCCTGGGCCTTCATCATTTCTCACATTTGTGGATTTTACCTTGCCATCTCCGTGACCTGTCTGGAGATGCAATGCCAAAGACACTTAGATGAGACCATCACCTCAGCATCAGGTCCATCATTTAAAGGGTACATTCATGCATAATTCACAGAATTACTTGCACTTTTATATGTCTCAGGCTTGGGAAAACTGGCTGGACACTTAACTGAACTAACAACTCCAGTGAAGTCCCCTAGGCTATGTCCTTTTCCCTTGGGACAGGTTCCGGTTATAGTAAATTCATGTACTCCAAGTAAACTTCCTTGAAGTAGGAAAACCCTATTTATCTTGCCACCTCTGCCCTTGTCCCAGCAGAGAACTGTATCAGTTCAGAGCTTTCATTGCTCAAACTCTGCCTTTCTCCTCACGCTGTTCAAGGCAATATTTTCAAGCACTCCCCCCAAGGAGGCACAAAGAGTAACATTCTTGCTCTTCCCAGTGTGAGTGGAAGAGAAAAATCACTACAAATAAATGCCCTGCTGTGGAGGAAATTTCTGGAAACTCCAGAGACTTCTACAACTTTCCAGAGGTTAGAAATGAGGTTTAGAGATGTAGCTTGCATGTTGCCTGAATTACACAGTCTCTGTCTCCCTAGAATTGTGAAAACTGTGAAAGGCTTGAATCAGAGCCTGGAGAAAGGACCATCCCTCTGAGAGAAGCTGGCTGATTTTAATTTTAACAACAAAAGTAGCAGTGTTATTCCATGTCATTTCACACTCCATGACTTATCAGACTTGTTATTGAAGACTAAACAACTTTTAAAACCGAGGTG
Source organism: Origma solitaria (assembly GCA_013397895.1). NCBI lineage: Eukaryota > Metazoa > Chordata > Aves > Passeriformes > Acanthizidae > Origma > Origma solitaria. The sequence continues at coordinate 909,294 of VZRL01005547.1, read as the reverse complement.
CTTAATGCAGACCTCTGTCACAGTAAGAGCTGCTACTGAGACATGTAACTAGTCCTTCATGCTCTCAGAGATGCTGTGTTCCAAAAGCTGGCATCTGTGCCACAGCCAAAGCAGCGTTCATCTTTCAATGAAATGCCAGAGTCATGCAGCTGAGTGATTTGGGGCTGCTCTGTTCATAAGCAGATAGTCAAGAAAGCATTTTTGGAAGGCAGCCACTGGAGCGTACTATATTACAGAATAAATCACACTGAAAAGATGCTCCCTGTCAAGTTGGAGATACTTTTAGAAAAGATCAGTTACAGAAACCATCACATTTATGTGACTGTTTCTACCTTTTTTAGTGACACAAGCTTATTTCACACACACTGTAAGATCCCAGATGAGTTCCCCGAAGATTTCACACTGATCACAGTACCACAGACTCTTAAATCTAGTGGAGAGGTCTCATTTTTTATAGTACAATGAAGTACAATTAAGGCATGATCTTCCTCTGACAGGTCTGAAATGGTCTCCACCCCAGCTCCTTAGGGAGTGTGTTGAAATTTAGCCATTTGAAGGCCTCTAGCCAGTGTTTCAACTGCTCTGAACTCTCATAAATATTATCAGCTCTAAATTTCTGGAAAGGGTCCCTGTTGAGAGGTAGTCCCTTCAGGAGTATGTAGTACAATCTGACTAAAATACAACCTCATCCTAGGTTCTTGTTCTCATGTATTTTAGTCTCAGTGCAGCCAGCAATCCTGTCTACAGAAGGTGCACTACACGGATACAACAAAAAGTGTTCAACTGAAGTGGCAAACCTCCCACTTCATCAATAAACTGAAGGAGAGACTTTGCCTGGGGATGTGACTACAATGCATACTGCAGCTAGATGCAAAGATGTGTAGGTTTGAAATGAGTCAATGTGGATACTGAAAAACTTTTGTCAGGGGGCACGGTTTTGTACAAGCTTTTCCATACTGCTAAGAAAAGGCAATTTAGGTCAGCACGTGTATTAGCCTCTATAAAGCTTCTTCCAGCCTGAAAGATTAGTTTGGGGACAGACATAAACTATTCATAGTGTGTGTGTTTATGTTTTGACACTGTTCAGTAAAGACAAAATCAATTAGCACAGGCAGTTTGTGAGAATTCTTCAGATATTGCATAGGTATCTTAAAGCTAGATTGGACATGTTTACACTTTCTTTGCAGGTATAGAAGCATAAATGTGCTCCGAAACACTGGCTTAGAACAATATACCTAACAATATATGGATGAAACCATGTTTTACTGAATTTTCCCTCAAGTTTGTAAATAAATATTAACTAGAATAGAGATACATTTAATCAGGAATGGCATCCAAATCCAGGTGCCAAGAGCTAACAATGTCTTGTAAGAGTCTCTATGGGAGCTGAGGGTCTAAACTCCCACTGTGTTACATGGAGGCAAAGGATTCAGTTCAGTGAAGATATCTACCTGAAGATATTTAATGGCTTTTGGGAATTTGGGGAACCCTTCCTGGCCACCTTCTGTCCCTTCAAAAGAGCACAATCTCGCAGATATCCTCTGCTATAGCTGTCAGGCACAGCAGTAAACCTCAGCTTCTCCAGCGCATCTTCTGTGGCATGACTTGTGAAGTTTTGAAAACTGAATCCAGGTCCTAGTCAGTAGAGACAGTGAAATCCAGAAAGTTATTCAGACAATCAGTGTATATCCCTGGTTAAGGGTGAGCCACATGGCTGTCTCAGTTGGGCTGACTGCATCACCCAGAGCTGCACAGTGGGAAAGCAGACACCTTGCTGACATGCAGACGCCTACATTGTAAGGAGGCAGTTGGGTTTCTGAATTTGATCCTGAATTTTTTCTGTTTATATACTAGCTTTTAACCGTAACCCAGTGTGAAATGAGAAGCCAAAAATCACAATTTCTTCAATATTATCCAGTCATTCAAACAAAAATCTCCTGCAGAGAAACCATTCTAGGAAGCCTTCCATTAACACTATTCTTCATCTAGTCTTAGATACTGGGGCAGAGAACGTGTCCTGGGTAGAGAGCAGAAGAACTCAAGCTTCTTTTTTAAAATATAAAGTCTCCCATCATGTTCACAGCAGAATGGACATAAGGAAGTGAATCACATCGGTATAATTAAATTCTTGAAATAAGATCTGAAAATGTATGTCTGCATTCCACATTTTCCTTTAGGGTCCTAATGCAAATTACTTCTACACAGCAGGCTGAACCTTCTGTTTCCTCTCAACAGCTTGTACATTGCTACTTTTTCAGTGCAAAAGTCATAGTCTGATCTGGGCAGCTAATACTATTAAATTAACTTCTAACAATAATTATCTAGAGTTTACTAAGAATAATAGTATTCACAAGCAGCATGGGCAAACAGGATTTAACACTTTGTCAATTCCACAATCTTTATACAACCTAATACACCACAAATTGTAGTTACACAATAGATTCCATTAAATAAAAATATATGTGTCCTTTTAATTTAAGTTCTGTAAATTATTGGTTCATTTTAAAGACACCTGGGATATGATTGACTACAAATTTAAAATAATGCTTCATATTACAGTCAGAATTGAATTTTGCTTCTGCCAAAAATATTTTAAGCACAATAATACATAGAATACAATGGGAAGTCTTTTAAATTTTTTAAGAAACATTGAATTTTTGTGTATTTTTCTGTGTTTATTACAGCACTGTCAAGCAGTGTAGTTGTTTCAGAATACTGTACATATGACTTAAATTAAGGGAACAGAGCTATTAGGAGAAAATATGCAACTAAAAGCATTCAGTTTTTCTTAATCCTAAATTTGACCTTGTTAACAAGCAGGTGCAAGACTTCACACTATAACCAAGAACAATAAAGAAGCATTCTGTCCTCATTTTTCCTCTAATTGTCCTTTTCTCCAAATCATATTAGCTCCCATTGGTTTTATGCGATATTCACCAGTATTACCTTTTGTTCTTTTCAAGTTTATTGTAGTCATGGAAATAGGAGTACAATCCTTTGATCTCTCACATCACACAAAAGTAATCTATGAGAATATAGCATATGCCACAGTATGAGAAATGTATCCCAGTTGAATTCTTTAGTCAAAAGAATTATGTACCCATGGCATCCTCTGTGAATGTTCTCTGAAATGAATTATTCCTAGTGCTGTTACTGAGTACAGCAATGAAAAGGCACAGCCAAAGAGGCACATGTATATACCTTATGTAGGTAATGTCCTTATTAACTCTTTCTCTATTCTTTACCAGGCTAAAAGATGTCTGAAAGCCATCTATAATTATATAAGCAGGTAAAGCACCAGCATCCAATTAAATTTTCTTTATGGCATTTATCTTCCAGTTACCCTCTTGTTATCAAAGAGTGTAAAAAACCAGGTAATGAACAACAGAACGTAGTCCTGCCAAAATATATGTCGTGGTTGTTGCATCTAAAAGTGACTTACTGAACCCAAGTGGTTCAATTTACCTCTTCTTTACACATTCTAAAATGATACAAAGGAAGAATAATGAAAAGCAGAATCAAAATCTACCTTTAAATTTTACCAGGAAAGCAGATGGATTTTCTATCTGAAAACATTTACAGGAGATCAGATGGGTACATACAAAGACGAGATCTAACAGTGATTTTTTTTTTTAAGATCTGTCATTTTAAAGATGCAGGAAATTCACAGAATTAGTGAAAGTAATGGAACCTAACATTTACTTTTGGCTCAGCCAGTGATTTGCTGTGTGGTCTATTAAGTGTTTTAAAAATACACGAAACAACACCATTACATCAGATAATGGTTACTTTATGAATAATTTTGTTAGACTTCCTTTTATTAAATTGCAGATTTACAAGCAATTGTAAGCAAGGTGGAAATTATGAAACTGTGTAGTCCTCAGTTCCCCACACAAAAAAAAAAAAAAAAAATTGCTTTTAACTAATAAGCATTGTACTACCTTAAAAACATTGTTGGAAATAAGTGATTTAAGCATCCGGGGAATTTTTTCCTGCCATAAAATGCTTTCTCAGTCACTATCCCTGCTTGATTTACACCACCCATGTAAGCTTAACTTTACAAAGTTTGTGGACAGACGTGCAAAGGTCAAATTAAATCACCAGTAGATTTTATCATTTTAATTCTTCTACTGAAAAGATCATTAGGCATATATGCAAGGTATCCATTGAATCACTAATAGATCATCTAATCTCACTTCAAAAAATCTTTTCCTGTATACTATAAAGTCATATATGCTCCTCTCAATCACATTAGCCTCTCTAAAATGTGAGTGCAGCTGAAACTACAGACAGACAAGGACCATGATTTATAATGATGGGCTATGATTAATAGCCCAAACTACCTTTTAGGAAGCATGGTATCAAAAAAGACATTTGTGTCTTGTTTTTTTAATTATAAAAAATGAGAGCAAACAAAATCTTATGTTTTAATACAGATCAGAACTTCTGCCAGTCTGGGAATATTACTTATAAGAACCCTCATACTCTCCCACTATGATACTTACACCACTGTTTTCTCACAAAACAACCTTTTGTATTAGAAGGGAAATTATTGTTTTCCAATAATTGTGATGAATTATGATGATTTGAAAAGTTATTTTCTCAGCTCAGAGAAAGATTCATTAGCGCTAATAAAACACACATCGAGATATAACCAGCTCCCTGTGATGCCGGCTATGAGTTTAACAGGTTAAAATTTCACAAAATGATGATAAAAATATTAAAACCTGCTGCTTTCTCTTTAAAGCATATAACCACTTTGCCATTCTACTAACATAAAACATGTTAAAGTGACAGGTCATATGAAAGAGAAGAAAAACAAGAAGCCTTCAGGGTTCTTAAATATGAATCCTTCGTGTTAAAAAATTTCAGCAATACATATATAAAATTTGCGTTATAATATTATATACTTATTTATTAATATATTTATAAATCTGAATAATATATTTATATTATTTATAACACAAGGTGGGAGTATCTCAATCTATAGAAGCCTTCTTTATGAATCAGTGTTCCCTTAAGGAAAGGGCTGAATGCTCTGTAGAATGTATGATTCTAATTTTTATGAAGGAATCCCAGATATTTTCAAGATTTAAGAAAAACAGAAATGCTAGCTCCATGAAAATACACAAAAAACCAAACAAAATTTCACAAAAAATGTACAAACAAAAATTTAAAAAAAAACCTCACAGAGCAGGCATCAACAGGACTGATTTTTCAGTCCTTTTTAATTTGCCTCCTGAGCTCATTGAAAAAAAATGCCTCTTATCTTGATCTGAACAACAGTCCCACTAGAAACTAATTTTCATGAATATTTCTTTTATTAAGTGCTAGTGTTGGTAATATGGGATTTGGCACAAATTGGCCAACATCATACACTTTCATTAGTCTCAGGAGGCCCAATCCTGCAAACATGAATGCACATGTGTAACTTTATTCTGGCTAGTACCCTAATTGACTTACTAATGAGTTAATATGTAAATGTACTTGATTGAGCAGTTTCAGGATCTGTCCCAGATTTTCTGACTGCAGTCTTCCCAGAAGCCTCAGTGGCCCCAGACTATGGATCCTGAAGCCTGAGAGACACCTCTCCTGCTCCAAAGTGTCTAGATCTGAAAACCAATTCATACACAGAGGTTCAGCTTCTTCTTTTTCCAGCAGCACCACCAGCTGGAGCAGCTAAAGAGATTAGCACCAAATTCTGAAAGCAATTATCCTGAAGAGAATAATTCAGAACTAACATTGCTAAAATATCTCAATCGTTGCTTGCCCTAACAGTACTTTACAGGAGTTTTTCTGTTTTTGGAGAGCCCCTTACAAGTTACCCTGAAGATATCAGGCTGGATGTAAGGAGTCAGTTCTGTAGGGTGTCAGGTCTGCAAACACACCATAGGGGTTTCCTCACTTATTCCCACTTCAAAGAAGCATTAAGAACAATTTCTCTTTATTACAGTTTTTAACTGGATTTCTTTCCCCTGTGATGATTAATTAGGCGTTTGTTACAATTTGCTTTCTTTCCACCTCTAAGAATAAATGTACCCTTCCGCTAATCAGACACAAACAAAATGTTTTGAAAAGTAATCACTTGCTAAAAAAAATGGAAATTGGGCTTCTGTGTTGTGAGGAATGTACACACATAGCACAGTGAAATTTAACACGGGTAAATGATCTGACTACCTCAAAGTGAAGTTTTTGCCTTCCTACAGTGGCCTTTCACCCTGCCCTTTCCTCCAATCTGAGGAGAGCTGATGTTGATGGAACATATAATGGCTCCTTTCCTGTGTAGTAAAGTCAGCAATAAAGCTCAGTAATTAAGGTGACCGGGGAGGCCCAGCCCAGCAGGCTAGTGGTGTGGCGAACACTTTCAGAACTTCAAACAATATCAAAGTCACTGAAAAACGGGCCTAGTTCAGGACTGGTTTGAATTAAGCCTCACTTCCACACGCACTTTTCAAATCCAAGCTCAAACAAGAAAGCCAAGGCCTTCTGGATTTCATTAGAGCCAATTATCTTATCTGTTTCATCTCAGGCCTGACCCTAAGGCTGGCAAACAGCTATTCAGTGCATTTGTGTGGTTGTTTGAGAAAGCCTCCAGCCAGCCAATGGCCTGAGGAACCGCTAATTAAAACACAGTTGCCCCCTGCCTCTAGTGATTAAATATTTTCAAGCTTTTGTAAATAATTTTTCCATTCTTTGCCCCAAGCCTCAGAGGTCCAATACATGCAGTAATTTATTTAGTTTGTCAAAGAATACTGCTGGAAATAAAACTATAATAGAAACTTAGGAAACTCTTATATCTTGCCTAACTTCTGAGAGTGACATTCTACAAGCTTGTACAACATGTATACTGTTTCTTATGTAATGAAGCCTTAATAGCCTCATTGTGTTTGAAGTGATACAGTGTATAACAGGTATGTATACACCGTATATAGAGAGTATATATATTTTGCTGATAATCATCATGTTTCCTCAGATGTCAGCAACATAGGCATGGTCATGGGCTTCATGAGGGGATAGATGCTACAGATGTGATGCTGAGAGATACCTGTGCTTCTGAGATGGATGGACCCTTCTGGGAGGTTGGATCACATTTCGAAAGCCTGTTTGAGAAGGACTGAATCCTACCAGCTCCAGAATACAGATCCATGTCACCATGTCCCACATAAATTCTAATAATTAATATTTACATGAAATGCATCTGGGCTAGAGGACTTAATCCCTCAATCTCCCTTTCTCAAACCCTGGGAAGATACTCCCTTTTGCGTGAGATCAGAGAACCTGATTCTAGCCTGGTTCTAGCTTTGGTACCACACAGTGCTCCACCTCATGTCACCCCGTGCTTCACATGCAGCCACTGTCACCAGGACTGAGGGTGTGTATCTCTCAAGCAACGTGATGGGGAGAGGAACAACTTATAGCTCCCAGACTAACCTCTTAACTCCTTACATCTTATTATTATTCTTAACAATAAACACATTTATATAAATTAGTACAATGCATTGGGGGTACTGTCATGAACCAAAACCAATTGCATAAAACACTGCACAGAATGAATAAAAAGATGGATCATATCTATGTACTCAGTGGGGACTTGGAGAATACAGGCAGAAGCTGTACATGCCAGAGAAACAGAAGCAATCTTAGTAGTATAGGAATTTAAGTATTGTCCAGTTTTGTGTGAGGCAATATAGCAAAATAGAAATGTAATAAAAGATTTCAAGGAAGCTAATGAATCAGTCTTGTAGCTGTTTATGAAAATACCCTACAAGTATGAGTTTTATCACACAAAAAAATCAGAAAACCTGTCCCTGGTATCATGATATGGAAAATGAAATTCATAAGAGCATTCTTAGAATGACAATGCAATAATAAACAAAATGGCTGAAACTTAGAAATCACTTTAGGTGGTTGGAATGGTAATACATTCTGTATTTCAAAGACACACTACAGAAAGAATTTGCAAAATTTAGACATCGCTGTGTTGTGACTTCCAACAGAGAAGGTCAAAGGTTACACAAGAACTTGCCTGCCTGACAGGCAGAAAAATGGTTTTGCCCATAGAGAGTGGCAGCAGTAATGGCCTGGGGAAAAAGCTAGGTAAAGTTGAGCTTCAGGTAAATGCAGATTTCCTCAATTAGTATATAATGAAGTTACTATAAAATTTCTTAATGTAGAGGAGACATACCTAGAACAGAGAAGCCATTGGCTGACAAACAATAATTCAATTTGCATTGTGGATGAACTGCCCTCCAGAAAATCACTAAGTAGGAGAAGATAGCAAGACCAAAAGCAGAATGTCATAGAATCACTGAAGAAAGATCAAGAAGGAAAATATTGATTCTTCCAAAAGACAAGTTAAAGGAGATGTTCGATGTTCAAGCCTGGGCGGAGGCCAGGGACTATCAGGCACGGATGTCAGGAAAAGATGAATTTTCAAGAAAAATATCACCAGGATAAATAGATGACATACAGGCTAGGAAAAATGAGCGTAAAATATAGACTCTGAGCTTTGGGCTAGGAGGGATTTATGTTAAGAATGGTTTCAGAGGAAGGCTGAGATTTTTTTTTGAAGAGGTCTAGAATCAGAGGACAAAGAGCAATCTGTATGCTCCGTGGTCTTGGGGATAGAGGAAGAGAAAGGAGAGAGAAAGATGGAGAGCTTAGCAGTACTTTTTCTTTACAATGAATCATGATTGTATTACAAGGGACAAGAGCCCCATGTGAGGAGAATGAGAGGTTAAATAGACAAATAAGGGAAAACTTATGTCCCATGTAGATCAGCAGATGAAAGAGCATGAGGGCCTGGTAACAAGCAAAAGAGTTTGAGAAAAACAGATGAGGAGCAATTTTGTGATCAGAGGCATATGACAGAACTGTGAGAAGAAAAGGGATGTTAGGGATGCTATGGGGAACTTGACGAATAATCAAATTATGACTCCAAGAAAGAAATGTGAAAGTGGAGGAAGGGTCGAGGAGAGGAGCAGGTAGTATTAACAATCTTGGAAAATTATTTATACTGCTTAGTACTTTTGGAAATGTATTTCCAATCTTTGGATCTTTCCAATCTACTACAGTCCAAATACTTCCAATCCAAAATTTGCTTTGCAAGACCACAAGAGACAGCATAAAAAATTCTGGGTTTGTTCAGCAAGTTTTTACATAGTGGCCAGTGACTGAACTTAACTGAAGAACTCACATCTATGTCATGTTTTTAGTTTCAGGGGCAGCTAATATTTAGCAGTTGCCCATCTGATGATACAGAATAAGAATTAAATCACTGCATTCTTGATTAGTTTGGAAATTACAGGGTCATCAAGCTATTACAAACTCCACATTTCTTTCGATGCCTGTTTGCTGTTTCTAATAAGAATCACACTGAAAATGACAGGCAAGTTTTTGAAATATTTTTTCTTTGTAGAAAAAAAAACCAAGGCAAATGATCAGATAATAAGTTGTCATTTTCAGATCCAGAGGGAATGAGTTTCCATAGAGAGTTCATCACATAGAAAGTGAAGCACATGTTAATGAAACATGAGAAATGAAAAATCCCTGACAGGAATTGAACTACTTGCTGATGTTTACAATATATTCTTAATGATACATTCTTAATCTGTAAACATCTTGATTGAAGAGGTAGGAAGGTTGGAATGGACAGGGTGGGAATTAGCCCCCACTCTCCTGTTAGACTAATAATTCAGAACTAGAACACTAATTTTTTTCAAGAAATATACTCTTTTACTAAAACATAGCCTTTTGTTGATCTCTGTTTGAGATATGTGGATCTCCTTGATATTTTTCAGAGGGAGACTTCTTTTAAGCATGTGGAAGAAAACAAATCCAAAACATTCCAAATAACCTGACAGCAAAAGCATTAATTTCAGATGTGATGAAGTCACATTCAGTCACCTGATTTGTAGGAATGGGGGACAAGAAATTGCCTTCACTCTTTCACAGTGTCACAGAATCAGCAGGTTGGAAGAGACCTTCAAGACAAGCCTATCCAATTGTCATCCCCACACCATCACAGTCACCCCTAAACCATATCCCCAAGTGCCATATCCAGACACCTCTTGAACACTTCCACAGACTGTGACTCTACTACCTCCCTAAACAATTTATTCCAATGCCAAACTACTCATTAAGTGATTTTTTTTTGCCTTATCTCTAATCTGAACCTCCGCTGGTGCAATTTAAGGCCAAATCCAACCCCAAAGGGTTGGGATTTTTCACTTAAAGTTTTCCAGCTTTCTAGAGTGATGTTCTCACCATGAGGTTAGATATGAACATTGTCATAAAAGGGTTTGAAACACAAAAACTTAGTTGTTTTCTTGGAAAATTTCAATAATTTAGGTTTTGTTGCCATGTAGAAGAAAATCACGTCATAACCATGGACAGTTGCTGTTTACTGGAAGTGCTGTCTTTAGTCATCTCTACTTTAGTAATGCACTCCCTGCACAGGAGGGATACAGCCAACTTATTGATAGGGAGAAAAAGAACCAAATAAGCTGAACCTTCCCTTCAGCCCTCCACATTCTATCTTCTAATAAGCATTTACACTTCTACATGCATGACACAGGAGAAATGCATCCCAAATGCATCCCTATTTTCAACCTGCCTTATCTTGTGCTGTAATTCATTTGCATTCATTTTCTTTAAAAAAAAAATTAATTAATCATTTTAGTAACTTCATTTTAACAGCTGATGTAAATATCACTGGAAGGCTTGTGGTATGTAACCATATGAATCAGCTAATAAGAGCCTTCAAAAGCTTACTTTGTTTCAAGGTATAAAAATTCATGTAACTCCTCTTAAAGATTTGACTGTCTCATTAGGTTAAATGTAGTCACAGTATCTAAGACAAAATCCTATCACATTTACTCAGTGAAAAGCCTCTGATTTCACAAACTCTTTTAACAATGATTTTTGCCATAAGCTACTATTTTGTATAAGTAACAACTCTGTACATTAGCCATGAATTACGGTGTTGTGCACAACTGAGACCTGCATAAACTAATGACACAAATGATCAATTTACTTCCAAATCCTGACCCTAGTACACATGATTGCAGGACCAATACCCCATTTTGCTTGAAAAAAAAAAAAGCACAATGGTAAGTCACTCTACAACTGATCATTTTTCTTATACTGCCTGCAAAAATTAATGTCTCAGAGTTTGAAGTCCGATGGATTCTCTCACACAGGGTAATGACTTACTATCCAAGAAGCTGCTCTGATTTACTGGGATAACTTGTGGCCCAAGTAGTACTGCTAATACCACATAATGATGAGTCACAGGCCTCCCTGAATGTATTCATTAGACGTCTATTTATCAGACATTTATGTTTTCATAGTCTCAAACATCTCTCCACAGGACTAAGGGCTGACTTCAAAAAGTAACGAAATACTTGGAGTTAGGGCTCCAACAATATCCAGTAACAAGAATTCTCATAAGATCTTGCAGCATGGAGCACAGTGCTACTCAGAATAAGTCATGATTTTAAAATCTGACTTTTGCCTAATTTTTCTATTTTTCTTCGGAATTACTGAAGGTTTATTTTCTAGAATATTTTTTCTATGAAAAATGCTTATTCCTTTCATGTAATTATTGTATAGGCAAAGTGTAGCACAGGCACATAAAATGATTAGGATAAAAAAATACCTCCAAGGAATTATTTGTGCAAAAGCATGAGAAAATCTATAAGCACAGACATGCCCTGGAGGTATCCACACAAACTAACACTGAGACACAGGTGTGTGAGCACACCAAGACCTCACAATATTTATTTGCAATCCTGCTTAGATTTGCAAGCAGCAAAATAAAAACTCCCATCTCTTTTTCTTCTCTAAGTATTGAAAGAAGAATAGTGGAGGTCTCATTAGCTAAGCTGGCTAAAGAAAGCATGAATAAGAACTGTGTAGCTGAAAGGCCTCTGTTTCTGCTGTTCTTGAAACAACACTTCTGTCTGATTCTGGATAATGGGCTTTTAATAAAAATATCCACCAAAGGAAAACAATTAAACAATACATAAAGCACCAGGGTGCAATCTAGTGGTTCTGTTACAGTCTGGAGCTGTTCCAGCAGAGAACATGTGGATATTTTTTACAGGCTAGAGTGTAGTTCTCAAAAGTTATTATAAAGCAACAAAATTTAAATTGGGACCGGACATCTATACAATCACTCAGTGTTGTTGAAGGACTTTTAATTCCAACCTGAAAATTATCTCCATGTAAAGACCACAGATATTTTGATTTTTGGGATAAAAGTGTCTTCTCCACTCTTGCTGCTAATTTCTTTCAGGATATTTTTGGTGATATTTCTCACCTTTCCATCAGAGTATTTGACAACATGGCAATTCTTTATCCATACACCTCTATTCTTTCATCTTTCTGGCTTAACAAAAATTGGAAAATGGTTATATTGGAAAAGTGTTTAGATACTTTTCAGTACTTTGAAAATACAGACCATGTATGGCTTGGGGTTTTAATCAAATTGTTTTTAACCTGAAGCACATAAACCTGACACATGCCATATTTTATGATCCTTTCTCCTCCACCCCCTACTCTGCCATGTCAATAAAAGAAACTGTGCATCTGTAGAAAAGTAAGCCAACACTAATTAATTTCTGTAATGAACGGTTTCACTTTTGTAGTTTCAGTGAATGAAAGGAGTGTCATATACAGTTTTAAAAATCCTGGTACAGTGAAGGTGAAAATTTAGGGTGTTTCAGTCAGAAGAAGTTAGATTTTCCAAATAAAAATAAAGAAGTAGGAAGAACAAGAGGTTGCAGGTTATAAACACTGCTGCCAGTTTTAGTTTTATGGTGAACTTTGAAGTATAACAAAATGTTGAAAAGCTGTTTATACCACTGTTTCAAATGCTTTTAACTCTGCTTCTCCATTTCCTAAGGACTCTGTCCCTATCCCCATGGTACTAATCATCTTAATGCTCAAAACATTTGTTAAGAAAAAAAAAGTATGAAAATTTACCATTATTACAAAACCTTCCTTACCACACTCAAAAATATTCTAAAGTCACAAATCATCAGGACTATTGGATATTTACATAATGAAACTTATACTCTAAGCAGATGTAAAAATTATTCCAAGCAGACTTCTACCTTCTTCAAACTTCTTCAAAAGAAACTGCACAGGCACTCTTAAGTTAACTTTCTATGGCTGTTTGGTACACCTTTTTTGAATTCTCCTAAGACATTTTCTATGGCAGAGGGGAAAAGAGAGACATCTCTCGTTGAAATGCGCATCTTTTAAAGGCACCTGGTAGAAGTGACAAGGTCAGAAATTAAAATCTGATTGAAACGGTAACGAATACTTGCAGAATGCTGTGGATGACTGAAAGTAAACTATACACATTCATAGATAAACCATTGTTTAGATTTCCTAGAGCTTCCATGACTGTGTTCTGTTCAGCCATATTTTTCTTCCTAAATGCATTGCCCTTGACAGTGCTAGCAGTCTCAATAATGTCCACCCGCATTTGGGTAAATCATTGTCTGTCTGTCATACATGACCCAGAGATTTTGCCTTCCTCTACACACAGTGAAATGCTGAACGTATTTCTGGGTCAACAAACAGACAAGAGAAATAACTATAGTTGAGATAGCCTTTAGCAGCTATTACAAAGCAATATACTGAGAAAATTAATTTCCATTAGTAAAGATAAGCATGGCATTTGGCCAGTCTGAAGCTCTTGTGAATAGAGGTCACTGATAATATAATAAATTAAAGTTCTGAAGATGTTGCTGGAGTCTATTTTTAGTTCTTTTATTGGCTCATGAGGCTGAGTAACTAACTTGTTTTTTTTTACCCCCTCCATACTTTTGTCTTTTTATCTCTTTGGAGAGATATCAAACATTGTTGAACATTTGAATCAGAAACTTAGTCTTACCATAGTTTTTAGACCACATCTAGCATAATATAGCCTCAGTAGCAGCCTTTGGACATTGCAGTCATAAAAAATTAATAGCATTAGGTTATGGGTGTTAAGAATAATTGTTTAAAAGAACTTTATACTTAAATGCTATTCTTAGTGGAATTCATTAAACATCACAATACAGCATTGTACTATGACTCACTTAAAAAAGTTAGGTACATCAAGGAAAAAATATTGATTTTTGTCTTCTATATTCTTTTTTATGTTTATCAGAATCCAAGGTTTCTACTCAGTCAGATAGTTATACAATATTGCAGAGCACTTATGCCAAAGACAGCCATAAAAATATTCAAAATAATATAAATCGATGGTTCGCCCTCATGTGGTGTATTTAGCTCATTTCCAGAAAATAGACAAGCCTCAGCAATGAGCAATTAAAGTGATTTGGCAACTGGATACATTTCTAAATGAAGAGAGATTGAAAAAGACCAGAAATACTGTACTTTGAGAGAAGAAAAATAGGAAAGGACATGACACAGATCATACAAATGTATTTAAAATAATAAATGTGGATAGGCAAGAATGTGGGTTTCATCTACACATGTAATACATAAACAAATGGATATTTAATGAAAGTGGAAGACTAGTGATTTGAGCTAAAACAAAGAATTTTTGTTTTTCAGACACACATACTTAAGACCATGAAATTCAATACCAACAGGATACATGAAACTTCTTAAAGTTATCTCAAATTCCTTAGTGAACAAAAAGTTTTAGAAGTAAAATTTACAGGAAAATTAAATTGATAAATAAAAATACATTCCATGTATACTTCTATTAAAAAAATAATGCAATTATAGCACTATAATGTTCTTCTTAGAGTTTATGTATTAAATTCTAATGTAACTAGTAAAGAAAGATTACAGTCAATACCTACACTGCCCTAACAAGGACAATATATATGAAAACATCAAAAGTACATTTACAAAGTTTTTCATTTGAAATGTTAAAATTAAATGCCATCAGATCTGGAAATACAAAACTAAGGGAAAAAACAAAGGGTTGGTATACATCAATGCAATGTTTCATATAAAATTAACTATGCCCTGTATGGCCACAAGATGACAATGAATATTTTTGTTCATATTTTTGAGCACTGATTAGAATACAGAGAGTTTTAATCATACTTATTTTCTCCCTAAACAAGCACTAAGAATTGCAAGACAGAGTGAAGATTTCCTGAACACCTTAGTTTTCTTTCATTTTTACACTTTAACACATGCAATTTCAAGCATTATTTAAATTTTAAACTTCGTTTAAAATTATATTTTGGGGTAGTTACAAATGTTGTGCTATATTTTAAATTAAATCATGGACACAGTTCATCCTTAACTCTGCCTTATGGTCATCTATTTCTTTTGAACTTTCTCCCCTTCTTAAATTAAAATCAAACATGCGAATGCTAAAAGATAGTATTATCATGAGCTATTGCTAATCATTCCAAGAATCACTCACACATACATGTTTTGTTTTATGCAAGCTTTTATGGCCAGGTTCATTGATATGCTGCGGCTGTTTTATGCTGCTCTGGAGTAGTGCAAAGTAGCCAGAGCACACTGGCTGGTTAAGCTAAATTTACAAGTCCTTTGTTGAATAAAAGCAGTGCAAAGCAGTAGGAAGGCACAGCCCAGTTCCTTCTGTCTCTTGCTTCTCCTTCACTCTTCTGAACACTCATTTGCTTCCACTGCCTCCATCTTCTTTATTCCTCTCTATGGAAATACACCTCTCCTGTCCTCTGCAAACTCCTAGTGCACACACATGTGCGTGTACAACACAGACCTGAGCCTCTCTCTGCTGCCTGCTTTACTGAGCACATCTGGTATAATGTGGAGCTTATGAAAACAATTATTTGAACATTACTAGTCAACCATTGCTCTTTTACTTTTTTTCTAGAACTGTTGGCAGAAGAGAGTGGATTACATCCTCATAAACTCGAGTGTAAAATCATCCTCTTAAAAAACAGCCACCATCTCCTTTTGCTTTCAAGGAGATTAAAGCAAATTTAACCTGAATAGGTGGAAGTAAATGATGAAACAAATTCTCTAGAGGGATACTTCAGACCTTGAAAATAATGGAAAAGAGCTGTGCATTTTTGTTATCTTAGGAGAAAAGAAGAGATGCCTGGCCCTTTAGAAAAATGTCATTATTTCAAGGATTTTTGGAGCTAGGCCAGTTCTCTAACTATGGTAAACATCAAGCAACATTTTTTCTGGCAAAATTAAATTACATAGTGATTTGATTATTGCACTTATTTTCCATTCTACAGAAACTTCTCTCTCCTACATTTTCTATTACCTGCTTGCAGTTAACATGAGCAAACATGAGTAGTAATAAGAAAGAAATGAAAACATATTCTTTTATAAATGAATGAGCAGTCTTCATCTTCAAATTTGCTACAGCCACTTAAATTTGATTTTGTAATAGGAAGAGTTAGTTCAAAAATATAATAAATTCTTTATATAGCACTGAAATCAAAATAGCAGACAAGACACAAACCAGCAACATAATTATTCCTGTATCCCACTATAGTCCCAGTGCAGCCACTCACTCAGCATGCCTTTGAAGTGATTACTCTGTGTTATGCTTTCAAATTTTTCTGCATTTTTACAAATGAAAGCTGTTTTTTCCTGAAGAAATAGAAATATTTTCTCAAACAGTCTGAAGGAAGACTGAGGTAGAATATTATTCAGTCCTAAAAAGATTTACGTATAATAGGTTTACATAAAATAGATTTATCTAGTGATTTATGCAGTGGAAAATAACTAGGATCCTGCTACCTGCATGTATATATGTATGTGTTTGTGTAAATGCTTACACTCTTCTAGAAATATATTCTGACCTTAGAATAAAGTACCTTATATCAAATACATCGTCATATATAACACCTGGTTATCAGCTGAACTCTAGAGACAGAAAAAAAGCATTGGTCTCTTTTTCTGTGGACGTTATCATTCAGAAGGATCTCTGCTGTGAAATTTGACAGTCAATCAAGCAATAATGAGCTACCTAGTGTCAAGGCTGGTGACACTTCAAATATGTGCTCCGCGCAATTCTAGGATGAAATTAGGGTTTTGTTGGTGAGAAAGTGAAAGCTGTGTGCACCCCCTGGGGAGTTTCAGATTATTTTAATGCAAATTTCTCAGTTCCTAAAATCTCAAAGGATTAGGCTCTGGAGCCAGCCAGTAGGCAGGAAGCCTTGGCTTCTCTCCAAACTGGCTCCACCCATCTGCAAACTTACTCACACCTTGGTTATGGTGGAGAGGACCTTCACCAGTATCCACTCCTCCCCTCACTAGGGACTGAATACTGCCAACCTCTCTGTCTACTGATAGATATAAAGAGAAAATCTCTCCATTTGTCCCTTATTTCTCTCTTAAGATTGAAGAGGTTCAAAATTTTCTCCACACTTTAGTTTGAATCTTCTAAGACTGTCTATAAGACCATGTAATGTAATATAAAAAAAAAAAAAAAAAAAATTTCTATTTCTGAAACTCACTTATTTTCTTAAAAACTGACTTGTTGCTGACAGAAACGGCAGAACAACAGCTGATTTCTTGGGAGATTCTGGCAACTCTTCTATTGATTTTCTGGACTGCGGATCTCTCTTGACTGTCTACTGTCTCCTGGCCAGATTGTGTCCTGGCCAAACTGAGAACTTAGGCTACATCATGTGTGACATTTTAGTTAATAGCAAGGATAGAGTCTGGTCCATGGATAAAGCATCTCTTTACTAGGAGCTGTAAATTTACCTACCCCTCAGTCCAGATATACAGAAAACAGCTACCTAGTCTGTCCTATGTAATTCACAAATTTTTATATCCACCTTTCAAAGTTCCATGCTGTTTACTTCAATGACCCCATTCAAAATTGTCATACCACTCATACTAAATCCATGCCAGTAAGACCTACAGAGGGCACAAAGACTGTGATCAGGTCAAAAGGGGCTGAGAGTGTAGGGAAACATCTCCTGTTGTTGCTTGGAGAAAAACATTCGCATTCATTACAGCATTAATCACAAAGTTAAATGGATGCATTTAAAACAGCAACATTACATTTTTCACCATCAGCAACTTTTCAAAATGAGATTCTAAACTTAAATTTGAATTTATTTGCCTTAAAAAATTACTCTTAAGTGTATGTCTGCACATGGTTAGTCAGAGTGTGGTAAGTTACACGAATTTTATTTTCCTGAATAATGCTTAGCTTAGGAACAGACACTGAAATTCCCTCTAACTCTGAAGTAGAGCAATAGGCATAGCAGCAATACTAGCTGCTCCAAACGATTTACTAGTGTGTCTTAAAATAGAACTGTGAAGTACGTATTTGCAAATGCACTATTAAGCCCAGGTATTTGTCATCAGGGTAGCAGGGGTACCAATTATGGTTAAAGTCTCAGTATGTGAGTCTTCTGTTGAATAAACTGGGACCACCATTCTCTGCATCATTAGATGGCCACATTACCTATATCATTAGTGGGATGGATTGGATCCAAACCAAGAATGTTGGGGTGGAAATACCAGATATATTAATATCAGACACTAATACCAGTGCTTTGAACCATCCACTTCCTTAACTTATGTAACAATCTCACAAAAGTATAGGAAATACCTTTGAAAGAGCTTGAGGCAATACTAAGTGTAGAAAATTTGGAGCCCACCACTTACCATTTGTTTAGACTCTTTAAATACAGACAAATGTAAATAAAATTAAAATGTTTTCCACAGTAACAGTGGGATATTGTGAATGTGTAAGGCTATTTCTCTGAGTAGGGCTTAGACTTTGATTTCAGGTGTGTTATCAGAAACTCTGCATATTATTTCATGGGCTGCATGGAAGTTCTTTGGAAAAAACCCAAAAAACTCGCACACAAAACTCCCAACAAACAAAACAAGAGTTTTGTGGTTTTTTGTGGTGTATTTTCAATAGAAAATAGTAAAAAATGGTATAAGTTAATCGCACTACTTCAAACTAAATGTCTTGAAAGAGATTAGAGATACATGTTAGTTGTTTCAATGCCTGTCTTGCATATCATTGTCCACTAAATGAAACCCCTTTTCAAATGTGTAGCATTTGCCCAAACTTGAAAGATGAACCCTTCACCTTCCCTAAACTTCATGAGACCCTTCCACTGGACTGCTTTACAGTGAAAGGAAATAGTGTATGTAAGACAGGACACTGAAACTCTAAAAGACTGTGTTTTAAAGTGTTCTTATCTCCTCTGGTCTCATGAAAATTAGACTAATAGATTATGATGCATCACCTCTGAAAAGATACAACTTCATTTATGAATGAGCTATTGAGAATATTCATTATGAGTGAGCAAAGAGAAATACATAAACTGCTTTCTCTCTACTCTACTGGCATGCAACTGCAATCAATGTGAAGATGAACAGGAATTTTCTTCTGCCTGGTATATATACATATATTTAAATTTTATAGGTAGAGAAGTAAGCAAGCTCAAAGTCATTTTACCAGCATGGCATAATAATGAAAACTCAAGTGGCCAATTAAATAACTAGTAATTTTTTTTTTGACTCTGCATGTATGATCACAATTATAAAATTACCCATTTTTTAAATTTATTTACTGAACTCTCATATACTGGGATACCAGGACTAAGTTAATTTCACCATGGATTATTCTCCTGACTTTCAGTATTAGCTCTTCACGTGCTTTTGTTCTACAAACAGTTTTCAAAACTCTAAATGGTACAAACCTGAATGCTGTGAGATACTCAACATCACCCATAGGAGGATCCAAGCCACCTGTCCAAGCAATATTTATGTTATACCCTTCACCAGGGCCACTTCCAACCTGAAAAATAGAAAAAACGTGCCAAAAGGAGTGAAAAAGAGGAAAAAGAAGGAGGAAAAGAGAGAGGCAAAGGGGAGAAAAAAGATTCTCAAATGTGCTTTAGAAACAAACATCAAACAACATGTCAGATCAGTCCAGCCTTGTTTGACAAGAACTGCTCTGGGTTATGCACTTGTTCTCCACTGGTCCCCTGCTCCCAGTGGACAATTTGGTAATCTGGTGTAATTTAAAGAACCAGAGAAGGACAAGAAAATTAGGGGTAATCATGCAACGCAATTACCTGAAAGATACAAATAAAAATGGGGCTCTAAAGAAATAAACCTAACCTCATTTGGGGCTCCACTGCCGGGGAAGAAGTTGCCTTCATCATAGCGATGGAGGGAAACATACAGGATGCTGGGGTCAGCATAAAAAGCCTGCTGTGTACCGTTGCCATGGTGAACATCCTAAAGGAGAAAGAAAACAGATGACAAATGTAATAATGTCCACCTCAGTGTAGAGAGCTCAGTTCTGCTTTCTTTTACACCCCCCTCCTCTCTCTCTCTCAGTTTCTCTCCCTCTCCCTTGCCCTCCTTTTGTCTTTCCCTTTCCCCCTCCCTTCACCACCCCATACTTCCTGAACTTTCAGGCAAATTACTCTTTAATGCACTCATTTTTTAAACTGGCTTCTAAAAATCAGGAAACCATAGCGAGCGTGCCCTGGAGACTCCAGATGAGCAGTCATTGAGAAATCCCAGTCCTTTTGTACAATTAGATATTTATACACCGGCTCTTTGTACTCCTTGCCTCAGTGATGGAATCTAGCATCCTGTTTTATGGAGGAATTTTATGACTTATTAACTGCCAACAGTTCATAACCCCTCAGGCTTAATTAACTAGCCTCATTGGCCTCTGAAGAAAGACTAATGTTTAAACTACAAACTAGTATTTTGCAGAAGGATCTATGGTTTACAGAGCTTTTTCACAATTCTTGACAGAACACTAAACATAAGAGTATTCATTGATTTGCCAAGTTCCACTATTGAGGTCAAAGGCTCTGCGACCAGCTGAGTAAATTGGCTTTCTTGAAACATTCAGTTCACTTCAGTCCCTCAGCAGTTAGATCCACATCAAAAGAGATGCCAGATGCGGAAAGGACTTCATACTTCATTTTTGCAAAATCATGACGGCAACAGTTGAAGACATAGGAATATGATCTCATTAGCTATTAAATCATCTGGCAGATAGGATAGTGCCTTCCACAATCAAGGAGTGACCTTGGCCAGTCTCCATATTTCAAACATTATATAACGACAGTGAATAAAATTCTGTCATTAAACAAAATGCTGACAAAGAAATGCTGACAGTATATCTATATAACAAAGGCTGATGGTGCAGACTTTTCCTTTTTTTTAGTTTGTTTTCACAGTTCAATACTATTCTATGTGGTTAGGCACACAAGAATTTTACAAGTGAAAATGGAAAATCCACTTGCCTTTCAATAACAAAAAAGTAAAAAATAACCAAAAGGAAAAAATGTTTCTTCACCAGCATTTCTAAGAAGCTGAAAAGTTATAAATATTATTGATTGTCCTCCTTTAAGCCATCCCTTTGAAATTTCTGATTTAGCGAATTAAGGAGGACAGAGAAAGTACTCTGAATGGCAACACTGTCACTGTCACCCAGTTTGTATTTATTTTCCAAATGTTATGAGGTCTAAATACAATTTAGTGTTCGAGAAACAAAGGTCACATTTTCCTCAGAACTCCTAGACTCCAGGAAGGCTCAAATTGTACTTCAAGGTGTGCACTGCCAATAGCACAGCAAGCACTGACCATTGCTTGGTCTCTTTGCCAGCTGATGCACCCATGAGTTTCACCCACATTGTTCAGAACTCTCTACATTGATTGAGTCTTACTTGTACAGCATTGTGCTTGACTTGGACTTCCTCTGGGACCTCTGTAGGTTAATATTATAAGAGTTTCTTTTCTTTTCACTGTTGAAAGCATTTGAAACAACATGAGGATGGAGTTACAGCCAAACGGTGACTTAATGCCAAGGTTAAATGTAACACATTAGACATGCAAAGCAGAGCACGCTCGTATGAGGGTGTTGGAGACTTCAAGGCAACCTGTGTAGTGTTAGATGGTTCTGATTGGCAAATGAAGTGAAATCTCGCATGCAGACTAATCCCAGAATCCCATTCAGTCTTCAGCTGTAACAGAATTAATTGGTTTACTCCAAAATAGATTCAAATCCTGCTAGCAAAAATGCAAGTATGGATGACCTTGGAATAAGGATTTCAAGAACCTGACAAGCTGTGCTGGGTGCATAGATAGATCTGCAAGGACACAGTAGGACTTCATTTTGTTATTTTAATTAGTCTTTCTTTGCCATATATATGTGAGGCTTTAGATATATTCTTGTTGTAACAGTTTCCAAACAAGAAGAAAAAATGTTTAAAGGGCATAGAGAGATATTTTTTCCTTATTTTTTTTAAATTATTATTCAAATCTCAAAGCTAGCTTTCTTGTCTAAACTTTATTTCCACTAAGGGCTCTGTTTTGAAGAGTAGTAACTTCTCTGATCAGACATAGGAATGTGTTCTTTAAGACTGTGGATGTTAGCATGTGGAAAATGAGTTCATATTCTGCCCTTAGTAGATCAAATGTATTCAGGATATATAGGTCCATTCAAAAACAGAGATTTATTCAAATGGTGAAATAAGGAAAAAAGCCCTGTCAGATAAGTCTTTTATTTTACTGTAGAAATAGATGCAGGGAAGATAGACAATTAAAAAGTTAAGAATTTATATATGAAGACATGTAGCTGTTATGAAGACAACACTTAATTTGTAACTAGAGTACACTTTAGTATGTGGGATTGGACATTACTTTTTAATATTTATATTGTAGTAACATGTATAGCTGCCAATTTGCATGGGGTCCTGCTGTGCTGGTCACTATCAAAATATAATCTTAAAGGTTAATTTCAAGTCTAACATCTGTAATTCCATTCTTTCCTTCAGATGCCCCAAACTCTGTTGGTGGAAATAAAGACATCTCTATTAACTTGTTCATTCATTCATTTTGGCCAGTGATTTACCCATAGTTTGCACGCATAAGAAATTTTCCATGTGAATTTTTGTACATCATCACTCTGACCATGGACTGCACTGCAACTGCTCCAGGAATGAAGTAATCTGTGTCAGCCATTTATTTCTTCCTTTTCACCAGCTGAGTTATTCTGGCCAATGGGACAGTTGGAGAAAGGCTGAGCATTGCCTATCTACTTTCCTGGGTAAGGGTAGGCAGCTTCATGGGTAATCATTTGCACAGGTAACGATTTGCACATTTAACCCTGAAAACTTGAAGATGAATTTCTAAGTGCTTATTGGCTAAGTATGTCAAAGGGAAGTGTTTTCTTTTCCTAACAAGGCAAAGGTAACATTTACAGACAAAAAGACTTAAAAACATTCACAAACTTTGAGTAGGCTTTTCTTATTAAAAAATGAGATTAAACACCCAGTTTACTTTTGGTCAGAATTTACTGCAATAAACTGAAAGATTCGAGTCAGCGAACAGACATAACATACAGTAGAAGTAATTTTTCAAAAATAATAGTTTCTGGCAGTTTATAATTATGTTTCTGAATGACAGTAGAACAATCTGAGAAATATTTGAAAAACATTCTAAGAGTATTTATTCTACCCATATACTTATTCTACCACTCATTTTTCACTTGCCATTCCTTCTCCCACACTCCCCCTTTCTCTGCTTCTCTTCAACAGTCAGTACGCATGTTTAACTGAACAAAAGTGCTAGATGGTAAGGCCATGACTCCACAATAAGATTTAATTATGAGTGCAGATATGAACAAGATTTAGACTATTAAGCCCTGCACTTCAAAAACCCTTTAACATATTTTGTCTTTAAATCTTTTATCACCTGCAAAAATTAATTAAGTACAGATGTAACAGGTTAGGTTTTGATGCCAGGGTTCATTTCCTGTCTATGCTTTGTCAGACACCCTATTACACCTCGTCATGAACTGTAGGAAAACAAAAATGGTGCTCATAAATCAGCATTCAACTTTCCTTGGGCTGTGCATTGGGCTGATCCTTTAAGTGCAAGGCAGAGCTCCAATTCATTATTCATGAAAATAATATAGCCAGCATGCCAAATGTCATCTGCATTTAAATAATCCATTTGTTAAACATATTAAGTATAGTGTAAGAATGCCTTCTATTAAAATACAAGACTAATCCAATGAAGAAGATTTTTAATCACACAGCTTTCCTTTGGGGAGCCACCCAAACCTGGCATACATGACTAGAAAACTTCTTAGAGGGAATGACCTGTCGATTTGTTTAATAATATCAAAGTTACACAACAAGTTGAATCATTACTAACTGGGGAAATGGTCAATGCAACCAATGCAACAACATTCTTTAAAGAATATCTGACTACTTAGAGTTTCTATTCTGTAGGGAAAAGTAAACTTAGGTTCTGTAGGGTTATTTTAACAGTGGAAGTATCAATTCATTTAAGGACCATAAAAGTTGCCCTGATCTGTGCCTTCTTCTCATTAAATTGCAGTTAACACCATTAAAGTGAAACATAGATGTTTATAGCTCCAGTACTGCCATCCTGGCTTTAATGAGTTCCCAAAATCAGAGGAAATGCACACCTTTATTACTTGTAGGTATTAAAAGCAGGAAAGTCTAACATATAAATACAAATTCATTATCTTTTATCTAGATGCACTGCAAGTGTGATGCTTGCCAAGAATACATACCAGATCTACAATCAATATCTTGCCTATATTTAGCTTGTCTCTCAAGTATTTGGCAGTAATTGCAATCGAATTAAAAAAGCAGAACCCCCTGTGGAATAGAGAAGAACAGAAATAAGAAGGCAAATCAGTCAGGAAAACAGCTATAAATAATGTTCAGAGCATTTTTAAAAATGCTATATGATCTCTGAGGCCATAAATCTGCTTCTGGGAGTACCTAGAAAGCCTTTTCAGTCATCTGCTAACAATTACAGTTCTTCAGAGACATGCACAATGCAGGTGATTGCTGGTAACCTTAGTGCTCCAAGATGGGCAATATTCCCTGGTACTTACATGGCTGTTGATTCTTCAGCATGATGGCCTGGGGGCCTTACAACAGCAAAACCATTCTGTAAGAACAAGATAGGTTTTCAATTATCAGCTTAAAAAAAATACTTGACTCAGTGCAAAACAGAGCAGCAGGCAGATGGGATTGAAATCAATTAGAGGCTCTTGAGTACTTTTTCTATCCAATCACCTTGTCATAGTACTGCCAGAAATAATACAGTTGAGAACAGTGGCATATAAACTTAGATAAATACACACATGCACATACATCCATACACACGCAACATGATCTAAAGAGGAGAAAAAAGACAGGATGGGAAAGCCCTGTTATCAATTCTGCTGTTTAGAATTCACATTTAAAAAGAAGGTCATCTAAAATCATGTAATCTTAATTTGCTCCAGCTTGAGATGCTTCAAAATAAAAGTAGCTTGAGGTATATATTTTACGTGATTAGTCATTGTTGAACTTACCTCTGTATGGACTAAATGATAAATTCACACCCACACATATGTATAATTTCTAACAGTAGGAAAAGGATGACAATGAATATCCCATATTTCTGCAAACCCTAAATTACACTTGGGAACCTGCCATGCTCACAAGGTAATAGATTCCCTAAAGTCAATTCCTAACACACTCTCTGGAACTGTATATAAATTTCATAAAGTACAGCACTAGGATCAGTGATGACCAAGGAATTTTTTGCCTCTGGAGTCACTGAAGATAAAAGAAAAATGGAATTTCCATTCTTTTAGTGTGGGTATGGGAAATGGAAAATGTAGAAGCGCTGGCAAGGTAGCTCTATTCAGAAAGTCAGATTAGATCATAAAGAAGCACTGTCTCATAATGTTTTGTGTCATATCAAATTTCTCTTACAACAGTTAGATTCAGAAGAAACACCACTGCTTCATTGCATTTCCTCTTTATTTCAACTACCCTGGATGGTACTTTTATTCAGCTATCAAATTAATGACAATTACCATGTATATAAAAATAGGAAATTATAATCTCTGCATGAGATTGATACCTCATGTACAACTTGTATTTTCACACAGCCCCACACAAACACTTTGTGTATATGCATCGCTGCAAGAACAATCAAGCATTGCATTTTCAGAGAGGAGGGGATGGGAAGAAAAAGGTTGGAATACTTCTGCATTTTAATAATCAGTATTAAAGTATTCCAGTTCAATATACTAAAATTTGATAAATGTACATGTTTTAACCTTCTCTTACCTCAAAAAAAAACCAAAACCAATCATTAAATTTGCACTCACATCGGTGTAAATACAGAGGAACTACATGGCTGTTAATAGAGTTACTTTGGTTCCTGTGAAACCTGTTTATTTACAATCATATGAATGTGTGTTTTGTGTGTATCTTTGAAATTGTCTACCTATGTTGCTTCACTGGCATTAATTTTTAAACAAATACTACCAGGTTGTCTTATTTAATTTGCTGCTAGATGTAATCCAAGCAGACAGCTGCAAAGTTTTGTGGAGCATGGCCAAAGTTCTATCAGACTACGGTAAACTTAAATTACAATATGAAAGGAGTGCATCTGTAACAGTGGTTCTTCTGGCCACCATTTAAAGAATCTGAGGGATTTGACATCATGACTTATTTTGCATTGTGTCCACATTAGAAAACCAAACCCAAAGAAACAAAATACAACAACCCAACAATTAAAGGCACAAAAATTATATATGTTCATATTCAGGCAAGCATTCCTGGAGATGGGATATAAACTGCCTATAGATCAAGCACACCAGCAAAAAGAAAAAAAAAAGAGGCATTGTAGACTGCACTAATTTGCAGAACTAAACTGGCTTTAGAGTCTCAGCTAAAACCATATTCTCTATCCTTCTGAGGGTTTTTTAACATTTCCTGTTCACACAAAATATGACTTAGAGAAGATTTGGCAAAGAACTCTTTTGTAGCATTTATGAAAAAACAAAGTATATTTATGGTCATGACTGTCAGGATAATAAGGTGAAAAAAACTCAGCAAAGAGGGTACTACTAGAGAAAGAGCATGATGCTACCTGTATTTTGTTCTCTCGTTATTTTTAAGAATTTGGAAAAAGTCCATGAAAGGCTTACAGCTGCCCCTGCTCAGCTAACAGCTCATTAGCATCTTACTTTATCAGTATTCCCAAAAGATCAATATAATTAAGATGATTATCTCTGAGAGGATTTCACAGGGCAATATAGAGACAGAAAATATCAGCACTGCTGTTTTTGACAATATGACAGTTACAGTATAGGCTTCTCTTTTGTTCCCTTACTTTGATAAGACTCTTTGGAAGCTGTTTTATTACATCTAGGTAATTTCTGAAATCAGAGCTTAACTATTACAGTTCTCCGCCAGCACGCAGGATATTCAAAACAGTATCATGACCACTTTTTATGTGTTTTTACATCACAAAAAGTTCAGTATTCACATGGGAAATTTTCTTTTTAAAAAATACAGTGCATAGGTTACACTGATAATAAAATAGCTAGTTGAATTATACCAAACACTGAAAATTAGTTACCATATAGAATTATTGGTAACTTTTGTGCAATTGATAAAACAATTTCTCCTACTTTCAAACTCTGCAGGAACACAGCATACATTAGCACAATGGAACATGATTTTTTTTTTTTTTTTTTTTTTTTTAATTTAGGCAATTTATTTAGAAAAAAAATACCAGACAGTGAGCTCAGTAGACAGTAGAAAAGTAGACAGAAAGGCAAAAATCTGCTTTAAGGATAGAAAGACTAACACAGAGCAATATGTTGAAAATGAAGCCAACACACATAAATTCAAAGTGCTTTTGTACAGAGCCTTATTTATACTAGGATACAGACACCTTTATAAGCATACAGAACGTTAAACTGACTGACAGACATGAACATTAAGAAAAGCAATTAATGTCTGTGCCATTATGTGATTACCTTTATTTAAATTTGAGGAAAAAGAGTAAAGCCTGAATAGAGATAGTTTAAAATCTGTGCATATTTGAACAACAAAGGAAGATAAGTCTGCCCAGGCTCAGTTTACACAGAAGATCGACTGTAGATAAACCTGCTGAGTTGGACCTTTAATGAAAACTAAGAAAAATGTTAGCCTTTTTCCACAATAAGCAAAGTATTCACTTCTTTTATTACTCTAAATAGGTAGTTGATGCTTGATTTTCAAAAAACAGAGGTGTACATCCTACTGCTGCCTTCCTGTCTTTGATTCAAGTTGATTCCTTTCTGTAGTGTGTTGGGTTACAGTGTTGGGCTACATCGTGCTTGGGCATCTACTGTGCCTCTCCATGAACCTTTCCAAGACAAGTACTCAAGACAATATCGTAACATGGGTGGGTAATCCGGGGCTTGGGACTGACCATCTGTTGCAGAGTTCCACTGGTGTTTCTATTACATTACCTCTATATTGCAGGTAAAACTAGATTTTTCTCTAGGGCAATATGTGGTCATTGTGGCAAGGAATGACTTCCATTCACATGACAGCAAGGAGCTTGCTCTGCCTAGATTCCAAGTGAGCCAAGAGCGACCTGGCCAGTCAGGCACTCCAGGCATGGTGAATGCCTCACTGAGAAGCAGTGCATATTAGTTGCAGCCTGGTGTTACCCTAACAAAATCATCTGGCTTTTTGTTGACTTTGAGAAAAGTCAGTGCCATGCAAAAAAATAGCAATAAAGAGCAGGCACTCCAAGAGCACTTATTGAAGCAGTAGAAGACTCAGGTTCAACTCCTTTTTGAACATGCAGAAGATTTTGTAAATTTGCTTCCCACACCACTTCGTGTACTTAGATTAGGTGGTCCATAAAACAAATATTAAGATACATCTTTTCAGTCAAAGTTTTCTAGGAATAGGTCCAGAGTCATGCTCTTCCTCAGCTTTTATTCAAACATAAAAATCTTTAATTGTTAGAAACTGAAGGTCTTGTACTTTAAGCTGTAAACCCCTGTATGACTGAGCAATGCCATCTACGTCAAATATAAGAGGCAACGGGCACTGAAAGAGCAGAGGCTTCATGTGAATATATGAAAATACCCTTTTATTGTGTGGTGACCAAGCAACAGAACAGGTTGTCCAGAGAGGTTGTAGAGTCTCCATTCCTGGAGATATACAAAAGTCATCTGGATATAGTCCTAGGCAACTTGCTC
This sequence comes from Origma solitaria, assembly GCA_013397895.1. NCBI lineage: Eukaryota > Metazoa > Chordata > Aves > Passeriformes > Acanthizidae > Origma > Origma solitaria. The sequence goes on along the minus strand of VZRL01005547.1, from coordinate 880,268 downwards.
TAGGCAACTCTATTTGAGGAAGGGAGGTGGATACAATGACCTCCTGAGGCCACTTCCTACCTCCCCTGTTCTGTGTATTTCAGATAGAGAGCAGGTAACTAACTGGGGATCTGAATTCAACACAAGAAGCTCAACTTGCTCGTAAGGTTAGGTGTTGGCAGTTTTTTATTTCTACTTGTCTAAATCTCTTAACCTATCTAGCAATTAATTCTTAAAATTAACAGTGCTTAAACAAGGCATTCTTTGGCGTGCGCTTGTTTTTAATGGAAAGGCTCTATTTTTGCTTCAATGTGCACATTTCAGAATGAGAATTATACAGAAAGGTAAAATACATCATAACACAGAAATGTATCTGTTTGTCCTGTCATAATTTATTTTCCTTGAGTTAGACAGATATATATACATATCCTTATAAAGTCATATAAAAATCTAATTTCTTTACATTTAAAAGGTGGTCCATACAGTGCATTTGACAGCTCTAATCCCTACAAGTGGCCTTAGTGCCATCTTTAACTCTGCTACCTCTGGTGTAGTCAACTCCTACAATAACAAACATCAGGGCTGCTTTAAGTCTTGGTTGCCTACAAGAATCCCCTTGCAACTGGTGCCAGGAGGAAGATGACCATATTCTTACCAATGCCACTTATGCTGCAACACAATCCCAAGCTATGCCATCCATCAGGGAGAGTAAGCAGGAGAATGAGTGGTGTAAAGCTGAGGCAATCCTTGGGCACCTGTTTAGGACAATTTTACAAGCTACTCATACAGCCAGAGCAGGAGCCAGAATTTGGCCCTAGGGGTCTACGAATGCAGTGAACAAGAACCTGTGATTTAACAGAGCACTATTAGCAGCATGTAGATTTGCCAAGAAAACAGTAATGGTCATGAGGGAATACCATTTTGTCTTGCAGAGGAAGCTAGTACAGGCCAAGTACACAGAAATGGACATTAAACATTTAACTCTGATGGAAACAAAGAGCTCCCTGTCTGCCTTCCTGAAGGTCTAAGTGGATAGCACCAGAAAATATGAAAGTTGGTGCTTGCAGACTAACTTATATACAACCATGATGGCCTGTTTAGCCACAACAAGTGTTAACTTCATTGGGAAAGAAAGCAGACAAGAGAGTTTTAAGTATAGAGTGATCATGGAGATAAGCAATGTACCACACATATAATTAAAGTTGTCTGATTATATGAAATAATAACAGTCATTCAGCTATAAATATAACCATAATTGCTGGAATAGAGTATCTAAGAGATGGTTTAATATGAAATTTTGCAATTTTTAAAAACTTTGTAAAAGCAAAGAATACAACCTACTACCTAAAAGACTTCACTGGTAACTTTGATTGATGGCTTTTATCAATCCTATCATTAACAGTTGTAAAATACGTATTCATTTGTTACTGTTTCTTACACACATACATTGTTCAAAATGCTGTGGCTGGGTGTGGAAAAAATGCCCTTTTTTGTGGCCATCACACATCACTTGAAATTTTTTATCAGGCAGACGGAGATTTTTATATGGCAGAGGGTGAGAAGGTAGAAACAAGGGTAGGGCAGAACTTGCAGGGGAAATACTGTCCAGGAGGCACCTGAGCAAAGAGCACATTCCAGGAAAGGAGATTTCTGTAGGCAACCAGAGGAGCTGTGTTGGGTTTTGTGTTGTTCAGGCAGCCATGGAAATTTGCTGGCCTGAAGCTTTACCAGAGGAAGGACACTGTGGAACTAGTGAGACATTTGTTTTCAGCTCTTTTTGCTTATTTTGTCTTTAGAACAATAATTCATTTTTGGTTTTTGTTCCAAGAAAGCATAGCAAAAGAGCTGTGAATTATGGCTGAAAGATTTTTATTCGTAATACTTATAAGACTAGGAAACTAAGAACTTTGGGGGAAGAGGAGGTTGATTAAGCCAATTCTGTTTATTCACTAGATTACTACTACTTACCACCTGATGATTCTTCTACAGCCCTGTGTGACAGAGGCCTTGAGAACAATAAAATCCAAGCTCATTTGGAATGAGTTTCAAGTTCAATTTCAGTCATCTATGGATCATACACCAGAGTAGCAATGACCAAACTTAGGAGGTTTACTTTGGTATTGATTCAACCTGATGTATCAGAAAGAGCCATCCCAGGAACGCATCAGATTCTGGTTCACGGGAAACTCATTTCAAATGCTTTCATTCTGTTAAATGACCATTAACTACCAAAAGGGCAACTTTACACGTGTGTGTTTGTGTCCATGTGCATGTACACACATACACACACATACGATAAGGCAGAAAAAGGGCTTGTGCTTCACTTGATTCAGCTGAACTGGATATTCAAGTCAGTCTCAGACCATGCTTTTAACTTACGTGACATTTTTCTTGAATGTTCTTCTGAAAAATTGCTTCTTAATTCATTTGGAGTTTGGTTTTTTTTTTAAGCAGGGAATAATCATACAAATCCTACCAGCTTGTGATAGTTTTTTGTGTAGGTCTCTTCTGTTTCAAGTTTGTCAAATTAAAAATATATGGCACTATGTGTTTCTATCACAGAAAAGAGTGCTACTGTCACCAAGATTTACATATTTAAAGGATGTGAAAAGTAAACTAGATGGTAATCCTTATTATAGGTTCTGTACTTAAAATAATTAATCCTAGCTTATAATAGTACTGAAGGGGTCATCTGAGGCTGAAGAAAAATGTTTCAGCAATGTTTCTTTGCATTTTCAGTCGTTCCATGGTCTGCTCTGGCAATGAGTTATCTATGATGACGGAAAGTCATCTCCCACTGGGAGAATGACTAACATCTCCCATTTGAGAACCTCTCCCAAAAAGAGGTTCTTATTACGTATGCTCTTTTAAATTATACTTTTCACCTGTATAATTTTTATTCCTGCCAGTCAATTTAAAAATATTGAGGGACAGCCAGAGAAATGTACAAATAAATTAAGACACATTTCATGTTCACAAAACAACAAACAATAAAACAACTATTACAAGAAAAAATAGCACTTCGGAGAACATTATTCAATGAAGTATAATTATTGCAAAATTATCACAAAATTATTATACTAACTTAACTGAACTGAATTCCAGCTTTCCAAATGCAGTATTAACCATTTCATAAACACCTAATATATGGCAACAAAATAGGTGGCAGCATATGAAATGAAAGTATCGGCAACCTAAACAATTTCAGGAAAAATAAAAACAACAATATGGCAAGCTAAGTGCTAAATATAAGATTCTTTGCAAGTTCTAACAGTTAGAAATGAAATCTGAAACTCAAAAGACCACAGATACAGAAACTCTCCTTATTTTCCTCCAAGACTAGTCTAATGCGGGGTTTGTAGAACCTCTGTACTTGTCCAGTTGGGCAGCAGGAGAGACATGCCTGCTGCGTAGGACAGATGCAGAGACAAGGGAGAGTCTCCCGGTGCCTGGTTGCCTGTGAGTGAAGTAGTGCAACAGCAGGGAGAGGAGGTGAACTGAGCTGAGCATCAGAATCAATGAAAGGGAAGCAGCTGCGCCAGGCTGGGAAATAAATGAGAATGGAGGGCAGGACAGCACCTCCCAGTGCCACATCCTGTGGCAATGAAAGAGAGGAGTGAGAGCCTTAGGAGATATTTCCAGGAAAGAAATGCTCTCTCTCTGCATGTTTTTGGGCCCTATTTCTGAAGGTGTGGTCATTACATAGAGGCTAAAGACAACGATTTTCAAGTTCATGAGCTACACTCATGCAAGAAATCATACGCAGGGCACTCCATCTACTTCTTCCCCAAGCACTAGGGAATACCTCATAAAACTTCTCTTATCTGATAAAATTATTTATTGGATAGAGCTAATGACTGTGGCAGAATTCTATTCACCCAGATCCACATACTCCCCTCGTCTACAAATCTGTAGTCAGGCAGCAGCTTAGAAGCTTTCAACATAAATCTGTTGGGGAAATGAGAAATGATCAAACATAGATGCATAAAAACAGACAGACAGGAGAGGTGTGGCTCTGATTCCACATAACATAAATACCTCATGCATCAGGAGCTTTCCTAATTACAGAAAACTAGAAAGAAGGTAACCTTCGGGCAATAATTAGGCTCATCGCGTATTGTAACATTGCCAAGATGACATTCATCAGACGCATAAATAAACGAATGAAAAAAGGAAAAGCAAAACATTTGACTCAGTGTAACACCGCATTTATAGCACTATACATTTCAGTGGTGTGATTGTTTATTCTCTATTAAATATTACCTCAAAAGTGTATCCAGTAGATATTAGACTGCTCATTATATCATTAAAGAGCCCCAAAGAATGCTTAATTTTAACAGTTGTATATAATTAAATAAAAAACATCCAGATGAAGACTCCTAGATGAAGAGAAGGAACAATTTGTCCTGATTTAAAAAAAACCCCAACAAACAAAAAACCCAACCAAAAAAAACCCACCAAAACTCCCCTCCAAAAAGCCACACAAAAACTCCCCACCAAAAAGAACCACCACTGTTAATTACTATTGTGGCTATTGTTTTACATCCCTAGTACTGTCATATTGATGCTTTTCCCAGTAATCAAGGGGATCAAAGAAATCTGATGTCTCACAAGGGGTTTGAACTACAGCAAAGAGAATTCCTCTTAATTCCTGGTCAGTTTTTGAACACTGTCCAAATCAGATGAATAACATGTTTCTGTTCTCAATGAGACTTGTGTGCAATGGGACTGATAGTCTCAGGAAATTCAGAATAAAGTAAAGAATTTTTTGCCTTGTATATGAGTTTGACGCATGCCCAGCTCTGTAATGAATCTCCCAATTGTTCTGCCGACTTTCATGGTTTATTTTGTAGTCTCAACCCTTTTCTTAGCAATATGGACCTATAGCTCCAACCTATTACTATCACCTTACGCAATAGCAAGCACTATCTGTAGAGACGATGGAATAAGCATAGAAATTGAAATGTCCTGTCCTTCCTGAAATGAACTTTTTATGTCAGATCCCAGTAAAGATACCCCCAAAGGTACTTAATGTTTGTCTCCACATTCTAGCTAGGCCTGTGGTAAAAAAATTGCAGTTTAAATTGACTGAATTCATCTCTATAAAATTAACTATTACATTCAACTCATCTTCAGAAAACCATGTAGCACTTTTTTGAACATACATACACATTCATCAAGATGTAAGAAATTTTTGGGCTGACTATAATCTTACTACACTTAGAAATTTGATAATCCTCATGTCAAAAAAGTGCTTGTTTAATTACTTCATTCTCTCATTTCTGAGGCTTTTTGTCTCATGACTTTGTCTACACTAGACAGTTCTACCCTGAGATTATCCTATTGTCACCAGGGCTGTTTTAGAAATGGGCATTTATGATTATGCAGTGCAGTGTGCAGATATTCCACTGCCTTCTCTGCTCCAGTCTGGAGCACTGCTCTGTGGTTACTCATTTCTGTGCATTGTGGGTCTGCCACCGTGAACTTCAGGACATGCAGCTCTTCTCAGAGAACTGTGGAATTCCAGACAAATCAGTACGCTCTGTCTCATAATTCATCTTTTTTTCTAAAGGTGACACCAAACTGACAATACACCATCTGATTGCAACCCACAGTGGTAAAAATCCAGGGAACTACTATGGTGTGCTTCTCTACTGCTCTCATCTTGCTGTTAACACATTGCAGAGCTGTTATAGCTTGCATACAATTCTTGGAAGGCGCTTTTTTTGTCATCCAAAAACATCTGAGGCTGTAGCAGATCATTCCAGATTCCCATCAGACTTCATCCTCCCATTCAGTGCTCACAGTACAGGCCCCAAATGGTTGCTTCATGTGCATATTTGCTCAATGAATGCACATAAAAGTCCTCAACATCGTCTTATTCGCCTCAGGTCTTCACAAGTATACTACAAAAGTGGTATTTTCCCTAACAGAAACAGCAGATCAACTTATTTTTCTGCAGATAAAATGGCAGCAAGATGGAAAATGAACATGCAAAGGCATAAAGGTAGACTGAAGCATACAGATCCCTGGGTCTAAAATCTTATGGAGATTGTAGAGAACTCCCGAAAACACTGCAAAAATCTCCCTAATGTAATTTACAATATGAGAGTATTGAGAGTCACTTGCTAGCAAACCCTGGGTTTGAATAGATTCAGTGACAAAACAAATATAGGAAGACTCTGCCAAAATAGCTAATTTCAGGATGGTTGTATTTGCAGAACTTCTAACATGCTTTTCTACCGACAGTCAGGCATTAATAACCTTTCCATAACCTTAAATTAAAAATATCACATGCAGATTGATAGTTCACACAGGTGTCATAGTGGCCTGTAAATTACTGGGCTTGGTGCTGGAAGTCTAGAAAGACAGGAATATTCACAATTCTCTTTCACAGCAAATCCTTTCCATTTCTGGTTTTTTTTTATGATTTGTTCTAAACCAGCTACTGGGTGTATCTATTGCACAATTGCCTTTCCTACGTCTCACCTGCAAGTTGCATGAGACTGGTTCAATTCTCTACATTGTAGAAAAATATTATATTTAGGATCAACAATAATGTTAGAGTTAACTACAAACTAGTTTTAAATATAAAATATGTAGTACGAAATATGAAACATTTGTTTACACACTGCTGCAACACCAGTAGCAAGACAAGTCTCACAATGGCTAATGATTTTTTCAGCTATCACAGAGTGGTAAGCAAGAACATTCACACTTTGAGAGACACACCACAAATGTACAGAGGTAAGTGGTAAAGATTCTGCAGCGGACCCCACTCATGCCAAGCACACACAGGACACATCTTATTATTCTTATCAAAACTTGCTTTTAAATTGCCTTGGAGACTGGTGTGTGTCCTACAGTTGCCAAAGATAAAAATTAGATTAAAAAAACCTTCTTCACTTTCATTAGTCTCATGTGTGGAACAATGCACAGTCAGTTATGTATCCCACTGTGCCCAAAAAATCTTAAAGGGGATGAAGAATCCATCAGAAAGGATTCTGGGTCCCAGAATCAGACAGGGTCCCATATGATGCACCCTGTCCCTGATTTGAGATTTCAAAATCTGTACATTTTGCGTGGTACCTGGCTAATGATTTCAGCGTCTGAACATAAAAGTTTAGTAACATTTGATTGTGTTAGACCTACAGTACTGCATTTAACCTGACTACGCTGTCATTTATACACCAATATATTCTGTATCTACCTATACATATACATAAATGTATGTACCCTTTCCCAGATAGGTAGCTAACATATTTGAATTGAAATTAGACAGATATATGGGAAGAAAATTCACCAGTTCAAACAGAATTTTGAATTTTAAAAATCACCACGCAGTGTTAATTTTAAAATATTTATTTCCATCTTGATTCTGGAAATAGGACTGAATCCATTAGTAGGTGGACTGGAAAGTAAATAAACAGTTTCATTAAGGAGACATGTTAGCTCCAACAATGTTTATTGGGGCAAGCCTGCACTCCGGCTGCATATGGTGTACCTTTAAATAGGGCCGTTAAAATACCAAATAAAATGTCAAAGTCTGTCAGGTCTGGAGCTTTTATAAATTGTTTAGACTGGGGATAATTTGGGTTTTGTACAGCACGGCTGGCAGATGCCGCGGCACGGCGGCAGGAGCGGGCAGGGGCCCGGGAGCAGCAGGGGCACAGGGCGGGCAGCCTGGCAGCCTGGCACCGCCGGGCCAGCGCCGCCTTCCCTGCCGCCTGCCGCCCTCTCGCTGGGTGGTATCCTGAGGTTACGCACGTGACTAAACAACCATATTAAAAAAAAAAATTAAAAGAGGAAAAAAAAATTTAAAACTTGACTTCAAAGGCAGTGCCGCGGCCACTGGCCAGAGATGTGCACTAATTTCACCTCGGGCCGCAGCACCTCCGCGCTGAAGCACCCACCGCCGCTGCGGCTGCCGGACTGCCACACCTTCGTGGCCGCCGTGCCGGCTCTCGTCCCGCCGCTCCTGCCCGGAGCCGGCGCTGGAACAACGCCGCCCTTGAGCCCCCCGCGCTCCCGGCCCGCCCGGCGCTCCCACCCACGGCGCGGCCCGGACCTCACCTTCAGCTCCCGGGAGGCCACACGGGCCGCCAGCTCGATGACACAGCCCACCGCCATGCGTGCCGCCCCGGCCGAGTGCAGCTCGTTCCAAACGGTGTCACTGTCCACCTGAGCAAACAGCCGGCCCCGGGAGGAAGGCAGCGGAGAGGCGAGAGGGAGAGGGAGAGGGAGAGCATGAGAGAAAACAAACCCGTGAGGGAGGGCTGGCGGCGTGACAGCCCGTGTACAATAACATCAGTCTTCCGTGCCGGCCAGCTGAAAGGCCTTCTGGACATGGCTTTGCTTATGCTTTTTCTCTGCACGGGCTTCTCCAATGGAAACACATTCCTGTCATGCCTCGCTGCCATTCCCTGTTTAGATTTCTCATTACACACAGTGTTAACATCGGCCGGGCCGGGCCTGCTCGCCAGACTCTCCTCACGCCGGCTGGCGAGGGGACGGGGACCTGGACTGTCGGGAATGGCCCGCGGGAATGGCCTTCGGAATGGCCCTCGGGAATGGCCAGCGGGAATGGCCCTGGGGAATGGCCAGCAGGAATTGCCCTCGGGAATGGCCCTCAGGAATGGCCCTCGGGAATGGCCAGGTGGAATGGCTAGTGGGAATGGCCCTCGGGAATGGCCAGC